>CM042175.1:11858388-11912329 GCA_023376005.1 Doryteuthis pealeii
TATATATATATATATATATATATATATGCATGTTAAGAGTAAGGAAATGAATCTGACGGTATATGTATAGATAAAATGGTAGGAAAAACACATGTTGTTAAATTGAATTTAGTTGTAAAAATAAAATTTTTCATACCATGTTATCTATATATATATATATATATATATATATATATATATCATAGCGCATAAACTTGTTCCACTACAAGCTCAACAAATGAACTAGTGATAACCATATACTATTGCTATATATATATATATATATATATATATATATAATATATATGTTCAAAGGATAAATCAATAAAGGAAAGAAAATGTTGAATGGATAAAAATGGTTTGATGAAATGCCAACACATGTTTCGGCCGAGAGTTTGTTCATGTACACATTGTATTCTATTTATTATCATTTTAAACAAACTCTCAAATGAACAACCTCTCGGCCGAAACACATGTTGGCATTTCATTAAAAACATTTTTATCCTCTCAATATTTTCTTTCCTTTATTTATTCATCCTTACAACATATTGTCGGATTCACTTCCACTTTTCAACTATATATATATATATATATATATATATATATATATAGAGAGAGAGAGAGGGAGAGAGAGAGAGAGCAATATATATGATCATCACTAGCTTGCTTGTGGTGGACCAAATTTTTGGTATTATTAGTGGAGTGCTCAATATCAGTGATAGAGCTATTTTATATATATATATATAAATGTAAGGTATCCAAAACTGGTAGTAAGGGATGATTCTACTTGGGATCTTCAAAATCTCACTGTATAATTATATTGCATGTTTTAGTAGGTGCAAATACAAGGATTTTTATAAATCCCTTGAGAGAGCTCAATGTATAATAATCTATAATTTAGATTAAATACAGAGCAATATTTACCTTTGAAAGGAAGGAAAAACTCAATAAACCGTCATTCTGTAATAAATCTATTTCGACCAAAACTTAAAAGGTTTTTAGAAATTTAAAGAAATTTCTAAAACTCCTTTTATTACATTACATTCTATTCATTTTTTATTTATTACATCCTATTCATATATTGACGTTTTATTGAGTTTTTCCTTTCTTTCAAAGGTATATATATTTATATATATATATTTTTTTTTTTTTTTTTGAAGGCAAAATAATGCAGCCCATCTCAGGTTGTGTTAGACAAGTATTTCATGCATACCAGGGAGTCCAGTTCTCTTCAGTATGGTCCTGTTTATTCGGTCTCTGGTTGCATCTTGCCAACTACCTATAGGGATATTCAAGTCCTTCAGGTTTCTTTTGTTGTTGTCTTTGTACCTGAGCTTTGGTCTACCGATTCTACGTGATGCCTCTTTTAGTTGAGAGTACAGAATCTGCTTTGGTATTCTGTCATCCCCAAGTCTGTTTAAGTGGCCAGCCCATCTGGAAGCAACTGTACAGCCACTTGCCCCTTAACTCACAAACCATCCAAGAGAGACAGACAAAGCCAGATGGTGATGCAACCTATCTACGGGTCAATCACAAATACCCACTTTGACAACCACAAATTAGGGGTGTGACCTATCCATGAGTATATACAGCATGTCATATAGAATATTAGACAATATTGCGGATCAATCGGCTGGTCCCGTCAAGCCCTAGCACCTATATGATTTTCCCGACCCTATTGCCCTCATGGCAAGCTCCCAATCCTTTTTATCATATGGGTGCTAGAAGGCTCTGGCTGAGGGTCTACATGTCTTGGGAATGACATTAAACTCTATCTGATGATGAGGTTCACTTTTTGGAGTTTTGAGGAATGTTTGGCACCCCTTCATCACCATTTCTCCCTGGTCTACTCTGACCTGGAGTGGTAGTACCTGTTAGGTAAATGCGTTAAATAGAAAAATGTATTATAAAAATAATTGAGTATCCATTAAGAATTAATTTATTTCAAAACTTTATCGGCATTAAATGACCCACTGAGGTTGATATGTCATAAAACAAACCAAGCCAAACCTAGACAATATTGTTTTTAATTTAAATTTTCTGTAAGCTGTTCAATTTCGTTACAACTCGAGCTGACATATTGTCTTATGGCCTGATAATATATTCATGAAATATGGACCTTATATTCCCATCAAGAGCAGCGGCTAAATAACTTCTACCTTCGCTGCCTTAGACGTGTACTGGGCATCACCTGGAGGGACAGGATCATTAACACAGCAGTCCTAGAGAGAGCTCAACTCCCCAGCTTGTACTCTCTACTGAGACAACATCGTCTCCGATGGTTTGGTCATGTACATCGGATGGATGATAGACGAATCCCGAAAGACATCCTCTATGGAGAGCTAACATCTGGTAAAAGACAGATTGGTCGCCCCCAGCTGCAATTCAAGGATGTCTGCAAGAATGATCTCAGGTGCTTTGGCATTGTCTTTCCAACTGGGAAAATTTGGCTCAAGACCGCCCTCGGTGGTGGCAGAATCTCCGTAGAGGAATGCTCATGTCAGAAGTCACTCTGACGGAACACCATGAAGCTAGGAAGTCCAGAAGAAAGCAACGGCAACAAAGCACCGGAACATCAACATCTTCAGGGACAACCTTCAAATACAAAATCTGTGGTCGGGAATGTTTTTCAAACATCGGACTTCACAGTCACAGGAGGCGCTGTAACTTCAGGGGCACACAAAAACTTTATCATAGTCTTTTGAGACTGAAATGCCAATGATGAATATATTCATATTTAAAAATTATTTTCTTGAGCATCAAAATCCCCAATAATTCTTTACAAAATCACTGAGTGACCATCCAAAATTTTACCTTTTTCAAACACCAACTGCTTACTTTTGCTTCCCTTTTTACTTTATAATTAAAATGGAATGGTCCGTTATTAGCTGAGGTGACGACACTCATCAGAAATAAGAATTTTTGGCTTTCATCTTGGACGATTTGGACGGTCTCATTCTTAACCAGAGGGTATTGCAAGATGATAACGGCTGTACTTTTAGGGAACACAGGTATTACTATTTAGATACTAATACTAATGTTTACATACACCGTAAATATACAAAATTAATACTCACATAACGTAACTTATATGAATTCAGGCAGTGGATGAAAAACAGATTTTACAGTGTTGTACTTAGATTCGAAAAAGATGAAAGATGATGTTAGATATTACTACAAAGATTCTGACAATTTTTTGGTATTATTTTATACTGGGCTTCAAAGCCACTGAAGCTGCTCATAGAATAGACAGGTAGCTAGAGAGAGTTGTGTGCATCTATGAAAAGTAAAAGTGTACACAAAATGAGCAGAATTAAAAGACTAGAAATAAGGAGAAACACAATAAATCTGTCCTATTATTAATAATTCTTTGCAAAATCACTGAGTGACCATCCACAATTTTACCTTTTTTAAACTCCAACAACTGCTTACCGCGCCATTAGCAAAAGACTAATTACAAATTTGGATATCAAATCAAGGGGGGAAAAAATCCTAAGAAATTTCCTATTTTTTCGTATTTTTCAGAATTTTATTGTATATCTATAGTTATATAAGTTAAAAGAAAGGAAATGAATCCGACAGTGTGAATATGAAAAAGATGGAATGAAAACACCACACAATGCTGTTAAAGAGAAAACAATTTATAACATAATCATAGCTGATATTGATCCATATTTCGATTTTACAAAAATCTTCTTCAGAGCCCGTTTACTCCGGTGTTTGTGATCGGAGATAAGAGTCAAATGAGTTCAAAACAACTTATCTCCGATCACAAACACCACGGAGTAAACGGGCTCTGAAGAAGATTTTTGTAAAATCGAAATATTGATCAGTATCAGCTATGATTATGTTATAAATTGTTTTCTCTTTAACAGCATTGTGTGGTGTTTTCATCCTATAGTTATATATAGTTTTTTGGGTTTTTTTTTTAATTGTAACGGTTACTCGTATATATTCAATAATTTTGGTGGTATATTTGATTTTGCAATATCGCAAAGTGATATTGCAAAATTGTTTAAGTGAACTTCAGATTTGGTCTGAAGATCACATAGATGAGAAGTTGTCATGATTTGGATGGTCTCATTTTTAACCAGGGGGTGTTGCAAGAAAACCAAAATATTTTAGAATGAATTCTTTTTAACCTCTTCTTTTTATACATTCAATAATTTTGGTGGTATATTTAATTTTGCAATATCGCAAAAAAAATTCTGGGTTCAATAAGAAAGACTTTAATGTATTTTTTTTTTTTTTTAATTCTCCATCCGTTTTTATTTCTTAAAAAATTTAATTAACTTTGCAAATGACTTTTCCCTAATCCCAATTATCTACCTATAGCTGAATGGGTGACTCAACAGGTCAAATTTTGTCTATATTTTGTCACATTTTGTATATATATATATATATATATATATATATATATAGTTAAGGTAGTGTGAACAAGGAGTCAACGGTGCCTGATTACTGACAGTTTCTCACTTATGTGAACTTCAGATTTGGTCTGAAGATCACATAGACGAGAAATTGTCATGATTTGGATGGTCTCATTTTTAACCAGGGGGTGTTGCAAGAAAACCAAAATATTTTAGAATGAATTCTTTTTAACCTCTTCTTTTTATACATTCAATAATTTTGGTGGTATATTTAATTTTGCAATATCACAAAAAAAATTCTGGGTTCAATAAGAAAGATTTTAATGTATATTTTTTTTTTTTAAATTCTCCATCCGTTTTTATTTCTTAAAAAATTTGATTAACTTTTCAAATGACTTTTCCCTAATCCCAATTATCTACCTATAGCTGAATGGGTGACTCAACAGGTCACATTTTGTCTATATTTTGTCACATTTTGTAAATATATATATATATATATATAGTTAAGGTAGTGTGAACAAGGAGTCAACAGTGCCTGATTACTGACAGTTTCTCACTTATGTGAACTTCAGATTTGGTCTGAAGATCACATAGACGAGAAATTGTCATGATTTGGATGGTCTCATTTTTAACCAGGGGGTGTTGCAAGAAAACCAAAATATTTTAGAATGAATTCTTTTTAACCTCTTCCCTTTCACTTTTTTTTTTTTTTTTAATTACCCGTCCAAAACAAAGCAAGTTTTTTTATTTGTTTAATTATCCCATTTATATTTGATTAAGTGAATTTGAGATTATTTCTTATAAAATTATTAATATTTTCGCAGTTGTATGGGTTTTAAATTTTATCTTTAAATTTATCTTGTTATTATCCTGAGTATTCTTGATATATATATACACACACATATATATATATATGAAGTAGTCAAACAATGTGTTTGAAATGGCGAAGGCCGACAATTTGTGGGAGATTATGTGCTTAATTAAAGTCATACCTAATTTTGTTAATTAATTATAACTAAATGAATTAGGCGTGCATATCGGTTTAAATGTAAAGCGTAAACAAATCGAGAAAAAGTCATCTCTGTATGTACATTTCAGCCCATTAGGCCTCATCAGCAGAGCTATAGACAGGGTAATGCTTTGTGCGTGATTCGAACCCTACCTAATTCATTTAGTTATAATTAATTAACAAAATTAGGTATGACTTTAATTAAGCACATAATCTCCCACATATATATATATATATATATATATATATATAAGAAATTTCCTATTTTTCGTATTTCTCAGAATTTTATTGTATATCTATAATTATATATAGTTTGTTTTTTTTTAATTGTAACGGTTACTCGTATACATTCAATAATTTTGGTGGTATATTTAATTTTGCAATATCGCAAAGTGAGTGTCTACAATCATTTTATGCCACAATTCTACCTTTTTCAAACTCCGACAATTATTTTTTCAATAATATATTTTTGAAGGCAAAATAATGCAAGTTTATGTTGAAAAACATATTTATTTAATTTTTTTTTCCTTTTTTTTTCCTCTAAATATTTTCAGGCTAGGCCCATCTTCAGAGAGATGAAAAGTTTCCATCTGTGTTTTTTTATTATTTTTTCGTATTTCTGAGAATTTCATTTTTTTAAGATTATGACTTTTCGCTATAACTAAGGAAACTTTGACTAAAATAATGAAAGAAAATAACAACTAGAGTCTGAGTTGATAAGACCGTCCATGGAGTGGAAATAAATTGACTCTCTGGTAAAGAAAAATTGGTACAATTTCTCTAATCCCAATTATCTACCTAGAGCTGAATGGGTGACTCAACGTGTCATGTTTTGTATAGTATATATGTATATATATATATATATATATATATATGTGTGTGTTTGGGCAGCATTCTTTCATTTATACATGTAGAATTAAACAAAAGACACATCTCCTGTATAACAATTTGATTTTTCGAGTTTTCTGGCCAACTTTTTAATATTTGGGTGGAATTTGTGGATAAGTCCACCAAAGTTCAGGTCCCAAGTACTTTCGGCACTTCAAAGTGCCATCATCAGGGGTGCTGTGTTCCAGTTTTTTTTTAATTATATTAATGTGGAGGCTGGAAGGAGAAGAATTGATGAGAAAGGTGTTATATCATCCCTGATGATGGCATTTCAAAGTGCTGAAAATACTTGTAAATATGTACCTATAATTTTAACAAGTTAAGATAGAACACAAATACACAGGATTATTAAAAAATGTTCTGAATGCCTATCCCTTGAATACTCGGGATAATCAGGGAAGAGGTTAATTTACTTTTTGTTTAAACCTGTGAGGCAATTTCAAACACAATTTTTTCGTATTTTGAACCTATTTTAAAATCTGTTTAAAGAAAGATTTCAAAATCTTCAATTCTTAAAAATCACTGTTGAACTTCAAATCACAAATTTCGACATTTGTTTTTGTGTATTATTTGGATTATTCAGACTATTGCCCTCATCTTTATTGTTATCAGTACAACGTTTCGGCCAATGTGCCCTCCGGCCTTCTTCAGGTATTTCTTATCAGACTCGGGAGCCTTCTCGAACTCGGGAACCTTCTTGTCAGACTTGGGAGTTTTCTCAAACTCAACAAGTCTGACAAGAAGTTTCCCGATTTCGAGAAGGTTCCCGTGTCCAACAAGAAATACCAGAAGAAGGCCGGAGGGCACATCAGCTGTAATGTTATACAGATAACAATAAAGATGAGGACAATAGTCCGAAATAATACTAATTATCAAGCCTCATCTCAAAATTCAGAGATATATTTGTTTTAGTGATAAAAAGTTTACAGAGTTTCCTAAGATGTTTTTCTCAGTCGACAAGGCACTCGCCTAGGAATTGCAAGGTTCCTGGTTTAATGTTTTTACCACACATCTAAGTCTGGCACAAGGACCTATTAATGTGGGATCACCAACGAACAAAAGCTCTTAGAATGGCAGGCACAAAATATGCGTGAATCCCCCCGGCATTCCTCCTTAAGGGAGGTGCCTCAGGCACTGGGCAATAAACCCAGCCCTGCCCCTTTAAATCAAGGGGGCAGGTGTTGCCTGGGGGGATGGCCCCCTGGGATCACACCATTAATTACACCAATAGTCTAGTGACGAAGCCACTGGACAAACAAGCCTCGATGTTATTTGTGCGTTCCTGGTTCAATACCGGTCCCCACCAACTCTCCACATGAGTAGCACAGATTGGGCTATCTGATCTGTGCAGTAAAGTGGGGAGCTAATAGTAGGTGTTGTGGTCTACTTCAGCAAAAACAATCTCCCTGGTCTAGTGCTAATAAAAAAAACGGATGGACTCCTTCGCTGTCTGGCTGATACTGACAATAGGTCACTCCCCAAATAACAACTCGCTCTTGTATTCCGTTACGATTCTCTGTACAGTGTCTCCATGGTTCTGTTTCTGAAACAGTTGGAAATGGAAAAACTCAATACAGTAAACCTTTGTTGTAACGGCGCTTGTTTGAATGGCGTCATTTAGTGATGTGTGTTCTAACGACGCATTTGTTATTGTTGTCTGAGTTATCAAATAACAACACTGAAATCCAGAAGAAAGGTTAACATAGCATATGTGATACTATGGTTGAAGACGAACATGGTCAGAATAAATAAATAAATAAATGAATAAGAAAGAGAATAGGTTAAAGCCAGGCATAAGTAAAAGGGGTGGGTGGCTGACCTTTTTACGAATCCAAAGATTAGGTCGTAAAGTTTAAAGAAGAAATGGGACCACTTGATGATAATATCTTAGGCAGCCAGGTATTAAAAGCAAATGGGATTTTTAGGAGAAATTCTCTTTTGAAAAAATTAATGGTCAACGTATTGAAGACGTAGTGTCTGAAAAAATATTTAAGTACTTTAATTTTAAGGGTTAATGACAACTAGAAGTCTGATTTATTTAAGTGCTGGCCATTTTGTGGTCCGGAGAAAATGGTTGGGGAAGGGGAATTTGACATAAATACAACTAAACTCAAGCACTAAGGCAGTTATAACTCGGCTGTTGGGGTGTTAAGATCGCCGGTAGGGATAGCCAGTAGCAGCCAGCGAAGTATCAAACACACCCTTCTTCCATCCGCGTCTAGTTTACAAACACTTGTAGTTGTTGTTTGTTTTTATTTAATCCTTGTGGCTACTGTTTCTGACTCATGCCCTCAAATTGGCCAGCGCAGAGTGTTACAACGTTTGGGGTCTAGACATCGTGCATTGATGGTGCAGAGCGCAGAACAGGTAGTCTCACACATAAGATGAGAATGTTCTTATAATATGTTAGAAGGTTCAAAGTAACCTTCCAATGTGGGTACATATGTGTACATAAAATAATCTGACAAAGAAGTTATATATAATAACAAACATAGACTTTATTTTGTGAGCACGTGGAGAAAATACATACATGACAAGGTACAGTATAGATATAGAAACCAGATACATAAAGGATGTAGGATTAAGTCCTAAAGAAGTGATAAAGAGTTCCTGAAGGAATGTCACTTACTGATAGTTGATTTGGGGGCAAAGCCCCCCACTTAATGGATATAGACACCACGTATTTATGTCATGTGTAGTAGTTGCTGAACTGAGAGAAAGAGACTGAGAAGGGCTACTGCTTAAATACTATAGCCCCCTACTGGCGAAAACCTGTCGACAAGGGAAGATAACCCTTTTGGACTCATGTCCATCTCATCACTACAATAGGTTTATTACCTTTAGTACAAAGACACAAATGGTAATTACCTCTAGTGCCTGCCAATAGACACTAGGTGGCATGCCTGGTAGCATTATTAAAGAAGCTGTAAAGTCAAAACTTTCTTTTACCTGCCAGCCTCAAGACCAAACAAACAAAACCTGATGATTTGATCTGCAACTGTTTATCATAGTTTAATAGTATAAACAACAAAGCACTCACTTTTAATTAGGATATTTTACAAAACAAACTTTACACAATCCACACCAAAGTGGAGACTCCTAGAAATATTTCTATACCTTAACATTAAATTCGTCAATGAGCAGCCAAATATAAAAATACCTTACATTGAGCAACTTTGAAAAACAAACTTTACACAATCCAACACCAAAGTGGAGACTCCTAGAAATATTTCTATACCTTAACATTAAATTCGTCAATGAGCAGCCAAATATAAAAATACCTTACATTGAGCAACCTCTTAATTATGATATTTTGAAAAACAAACTTTACATAATTGGAGACTCCTAGAAATATTTCTATACATTAACATTAAATCGTCAATGAGCAGAAATACCTTACATTGAGCAACCTCTTAATTATGATATTTGAAAAACAAACTTACATAATCCTCCACCACAGTGGAGACTCCTAGAAATATTTCTATACATTAACATTAAATTCGTCAATGAGCAGCCAAATATAAAAATACCTTACATTGATCAACCTCTAATTATGATATTTGAAAAACAACTTTACATAATCCTCCACCACAGTGGAGACTCCTAGAAATATTTCTATACATTAACATTAAATTCGTCAATGAGCAGCCAAATATAAAAATACCGTGCCTATCAGCATCTCTACAAGTATGACAAGGCCTCTGAAGAAGACCGGTGCATACAGAGGCCGAAATGTTATAGGTATAACAACTAAGATAAGGATAATCGTCTGAGATATGTAAATAAAACAAATTATAAATGACAATATGGAAACATTGGTAATTTATGAGGAAGTGCGTCCCGATCTCCTGCCTCAGAAATTGCTACCCAGTGACTATTAAAATAACGTCCCCAGCTATGTCGTCTCAGTGGTGTTACTTGAAAGAAAACAACCAACTTAGGGCGTTAAATGTATTTTAGAGGGGGGGGGCTTCTCTTTTTTTTGTTGTTGTAATTCTTATTTATTTATCATAATTTGTTTAGAAATTTATTTATAGAAATTTGTCGTAATTCTTGTTTATTTATAGAAATTTGTCGTAATTCTTGTTTAGATATGAAGATGGATATCTATCTATCTATCTATCTATCTACCTCAATTTGTTCATTTTTTACTTTGTTTATGTATATCTATCCACCCATCTTCATTTGTTCATATCAAAAAAAGAGAAGCCCCCCCCCCTCTAAAATACATTTAACGCCCTAAGTTGGTTGTTTTCTTTCAAGTAACACCACCGAGACGACATAGCTGGGGACGTTATTTTAATAGTCACCGGGTAGCAATTTCTGAGGCAGGAGACCGGGACGCACTTCCTCATAAATTACCGAAACATTAACATAAGGGAGATAACTCTGTCTATCAACCAACTGGATTTTTTTGCTAATAGAGTAATATATTTTTGGAAGAAAATGCTTAAATCAAATCAAAAACAGCAATAGTGTAAAAAAAAAAAAAAGGACTATATGACCTTAAGGCACCCCTTTTTTATCTCGATTCAGAAGGACATGTTTTTCATTTACACCATCAATATCCGGTTGTTTGTTAGGGATTAGGGGTTAGTTTTATAATTTTTTTTTAAAACTCTAAAAATCGTCTGTTAACAAACAACCGGATATTGACGGTGTAAATGAAAAACATGTCCTTCTGAATCGAGATCAAAAAGGGGTGCCTAAAGGTCATATGGTCAAAAAAAAATTGTTTAATTTGAATGGTTTCAAAAATAATAAATAAAGAAAGAGAATTTAAGAGACCATTTTTTTAAAAACTATTGGATGAATTACTGGATCATGTCACCAATAGGCACCCCAGCTGCGAGCTGTTTTCAAAGGAACAGAATTTTGCTTTTCACCGTTTTTTTTTTTTTTTTTTTTTTTTTTTTTGGACATTAGAATTTTATACAAATCAAAGACATGTTTTTATACTAAAATAATTTTTGATTTTGATTTAATTCTTGGTATTATTGATTTCTAATTGCTTGGTTTTATTTTAATGAGCAAATGGCTTGTCGATAAATCTTAAAAGAAATCCATTAACAAAAAGAAATAACTAATTTTATAATTTTGAGTCTAATTTAAGAAAATTTAGCAATGAAAACTGTTCAATTCTTCAATTGTAGCTCCTGGTTCAAATCATTTTATATGAGTTCTTATTTAGTTTTGTTAGTCTTTCTAATTTAATGTTATAGGTGATATAATCTATGTACATAAATGGAATGCGCCGACGACTAATATAAGTAGCAGGAACAACTGTGGCTTAACACGAAGCAACGTGAGTCAGCTTGCAACTGTATGGTCGGACGCAATCTCCACTTTCTTTTCTGTAATTTCTACTCCTTTTTGTTCAATACATTTGTATCCATTTTTACCAGTCGATTGTCTTATTTTTGACCCTTAAAAACCCTACAACATTTAAAATAGTTTGAAATCGTTTTTGATTTTGATTTTTTTTTAAATAGTTATTTCTTGTCTTTGGTTTATATAAAATTATAATGTCAATAAATCATCTATTGATTTTGTTTACTAACAGCCGGTGAAAAGTAAAATTCTGTTCCTTTGAAAACACCTCGCAGCTGGGGTGCCTATGGGTGACTTGATCAGAACTATTTAACAGAATTTGATCTGTATATAGATATTATACTAATAGTGTATATGTTCTGTGCAAAGATTTTTTGTTCTCTAAGGTTGATGTGAGAAGAAGGAGAAAAAAAAATGTGGAGATGCCCAAGGAGACATAAAAAAAACAAATGAATAAACATATTTCATTCTTTTTTATTTTTATATTGAGTTCTGTTTTTTATTTCTATTTTATTTTATTTTTTTTTTTTAAACTAGCAAGTTTAATAATGATTATTCTTTATAAAGACTCTGTTTCAGGTGATTTTATATATGGGTAATTCCATGTCAAATCATCCCAGCCATGTCACCCACCCCCTTATGGATATGTTCTTTGATTCTAATGTGGAGGGGTCTAATTGTACTTCCTATATAGAAATTAAGGCATTTGGAGCAAGTTAAACAATTTACCGTTTAACTGAATTACAAATGATTTTACAATAAAAATGCATTACAAATGATTTTTACAATAAAAATGAAATTAGAAATTATTTTTACAATAAAAATGCATAAGAAATGATTAATAACTATGCAAATGCATTGGAAATGATTTTTACTTTAAAAATGCATTGGAAATGATTTTTACTATAAAAATGCATTGGAAATGATTTTTAATATAAAAATGCATTGGAAATGATTTTTACTATGAAAATGCATTGGAAATGATTTTTACTATAAAATGCATTGGAAATGATTTTACTATAAAATGCATTGGAAATGATTTTACTATAAAAATGCATTGGAAATGATTTTTACTATGAAAATGCATTGGAAATGATTTTTACTATGAAAATGCATAGGAAATGATTAATAACTATGCAAATGCATTGGAAATGATTTTTACTATAAAAATGCATTGGAAATGATTTTTACTATAAAAATGCATAAGAAATGATTAATAACTATGCAAATGCATTGGAAATGATTTTTACTATAAAAATGCATTGGAAATTATTTTAAAATATTATGCTTGTAAAAAAATAAATGATTTAAAAAAACATTAAACATATTATGCAATTAATGTACATAAAGAGGGGAAGAAAACAGAAACAGAAGAAAACAAAACGAAAACATTAAAAGATCAATACAGATGCAGACTTCGCAAATGAGACATTTATTTATCGTCATTTTGTTGTCTACTAAACAAAGACCCGTTCCTCTTAAACGGCTAACGATAGTAATTCCATATCAAATAAACCAGGTCATGTCACCCACCCACGTCAATTTTTCTTAAATTTTGTCCAAGTGTGGATTATGATAAAGTTAGCCAATCCCCAAAATTTGAGCTTCCAATTCAAAAAATAGTCAGAGTTATGTCAATTATTAGCTCTCTAAATTTGAGGGGAGTTGCAAAAAATGGCAACTTTTGGAACCTATTTTTGTCTGTAAAATGAGTTCTAGAGCTTCCCTACTCCTAAAAATTGGCTTATAAAAAAAGCATTCTTGCCCAAGGAATCCAAAAATGCTATAAAAATAGTCTTAAATTCAACCAATTTTAAGTTATTAATGACTTCTGATTTTTTCCTAGCAAGATCAATATCCCGATGTGGCACTGCATCTATGACAACAATTTTTTTCTATTATTATTTCACATATATTGAACATTATTTAATTATATCTTAAAGTTGGCCAAAATTTCAGAAAAATATGAAGCGGGGGAATGACAATTTTACTTTTTTCTGGATGATTTGACATGGAATTACCCATGTTAGCTCAGTCGGTAGAGCGTTCGGCTAAAAACCACAAGGTTCCTAGTTCGATACCGTCCCTCGCCAACTCAGTGTATGAGTAGCACTGGGATCTGTATGGTAAAGTAAGGAGCTGATGGTAGGTGTGGCGCTCCACCTCAGATGCAAAAAAACGCGTGTGGAGAGGGGTATCAGGTATAGTGTTGGTGGACTACAGGAAGCATGGAGGCTTTGAAAGATGCAGTGTTTTGGCAGCCTACAATGGACGCGGGCAGCTTATTCCATGCCTTGGCAATTCTGAGCGTGAAAAAATGTTTCCAAAATTCATGTGAGCTATACTGTTTTCTGACTTTGTAGGCATGCCCACGTGTGTTAGTAACATGGAGATCAAAAAGGTGCTCAAGGTTGCTGTTGTTAAGATGATTAATGAGCTTATGAGCGTTTACCAGGTCAGTTGCCAGATGCCGGAGTTTCAACGAATCCATTCCCAGGACAGCAAGATGTTCAGAATATGGCAGATGCCTGATGGAGGGTATTCGTTTGGTTGCATGTCTCTGTACAGTTTCTAGGAGGTTAATGTTCTGAGCGAGATAGGGGTTCCAGACTGGTGATGCAAATTCCAAGTGTGGCCGCTCTGTTAAATTTATTCCAATTGAGTTCTGTAAATTGCAACAACTGTAAAACTATTACTCATAAGGAAGGTTTCTTTACTCAATCTTTGGATTATATATATATATATATATCATCATCATGTCGCACAATAAGCACGGATATCCATGACAATCTCTCACCAACCTTCCCTATCATTCATTGTCCCAGGGAGGTCCTCTGCGCAGCATCCAGCATCTTCGCATAGTGGTCAATGTAAGTCCTTGGTGGGCAGCCAACACTAGCATGTCCGTGTGTTGGCTTCCACAGGAAAATGTCACTTATGAGCTCGTCCTTGCTTCTCCAGCAGTGTCCAGCATGCCTTGTCCATCTCACTTGAATGGTTTGTGAGCTGGGGGGCAGGTGGCCATACAGCTGTTTCCTTGTGGGGTGCTGCTTCCACGATTTGTTCAAGACTGCACACAGCATTCTTGTGCAGCTCCCATCTAGCTTATTCTCAAGGCGCCTCGTTAGGGTCCAGGTGGTGCAGCCATACAGCAGCACTGATATGACCACAGCCCCTGGAAGAATTGTCACTTTAACTTGTCATATGGAAATCCAATCTCACTGACAAGTTATATATATATATATATATAATGTATATGTATGTAAAGGGAATGACTTACTGGTAAAAAATATTGGGTTAGTCTCAATATTTGGTTGATATAAGTATTACTCGGATATGTCAGTGTTATAACAAATATAAAGTGCTCAATACATTAGTAGAGCAGATTTAGTATTACAGTGTGTAGAGAAATAACCTACTCAAGTTTCACCATAAGGATCTTCCACTGAATTAATAAAGATATTAATTAATTACAGTTAACTGCGGGAGTCAATATTGTAATTGACTGTTCTGTACACACTGTAATACTATATATATATATATATATATATATATATAATATAATCCAAAGATCAGGAGAAGAAATCTTCCTTGCGACGTCATAGTCTTTTTTAAAGTATGGTATGTATAGATATGTAGGTATATGATTGGATAGACCAACTCTCAACCATATGTATGTAAGTGGGTGTGTATATATATATATATATATATATATATAGAGAGAGAGAGAGAGAGAGAGAGAGAGAGAGAGAGAGATTTTATCTGATGAGGAGGGTGGCTAGACACCCTGCAGGACGAAAAACAAGACCTGTTCAAAGGGCGGAGGAAGCTATTAACTCAACAACATTATTTCTGTGAGTATTGGACCCCTTACTCCTTGTTAGGTTGTCCAACTAAGAGAAGGATAACTCTGATTTAACACCTGCGATTGGCATGATTACCAGTTATCTTGCTTTGGTTCGTCACTGGATAATAATCATGAAAATTTAGAGATTGGTATTCGTGTTGTACAAGTGTTGACCACTATAATATCATGATGTACAAATGTTCCCTTCTTTCTTTCTTTCATCTATCAACCTCTCAAAAAGTCCCATGGCGATGGATGTGGGGCAACGTGTGCAATATATATATATATATATATATATGAAGTAAATGGAAGTGAATACGACAGTATGAATTTAACATTTTTAGAAAAAACAAATGATGTTATTAGTTTGCTGACAAAATCTGTTTCAACCTTTTAATAAAGTGGTCTTCATCAAGAGCAACATATGAAGGATAGACGGAATAAATAACTGTTAAATAGGAGGGGTACAAATGAACGCTGGTTTTCGATGCTGGAATTTTTTTTTTTTTAAACACTAGCGTTCGTTTGTACCACTCCTATTTAACAGTTATTTATTCCGTCTTTTTTTTTTTTAAACACTAGCGTTCGTTTGTACCACTCCTATTTAACAGTTATTTATTCCGTCTTTTTTTTTTTCTTTTTACACTATTAGTGTAATGGTTATTGTTGTGGGGTTTTAAGGGGTCAAATAAGAACAAAACGACGGGTAACAAATGTAGGAAAATGTATTAACAAAAGAGTAGACAATTACAGTACAGAGAAGTGGGAATTACGTCCGACAAATAGAGTTATGAGCTGACTCGCATTGGCTTACTCTAAAAGCCATAATTGTCCCTGTTACTTATAGTAACCGTCGGCGCATTCTATTAGTCTATAGGGTATATCACCTATAACAGTTATTATCACTGGAAATGTGATTAGTATCTTAATGATTTAAAAAATACAGCATTTATTTTAAAACAATTTGTGTAAAACAATTTTATAAATATCTAAGTTTTAAAAAGAAATTAAATCATGGAAAATGTTACGTAAATAACTAAGGGAATTGTGATTTGTGTAGTTATATAGTTTCGGTTACAGACAGACAAACACACAATCTCCATTATAATAAGATAGATATATATATATATATATATATGGTAGAAATGTGAGGAGGTTAATCCGACAGTATGTGGAGAAAAGTAGACAAACACGGGATGTTGTGGAATGTTGACAATAAACATCAAGTTTCCACAACATCCCGTGTTTGTCTACTTTTCTCCACATATATATATATATATCTATAATGCTACAGTTGTCTGTTTTTCTCTTTGGTTTTTCCTCACTTTCCGTATCTACCACAAATTCCAAGGCCAATCCCAATTATGAATCAAAATGCTCTAAGAATGGTTTCTAGTGCAAAAGATTGGGAACTAGAAAGGTTACTTGGTGTTGCCTGGGAACTAAATTTGGCATGAGTCTTTTTTTTTTTACACTATTTGTGTAATGGTTATTGTTGTGAGGTTTTAAGGGGTCAAATAAGAACAAAATGACAGGTAACAAATGTAGGAAAATGGATTAACAAAAGAGTAGACAATTACAGTACAGAGAAGCGGGAAATACGTCCAACAAATAGAGTTATGAGCTGACTCGCATTGGCTTACTCCTCAAGCCATAATTGTCCCTGTTACTTATAGTAACAGTCGGTGCATTCCATTGGACTATAGGGTATATCACCTATAACAAAAACATATTACAACACATAATTCATTACATTCTATTTTATTATGTCTTTATACAATACAGTGTTAAAATTAGATATGCTTATGTCACTAAGTTCACTAAAAAAATTTAAGTTTCCAAATTTATTAGGAGTGGTAGTACCTGTTAGGGTCCCATTCTTTGGGTTAATAGTAAAATGAATTCATAAAAAAAAATGAGTATCCATTAAAAATGAATTTATTCAAAACTTTGTAAGCATTAAATGACCCACCGATGTTAATATGCCGTAAAACAAAACCAAACCAATTTTTATGCCAAAGAAAAATATTCATAAAAAATAAGATTAAAACATATTACAGCAGATAATTCATTACATTCTATTTTATGAAATGCACTGGAAATGATTTTTATTATAAAATGCATTAGAAATGATTTTTACTATGAAAATGCATAGAAATGATTTTACTATGAAATGCATTAGAAATGATTTTTTACTATAAAATGCATTAGAAATGATTTTAACTATAAAATGCATTGGAAATGGTTTTACTATAAAAATGCATTAGAAATGATTTTTACTATAAAATGCATTGGAAATGATTTTTACTATAAAAATGCATTTTTTGCATTGGACAATGATTTTTACTATAAAAATGCATTGGAAATTGATTTTTACTATAAAAATGCATTGGNTCTCCACCACAACAATGTACAAATTATAAAACACATTTGTAAACCACACACACATTTTGTATGTTATACATTACATATTGTATATTTGATTTGTATAAAGCCTTTGAGTTGTTTCATTACCTGTTGACTTTATCATTATCTTGTCTACGTAATTAACATAACTATGCAAAATACTGTTGCAGATGTGTGAAGTCGTACGTAATTAACATAACTTTGCAAAATACTGTTGCAGATTTGTGAAGTCGTAATTAACATAACTTTGCAAAATACTGTTGCAGATTTGTGAAGTCGTAATTAACATAACTTTGCAAAATACTGTTGCAGATTTGTGAAGTCGTAATTAACATAACTTTGCAAAATACTGTTGCAGATTTGTGAAGTCGTAATTAACATAACTTTGCAAAATACTGTTGCAGATTTGTGAAGTCGTAATTAACATAACTTTGCAAAATACTGTGCAGATTTGTAAAGTCGTAATTAACATAAAAAAAGGAACTTCCACCCAAACTAGAAAAGTTAGAAAACGTAAAAATAGGGACTTCCGTCCAGTCTAGAAGCAGTAAAAGGTTGTGTGGGAAATATTGTTTTGAAATTAGAATTTAGTCTTTTATTTAATACACGTCTTTTTATTGCTATTTCAAGTTTTAGTTTTATTCTTAACTCTTGACCTATCTGTCACCATTCGTGGTTAAAACTTTATAAGATAGATATAATTATTCTCTACTTTTTAGATATACCCTTAAATATGGACAGTGTAAGGGAAACAACTGTGTAGGGTCTGATATCAAAATGGACCCACAGGGCCAGAATGGCATTGTGGGAAGATCAAAAGATATCCTTAGGGCAAAATAGGGACTTCCGCCCAGGGTATAAGCAGCCAAAAAGTTATGTGGAAAATATTGTTCCAAAATTAGAATTTAGTCTTTAGTTAGTTCTTGGTACTGGTAACGGTGCACAGGTAAGTTTCTTTCCAATTTTCCTGTGAAGTTGCTGGCATTTGTTAAAGACCCTTTTTGTAAAATTATTAATTGTTTAACTCTTAACATCCTGTTGAGAATTCCAGAGCCCCATTCCTATGAGAATTTGTTTTTAAAAAAGGCTAAAAATGATCCTTTTCATCTAAAGTTACCCAAGATATTTCCATTAAATTAAAAACTTCTAAATATGTTTAATATTACATTTAAACAAAGTTTATTGTTTGGGGTGGATTAGGAAAATAAACGTAACTTCCGGCCAGGCGGACTGAGGCGGTATAGGTTATCAAGAGTTAAACCCCATTTTATTTCAGTATTTCATGGTGTTTGGAAGTTCAATAAAATCTTTGTTCATTCAACATCAGTCGATCTTCGTCTCTTGATTTACATTACCAGAAAAAATTACCAACAAGCTGCTACAGTCTTATCAGTTCTACTTGACTGCCCTATTGGAGGGGCTTAGAATACGCTTATCGCATCCCCTGAAGACTGGTATGACTCACTCACAACAAATAAGTGGGTGTCCAGAGTATGACATTAAACTGCATTTGATTTACATTACCAGAAAAATGACCCACAAGCTGCTACATGTACCATTTAAGAAAGATTGATATTATTTCGTAATCTAATAACTTGACCAATTGTTACATAATCCCTGCAGTTGCATAAGATTATTGTCAATCCCCTGTATTTCTAAAGGGATGGCCCTTTTCATATCACGGGCGGGACTTTCCATGGAATAGTACAGAAAGCCCACGAAATACGTGAAGTCACGTGGGACCTGGTTGGGTCCTCAGTTTCAGTTTAGACGTCGGACAGAGATGTACTGCCTTAACTGGAACTCATCTGCATACGCATGAAATGTTTAGTTAAGTAAAAAAAGCTTAAGAAAATAACACGGTTTTGGATTAATGAATGTCTTGGTAACAAACTGATCTAGAAGAAGAAATGAGTTAAGTGCGACCGACCTCCAAGACGAAGTCCAGACACTAGAAGAGATGTTAGAAGAGACGCTAGAAGAACTTAAGATATCAAAGACGCCAGAAGAAGAATAGAAGTAAGTAAAGAAAGAGGTATACAACACAATTCTTATTCAAATGATCTCAAATTTTAACACCAAGTTCAGAAACAATTCAAAATTCATGTTCAATGTTTTATATCTCTCTCTCTTTTAAGTAAAGATATTCCATTCACTGCAAAAGAAAAGATGTTTAAACATTAAATAGAGACTTTAGTATTGTTTCTACACATGCTGTTTCAGAAAAAGTGATATCATTTTATAATCTAATAACTTGACCAATTCTCGTTCAAATGATCTCAAATTTTAATAGGATGTGCAGAGATAACTCAAAATTTTATGTTTAATATTTTTTTCTTTTTAAGTACAAATATTCTAATAATAATAATGAAATTTATTGTGTACAGTGCTCAGGTGCACCACAATTCATCAAAGTCTCATGTCTAGTACATAGAATAATGTATTAGTGTCAGGAACATGAATAGCGTACATTAATATACATGTATGTATACAGTGCTCAGTACCACAATTCATCAAAGTCTTATGTTTAGTACATAGAATAATGTATTAGTGTCAAGAACATGAACAGTTTACAGTAATAATATACATGTATGTGTGCACATGTGTGCATATATGTGTGGAGAGTGGTATCAGTATAATGTTGGCGGACTACAGGAAGCATGGAGGCTTTGAAAGATGCAGTGTTTCATTCACTGGAAAAAAAAGATGTTTAAACATTAAATAGATTTGGTTTGGTTTGTTTTGTTTTACGGCATATCAACCTCAGTGGGTCATCTAATGCCGACAAAGTTTTGAAATAAAGTCATTCTTAATGGATACTCAATGTTTTTTATAAACACATTTTTTCTATTTAACCTGTAGATGGGACCCTAACAGGTACTACCACTCTGGGTCAGAGGGGACCTGGAACCTCACTATCAGATAGAGTTTAACGTCATTCCCAGGACATGTAGACCCTCAGCCACCACTTTCTAGCACCCATATGATAAAAAGGGTTGGGGCTTGCCATAAGGGCAATAGGGTTGGGAAAATAATATAGGTGCTAGGACTTAATGTGACTAGCTGATTGATTGGAGGGAGGCTCTCTGATCGCCCGTCTAGCCCAAGAAAGGGCCAAAGTGGAGTATTGCAAGTCATGGACTGCTCAACCACCTGGGTTCTATCCTTAAGCATCATGGGTCGCCACCCACGGCGAACAGGTGGCCCCATTGGGGGAGTCTTACCCCACTGCAGAGGTGCATTTTAACGCCCCAACTGACTGGGCGGACATTAACTCTTAACATGCTGTTGAGAATTTTCTAAGTCCAGAACTCCATTCCTATAATGATTTATCAATAAATGGCTAAAAATGGCCTTTTCATTTAAAGTTACCAGTTATTTCCTGTAAATCAAAGACTGCTAAATATGTTTAATATTACATTTAAACAAAGGCTATCGTTTGGAGTGGGTTAGGGAAACAAATGAGACTTCCGGCTGGGCGGAATGAGGCGGTATAGGACGTTAAGAGTTAAATAGAGACTTTAGTCTTGTTTCTATACACGCTGTTTCAGAAAAATTGATATAATTTCATAATCTCTCGATGAAAATTTGTGCTGATCTAGTGTTTCCATGTATAGTAGTGCATTGGGGAACGCCGCTTTCGAGTTCAGTCAATAAAGACTGCTCAGCATGCTCTCCATGGATGGTGTGCGTATACGTGCCTGCTTTCTGATTGATTGGTTGGTTGGTTGGATTTTACAGCATGACAATACCTATGGTCTTATTTTTATGTCGAAAATGTTGTTTTACTTATGCTTGGTGGCTATTCAACACTTTTTCAAATTTTTTCAAACTTTTTTAAAACACTCAATATTTTAAACTAAATTTTTAAAACACTCAATATTTTTAAACTAAATTTTTAAAACAATATTTTTTTTTAAAACACTCAATATTTTAAACTAAATTTTTAAACACTCAATATTTTTAAACTAAATTTTTTAAAACACTCAATATTTTTAAACTAAATTTTTAAAACACTCAATATTTTAAACTAAATTTTTAAAAACACAATATTTTTAAACTAAATTTTTAAAACACAATATTTTTAAAAAATTTTTAAAACACAATATTTTTAAACTAAATTTTAAAACACAATATTTTAAACTAAATTTTTAAAACACTAAATTTTTAAAACACTCAATATTTTTAAACTAAATTTTTAAAAACACAATATTTTTAAACTAAATTTTTAAAACACAATATTTTTAAACTAAATTTTTAAAACACTCAATATTTTTAAAACACAATATTTCTAAACTAAATTTTTTTAAACTCAATTTTAGCAACATGTGCTGAAACAACTGAAAATTCTTTTCAATGCCAAAACTCCTTTTCTTTTTGTGATCAAAAAAATATTTATCAACATTCTGGGACTGGGCGTGTAGTCCAGGAGTGCTTGCTGACATGCTGTGACAAATGAAGAAGCCAGAAGGGGTGCCTTCTTATAGGTGAGTGCAATGCATTGTGGGTAAGTTACCCAAAGAGAGGAGACGGGTCATTCAGTGAACAGGCATCAGTGAGTGAAGAAGGAAACAAAGAGAAAAGAAAGAAAGAACGATGGAAGAGAAAGGAAAGCAGCAGGATGAGGAGAAAGAAGGGAAATACAGCACTTTATGACAAGGAACGGTTTTTGTAATTTTCTAAAACAAATCTGCCGACTCTCTTGATGATTAGTATTATCTACGTTATTCGGACTATTGTCCTCATCTTCATTGGTATCTATACAACATTTCGGCCGATATACCTCCGGCCTTCTTCAGGCATTTCATGTCGGACTGAAGATATTTTATTTCATTCATGCTTTATGGTATTCAATTTTTGAAGTCCAATTGGATACATGGCCTAGTGGATAAAGGAGTTAGGTTAAGACAGTTCTAAGTGACAGTTATCTCTAGATTGCAGGTTCAATCCTGATCAAGGGCAGCAGTAACATAGAATAATAATTAACACAGCTTAACGCCTCTACCCCAGCTATGGTTAGTGGAATGAGAACAGGATACCACTGTGGACTGAATAAAGGGTTAGGTTCAAAGTTCCATGATGGCTCCCGATTACGACAAGAAAGTTCCTCAATTGTGACAAGAAAGTTCCCGAGTCTGAAAAGAAAGTTCCCGAGTCTGGAAAGAAGGAAAGAAGGTTCCTGAGTCTGACAAGAAATACCTGAAGAAGGCCGGAGGGCATATCAGCTGAAACGTTGTACAGATAATGAAGATGAGGACAATAGTCTGAATAACGCAGATAATAGCAATAAAAAGACTTTGAAAAGGAAACTTTTCCAGTGAATGGCATTCCTACACCTGAAAAGTAAAAACATAAAACATTAAATGCAGAATTTGGAGTTGTCCCTATGCTTGTTGTTAAAATAAAAAAGATTATTGAATGAGAATTGGTCAAGTTATTAGATTTTAAAATAATATTGACTTTTATGAAACATCATGTCTAGAAACATGTTCTGTTTAATATTGAAATACTTTTTCTTTTTCAGTAAATGATATTTTTTATACTCGAAAAGAAAAAAAATTAAACATAAAAATTCTGATTTGTATCTACACATGCTGTTAAAATTTGAGAGAATTTGGAATTGTTGCTGTTAAAAGAGGAGATTATTTGAATGAGAATTGGGTAATTTATGAGGAAGTGCGTCCCGGTCTCCTGCCTCAGAAATCGCTACCCGGTGACTATTAAAATAACGTCTCGGTGGTGTTACTTGAAAGAAAACAACCAACTTAGGGCGTTAAATGTATTTTAGAGGGGGAGCTTCTCTTTTTTGATATGAACAAATGGAGATGGGTGGATATATATATATAAACAAAGTAAAAAATAAACAAAGTAAAAAATGAACAAATTGAGAGAGATAGATAGATAGATAGATAGATATCCATCTTCATATCTAAACAAGAATTGACAAATTTCTATAAATAAACAAGAATTACGACAAATTTCTATGAATAAATTTCTAAACAAATTACGATAAATAAATAAGAATTACGACAAAAAAAGAGAGCCCCCCCCTCTAAAATACATTTAACGCCCTAAGTTGGTTGTTTTCTTTCAAGTTACACCACCGAGACGACATAGATGGGGACGTTATTTTAATAGTCACCGGGTAGCAATTTCTGAGGCAGGAGACCGGGACGCACTTCCTCATAAATTACCAAGAATTGATCAAGTTATTACATTACAAAATGATATCAATTTTTCTGAAATAACGTGTAGAAACAACACAAAATTCTATATTCGATATTTAAATGCCTTTTCCTTTCCAGTAAATAGCATTTCTATACATGAAAAGAAAGTGCATTTAAACATTAAACATACAATTTTGAGTTGTTCCTACACATGCTGTTAAAATTTGAGATAATTTCAACGAGAATTAGTCAAGTTATTTGATTACAAAATGATATCAATTTTTCTGAAACGGCACGTGTTGAAACAACAAAAAATTCAATGTTTAATATTCAAACACCTTTTCTTTTTCAGTAAATGGCATTCCTATACCTGAAAAGAAAAAACATAAAACATTAACATAGAAGTTTTATTTGTTTCTGAACATGCTGTTAAAATTTGAGATCATTTCAACAAGAATTAGCTAAGTTATTAGATTATGAAATGATATCAAATTTTCTGAAACAACACATACAGAAACAATGTAAAATTCTGTTTAATGTTTTAGGATTGTTTTACTTTTCAGGAATAGAAATCTCATTTAATGGGGAAGAAGAAATTTAAACATTAAACATAGAATTTTAAATTGTTTCTACACGTGGTGTTAAAATTTGAGATCATTTGAATGAGAATTGGTCAAGTTATTAGATTATGGAATGATATCGATTTTTTTGAAACTGCGTGTGTAGAAACGACACAAAATTATGTTTAATGTTTAAACGACTTTTCTTTTCCAGTGAATGGTATTTTTATACCAGCAAAAGAAAAAGGAAACTTGAAACCAAGAATTTGAGTTGTTTTTACAAATGCTGTTAAAATTTGAGATCGTTTAAACAATAATTAATCAATTTATTAAATCACAAAATGATATCGATATTTCTGAAACACCCTGTAAAAACAACACTAATCTATTTTTAATGTTTAAACATCTTTTCTTTGATTTTTCCAGTGAATAGAATTTTTATATCTGAGAAGGAAAACAACATTAATCCTAGAATTTTGAGTTGTTCCTGCAAATGCTGTTAAAATTTGAGATCATTTGAATGAGAATTGGTCAAATTATTAGATTACAAAATTACATAGATCTCAAATTTTAACAGCATTTTTAGAAACATCTCAAAATTCTATGTTGAATTATTAAAGACCTTTTCTTTTTAATTGAATAGCATTTAAATAGCTGAAAAGAAAAACATAGAAGTTATAGTTATTTCTACCCATACTGTTAAAATTTAAGATCATTTGAATAAGAATTGGTCAAATTATTAGATTATGAAATGATATCAATTTTTTTAAAAACACTGTGTATCTCAAAACATATAAAATTTTAACAATCTTAGTCGAAACAACTCAAATTTCTATGTTGAATGATTAAACACCTTTTTTTTCAAGTGAATGGCATTTCAATTGCTGAAAAGAAAAAAAATCTAGAAGTTATATTTACACATGTTAAAATTTGAGATCATTTGAATGAGAATTGGTCAAGTTATTAGATTATGAAATTATATCAATTTTTCTTAACCACCATGTATATCTTAAATGATCACAAATTTTAACAGCATTTGTTCAAACAACTATAAATTCTATATTTAATGTTTAAACATCTTTTCTTTTCAAGTTAATGGCATTTCTATATCTGAAAAAAAAAAAATGCCTAGAAGTTGCTTTTACACGTTGTTAAAATTTGAGATCATTTGAATGAGAATTGGTCAAGTTATTAGATTAGGAAATTATATCAATTTTTTTGAAACACCACTTAGAAACAACCCCAAATTCTATTATGCTGGAAAATAATGTGCAGCATGCATTTATGGGAGAATAACACTAAAAAATGCACAAACTGCAATGCGGATTTGCACATGGTGCAGCAGCAGCTGTGTGTGCAGGGCAAAAGGATCAGGACAAACCACTATTATCAGAAGGGATGGTAAAATGGGTTCAGGAAACATTGGATTGCAAAGCCCCCGGAAGTCTATAAAGGGCAAATTCCATGTCAAATCATCCAGAAAAAAAAAAAAAAAATTGTCACCCACCCACTTCAATTTTTCTGAAATTTTGTATTTTAGGTGTGGACTGTGTCAAAGTTAGACATTCCCCAAAATTTGAGCTTACAATTCCAAAAATTGGCCAAATTTTGTTGATTTTGAGATCTCCAAATTTGGTGGGGTTTAGTGACTTTTTATAATCTATTTTTGTCTGTAAAATGAGTTCTAGTGCTTCCCTACTCCTAAAAATGGGGGGGGGGGGGTTCGCGAAAAATGGCGACTTTTTGTAGCCTATAAAATGAGTTTTAGAGCTTCACTACTACTTAAATTTGGAGAGCTAAAAATCGACATGACTCCGCCAATTCTTGGAATTGGAAGCTCAAATTTTGGGCATTGTCTGACTTTACCATATTCCACACCTGTACAAAATTTCAGAAAAAATTGAAGGGGTTGGGTGACATGGTCTGGATGATTTGACATGGAATTACCCTAAAGCAAGTCATGAAATCCAGATCCCTCCAACGACATGGCATATCGCAGGGAAATACAATCTGCGTAACATAGCATGGCACCAAATAAAACATCTGTTGTGTTATGGATCTTCTTTTTAGGGATGTGGTGTTTCTTTACTCTATTGTAGCTTTTCCGTGGTAACCCAGAGTTAGAAAGAATCAAACACTAATCACTTTGTTTGCAGGGAAATGCAAGCTGCATAACATAGCACAGCACCAAATAAAACATCTGTTGTGTTATGGATCTTCTTTTTAGGGATGTGGTGTTTCTTTATTCTATTGTAGCTTTTCCGTAGTAACCCAGAGTTAGAAAGAATCAAACACTAATCACTTTGTTTGCAGGGAAATGCAAGCTGCATAACATAGCACAGCACCAAATAAAACATCTGTTGTGTTATGGATCTTCTTTTTAGGGATGTGGTGTTTCTTTATTCTATTGTAGCTTTTCCGTAGTAACACAGAGTTAGAAAGAATCAAACACTAATCACTTTGTTTGCAGGGAATGCAAGCTGCATAACATAGCACAGCACCAAAAAAACATCTGTTGTGTTATGGATCTTCTTTTTAGGGATGTGCTGTTTCTTTACTCTATTGTAGCTTTTCCGTGGTAACCCAGAGTTAGAAAGAATCAAACAATAATCACTTTGTTTGCAGGGAAATGCAAGCTGCATAACATAGCACAGCACCAAATAAAACATCTGTTGTGTTATGGATCTTCTTTTTAGGGATGTGCTGTTTCTTTACTCTATTGTAGCTTTTCCGTGGTAACACAGAGTTAAAGAATCAAACACTAATCACTTTGTTTGCAGGGAAATGCAAGCTGCATAACATAGCACAGCACCAAATAAAACATCTGTTGTGTTATGGATCTTCTTTTTAGGGATGTGCTGTTTCTTTACTCTATTGTAGCTTTTCCGTGGTAACCCAGAGTTAGAAAGAATCAAACAATAATCACTTTGTTTGCAGGGAAATGCAAGCTGCATAACATAGCACAGCACCAAAATAAAACATCTGTTGTGTTATGGATCTTCTTTTTAGGGATGTGCTGTTTCTTTACTCTATTGTAGCTTTTCCGTGGTAACACAGAGTTAGAAGAATCAAACACTAATCACTTTGTTTGCAGGGAAATGCAAGCTGCATAACATAGCACAGCACCAAAAAAACATCTGTTGTGTTATGGATCTTCTTTTTAGGGATGTGCTGTTTCTTTACTCTATTGTAGCTTTTCCGTGGTAACCCAGAGTTAGAAAGAATCAAACAATAATCACTTTGTTTGCAGGGAAATGCAAGCTGCATAACATAGCACAGCACCAAATAAAACATCTGTTGTGTTATGGATCTTCTTTTTAGGGATGTGGTGTTTCTTTATTCTATTGTAGCTTTTCCGTAGTAACACAGAGTTAGAAAGAATCAAACACTAATCACTTTGTTTGCAGGGAAATGCAAGCTGCATAACATAGCACAGCACCAAATAAAACATCTGTTGTGTTATGGATCTTCTTTTTAGGGATGTGCTGTTTCTTTACTCTATTGTAGCTTTTCCGTGGTAACCCAGAGTTAGAAAGAATCAAACAATAATCACTTTGTTTGCAGGGAAATGCAAGCTGCATAACATAGCACAGCACCAAATAAAACATCTGTTGTGTTATGGATCTTCTTTTTAGGGATGTGCTGTTTCTTTACTCTATTGTAGCTTTTCCGTGGTAACACAGAGTTAGAAAGAATCAAACACTAATCACTTTGTTTGCAGGGAAATGCAAGCTGCATAACATAGCACAGCACCAAATAAAACATCTGTTGTGTTATGATCTTCTTTTTAGGATGTGCTGTTTCTTTACTCTATTGTAGCTTTTCCGTGGTAACCCAGAGTTAGAAAGAATCAAACAATAATCACTTTGTTTGCAGGGAAATGCAAGCTGCATAACATAGCACAGCACCAAATAAAACATCTGTTGTGTTATGGATCTTCTTTTTAGGGATGTGCTGTTTCTTTACTCTATTGTAGCTTTTCCGTGGTAACACAGAGTTAGAAAGAATCAAACACTAATAACTTTGTTTGCAGGGAAATGCAAGCTGCGTAACATAGCACAGCACCAAATAAATCATCTGTTGTGTTATGGATCTTCTTTTTAGGGATGTGGTGTTTCTTTATTCTATTGTAGCTTTTCCGTGGTAACCCAGAGTTAGAAAGAATCAAACACCAATCACTTTGTTTGCTAGTCAAACAACAACTTTATTTCAGAGACAACCTTCCTGTGAAGGTGAATATGATATTGATTCTACAGCATTATGCTAATAAATTACAAACTACTAAAAGTGTAATTCCATGTCAAATCATCCAGGCCATGTCACCCACCCCTTTCAATTTTTCTGAAATTTTGTACAGGTGTGGGTTATGTTAAAGTTAGACAATCCCCAAAATTTGAGCTTCAAAGTCCAAGAATTGGCGTTTATCTTGATTTTTAACTCTCCAATTTTGAGGGGGGTTGCAAAAAGTGGCAACTTTTTGTATTCTATTTTTGTCTGTAAAATGAGTTCAAGAGCTTCCCTGCTCCTAAAAATTGGTTTATAAAAGTATATTTACCCAAGAAATCCGAAAAAGGCTATAAAAAAAAGTCTGAAAGTTAACCAGTTTTAAATTATTAATGATTTCTGATTTACAAAATTTTAACTGATCTTGTAGCTTCGGTTCTGAGCAAACACCAAACTATTTTTTTGGTACAAATAATGTTTAATATATACAAAATAATAACAGAAAAATTTTTTGTCTCAGATTCAGTGCCACATCGGGATATTGATCTTGCTATGAAAAAAAAAAAAAAAAAAAATCATCAATAACTTAAAATTGGTTGACTTTCAGACTTTCAAATGCTTTTATAAACCAATTTTTTGGAGTAGGGAAGCTCTAGAACTCATTTTACAGACAAAAATAGATCATAAAAAGTCGCCAACCCCACCAAATTTGGAGAGCTAAAAATCAACACAACTCCGCCAATTTTTGGAATTGGAAGCTCAAATTTTGGGGATTGTCTAACTTTAATACTGTCCACACCTGTACAAAATTTCAGAAAAATTGAAGTGGGTGGGTGACAATTTTACTTTTTTCTGGATGATTTGACATGGAATTGCCGAAAATAATTATTTTACAGCTGTAGCTTGTTAAGGCCTTAAAGACAATCGGTAAGCAAAAGCGTAAGCAATTCTGTGTCAATATGCAAACATGTGAAGACTTTTTCGTGAAATCCACATACCTCTGAAACACACTGTATAAAGTTTGTTTTTTTAAATTATAAAATAAACAGAATTATTAAAAAAAAAAAGAGAAAAAGAAAAGAAAAACATGGATTCTAAAAAATTGAAAATAGTTTTAAAATAATTTAAATAATTGACTATTTATTAAAAAATAATCATATGTAACATAACTCCAGAACGATATAGTTATTTACCAAGCATAGCTTAGATGCGGCACAAGGCCAGAAGTATGGGCGCCCAGTGAGAATCGAACTCATTAACAATGGTTTGCTAATCTAGCTTGCTAACCATTACACCACAGAACGATATATGTCGCATGGACCAATTCAAGTTTTAGTAGTAGTAGTCGTCGTTATTAGTAGCCGTTAGGTCAGAAACAACATACACGCAAGTTGTATAGTCACAAGGGGCTTAGTATTTATTTCTAGGCTTGTAGGTTCTTTTTCAGAGAGAAGGAAAGACAGAGAGAAAGAGAGGGAGTATCGTCAAATTATACTATCTTCATAGTATCATGCAGTGTACCGCTGTCCCAACCCCCACATGAGAGACCGGGACGAACGTCTGACCCCCACTATGGCCGAAAGGAATAGAATGATTTTCTTCTTCTGTTCCTCGTCTCAGTGTCACGTCCGGTTCCGGTCAATACCCGGAACTTCCGTCTTTATTTTTAAATCCACTTCTGGGGTCATTCTTCGGTCAAGTTACTGGAACCCTGCAGGTAGGTCTTATTTTCAGGGAAACACTGTAGCAAACTGTGAAGAATGCTTATTTCTTTCATCTATCTGCTGTTCTCAACTAGGGCTTATTCAAAGGGAAAGGCTTATATCAAAATCATCCTGAAAAATCACGGTTTTATTTTGCAGGTAGAACTTATTTTCAAGGAAACATGGTTGTAAACAAGTTCACATACCTAGGTAGTAATATCTCATCTACCAAAAGCGATGTTGATATACACATAGTAAAAGGCATGGACGGTTGACAGATTAACGATCAAATGAAAATCTGATCCCTCTGATAAAATGTGAATTCCAAGTTATAGCTTTTCATAAGTTATATAATAAACAAAATTATCAAAAAAGAAAAAAAAGAAAGAAAGAAAAGAAAGAAAAAAAAGAAAGAAAAAAAAGAAAGAAAAAAAGAAAGAAAAAAAAGAAAAACATGGATTTTAAAATATTGAAAATAGTTTTGGAAAAATTCTCTCTCTCTCTCTGTCTCTCCTTTCCATTTTTCCTTCACTCTCTCTGTCCTTTCCTCTCTTTCTTTATCCTTTCTTCTCTCTCTCTCTCTCTCTTTCCCTTCCATTTTTCCTTCACTCTCTCTGTCCTTTCCTCTCTCTCTCCAATTTTTCCTTCACTCTCTCTCTCTCTCTGTCCTTTCCTCTCTTTCTTTATCCTTTCCTCTCTCTCTCTCTCTCTCTCTCCTTTCCATTTTTCCTTCACTCTCTCTCTCTGTCCTTTCCTCTCTTTCTTTATCCTTTCTTCTCTCTCTCTTTCTCTCTCTTCCATTTTTCCTTCATTCTCTCTCTCTCTCTGTCCTTTCCTCTCTTTCTTTATCCTATCCTCTCTCTCCTTTCCATTTTTCCTTCACTCTCTCTGTCCTTTCCTCTCTTTCTTTATCCTTTCTTCTCTCCTTTCCATTTTTCCTTCACTCTCTCTGTCCTTTCTTCTCTCTCTCCCATTTTTCCTTCACTCTCTCTCTCTGTCCTTTCCTCTCTTTCGTTATCCTTTCCTCTCTCTCTCTCCTTTCCATTTTTCCTTCACTCTCTGTCCTTTCTTCTCTCTCTCCCATTTTTCCTTCACTCTCTCTCTCTCTCTGTCCTTTCCTCTCTTTCTTTATCCTTTCCTTTCTCTCTCTTTCCACATGACATACGATGGTGGAATTTAGATCCGTTAGTTTGATTTAACCAAAAAGATATACATATATATATATTTAATATATCTTTTTAATTGACTTTTTAATTCTACAAGAGTAATCCCAAAGCTAAGGTCTCCAAAGAGTAGGATCAACAGAAAGAAAAGAGAGAAATACAGGGAGGAGGAGGAGGAAAGAAAGAGGGAGGAAAGGGACAGATAATGTGAGAGGAAAGGAGACAGATAATAGGAAAGGAGACAGATAATGAGAAGGAAAGGAGACAGATAATGTGAGAGGAAAGGAGACAGATAATGAGAAAGGAAAGGAGACAGATAATGTGAGAGGAAAGGAGACAGATAATGAGAAAGGAAAGGAGACAGATAATGAGAAAGGAAAGGAGACAGATAATGAGAAAGGAAAGGAGACAGATAATGTGAGAGGAAAGGAGACAGATAATGAGAAAGGAAAGGAGACAGATAATGAGAAAGGAAAGGAGACAGATAATGTGAGAGGAAAGGAGACAGATAATGAGAAAGGAAAGGAGACAGATAATGAGAAAGGAAAGGGGACAGGAGAAGAAAGGGACAGATAATGAGAAAGGAAAGGAGACAGATAATGAGAAAGGAAAGGAGACAGATAATGAGAAAGGAAAGGAGACAGATAATGAGAAAGGAAAGGGACAGATAATGAGAAAGGAAAGGGACAGATAATGAGAAAGGAAAGGAGACAGATAATGTGAGAGGAAAGGAGACAGATAATGAGAAAGGAAAGGAGACAGATAATGAGAAAGAAAGGGGACAGATAATGACAGATAATGAGAAAGGAAAGGGGACAGATAATGAGAAAGGAAAGGAGACAGATAATGAGAAAGGAAAGGGGACAGAATGAGAAGAAAGGGGACAGATAATGAGAAAGAAAGGGGACAGATAATGAGAAAGGAAAGGGGACAGATAATGAGAAAGGAAAGGGACAGATAATGAGAAAGGAAAGGAGACAGATAATGAGAAAGGAAAGGGGACAGATAATGAGAAAGGAAAGGAGACAGATAATGAGAAAGGAAAGGGGACAGATAATGAGAAAGAAAGGAGACAGATAATGAGAAAGAAAGGGACAGATAATGAGAAAGGAAAGGGACAGATAGTAAGAGAGTGAGAGCATAAAGCTAATCCATCGTATCATCTGCTTCAATGGAATGGAAAGAAAGAAGGAAACAAGTGTGTTATAATAATTGTATTGAAAAAGTCTTACCAATTTGTGGTTTAGATTAATTTCTCTGCGATTCTTCCATTTGGTATTAAGCAGTTCGGCAAAATACGCAGAGCGTGTAGACAAAACAACTCGATGTGCATGAAAATATTCCCCATGCACAATAAACACAACGTCTGAGAATGTAACGTCTTCTAATAACCTGAAAAATAAAATAAAAATACTCATCAGCCAGGTGCCCACACCACACACACATATATATGTAATATATCATGAAAAAACACAGGTTTAAATGGGTTAAGTGGTGAGTTTATTGGCCGACACTGCAGTGTTTCGATCTATTAATTAGATCATCTTCAGGGCATAAGATAAGAAATTATTTATCACAGAATAATGAGGAAAGCAAGTGGTAATCCTTGTCATTTAGTCTGTTTAAAAATGTTTTTGAAGTTTGAAAAAAGGAGACGGTTTTGAAATATGACATCAAATATTCTATTTTATGGCGTGAGTATGTGGCGCTGTAAGTGTATGTGAATCCGATGGTATGTAGTATCGCAAAAAATTTATACACACAACCACACACCTAAAAAATGCACAATTTTTCCTTTCGATACACACACCTACACCGTCCCATACTCACACCATAAAAAAGAATACTTGACGTCATATTTCAAAACCGTCCCTTTTTTCAAACCTCAAAAATTTTTAAACAGACTGAATAACAATAACTACCACTCGCTTTTCTCGTTATTCTGTGATAAATAATTTCTTATCACCTTCCATATACCAACAAATGCCCTGAAGATGATCTAATTAATAGATCGAAACACTGCAGCGTCGGCCAATAAACTCACCACTTAACCCATTTAAACCTGTGTTTTTTCATTTTTCCTAATATACTACACATATATATATATATATGTGAAAAGATGGAAGTGAATCCGACGGTATGTAGTATATTAAGAAATTTAAAAAAAACACAGGTTTAAATAAAATGAGTGGTAAGTTTATTAGCCAATGCTGCAGTGTTTCGATCTGTTAAGTAGATCTTCTTCAGGGCATTTGTTGATATAAGGAAAAGTAATAAAAAAATTTTTTATCACAGAATAATGAGAAAAACTGCGATAGTCCTTGTTTATGAATCTGTTCAAAATTTGAAAAAGAGACGCTGGAAAGGTAGACAGTTTGAAATGACGTTGCAGTGTTTCAATCTATTAAGTAGATCTTCTTCAGGGCATTTGTTGATATAAAGAAAAATAATGAAAAAATTTTTTATCACAGAATAACGAGAAAAACTGCAATAATCCTTGTTTATCAATCTGTTCAAAATTTGAAGAAGGAACGCTGGAAAGGTAGATGGTTTGAAATATGACGTCAAATATTCTTCTTTTATACACACATGCATTCACACCATAAAAGAAGAATATTTGACATCATATTTCAAACTGTATGCCCTGAAGAAGATCTTAACAGATCGAAACACTGCAGCGTCGGACAATAAACTTACCACTCATTTTATTTAAACCTGTGTTTTTTCAAATTTCTTAATATACTACATATATGTATATATATATACTGTCATGTAGCAAGTCAATAAAAAGTGGAATATAAATAAGTTTCAAAACAAACGTAAAATGTAGAAATGGCAAGCTAGTGTAACGGTTAGAGACTTCGCCTGTTAGCTTGACAGTCGAGGTTTCAAGTCACACACGGAGCAGTCTCCCATGTCTATAACCTTGCTGATGAGACCTAATAGGTCGAAATGTACATTCAGGGATTGACATTTTCTCAATTTGTTTAGCCTTACATTTAAACATATATGCCCGCCTAAATTCATTAATTATTAACTAATTAAGTTTCAGAATTAGGTATGACTTCAATTAAGCACATATCCTCAAAAAAAAAAAAAAAAAAAAAAAAAAAAAAAATATATATATATATATATATATATGATAACCTAAAAAATAAGATAAAATTACTTTATCAACACAATGATTTTTACTATAAAGATGCACTGGAAATGATTTTTACTATAAAAATGCATTGGAAATGATTTTTACTATAAAAATGCATTGGAAATGATTTTTACTATAAAAATGCATTGGAAATGATTTTTACTAAAAAAATTCATTGGACAATGATTTTTACTATAAAAATGCATTGAAAATAATTTTTACTACAAAAATGCATTCAACAATGACTTTTACCATAAAAAAGCCACATATAATAGTGGTCCATGGTTGTGTCCATGTATTTCCTGATACTAATTCATGTTAACTCAATATTTGCAGCCTAAAACACCATAATCCTACTCAGGGTGAACGGGTTAGGTAAATTCTTACTTCCTTTCCAATTTTAACCTTGATAGTCTAGGTTACCAAACAAAAAGACAGCGACAAACCACCGACAAAGCTTTTTTTAGTAAGAGGAAGTGTTGATGCATTAAATGGATAAGATGTGCCAGGTGAATACAAAGAAAGTAGAGTTTAAATCTCAATTATTGGACTAATTAAGCTGATAATAAGAATATCGGCTTCTGGATTCCAAGTGTTCTAACATTAATGGTAGAGTACATTTTGGGGGGGATGAAAAGTTCTCAGAGACAATGGTAACCAAGCCATAAAATGAAAAGAGTCTATGATAATGGTTCAAGAAAAAGCTATGAGAGAAAAGGAAGAAAAGTAGATATGTTTTGCTATAAGGATAGGTTTTTTAAAAAGATATATTTATCGTATGATAAAGGAAATGGACAAATAAACTCTTCAGAATTACTAACATAGATGTATTGGACAATGATTTTTACTATAAAAATGCATTGGAAATGATTTTTATTATAAAAATGCATTGGAAATGATTTTTATTATAAAAATGCATTGGAAATCATTTTTACTATAAAAATGCATTGGAAATGATTTTTACTATAAAAATGCATTGGAAATGATTTTTTACTATAAAAAATGCATTTGAAATGAAATGATTTTTACTATAAAAATGCATTGGAAATGATTTTTTACTATAAAAATGCATTGGAAATGATTTTTTTACTATAAAAATGCATTGGAAATGATTTTTTACTATAAAAATGCATTGGACAATGATTTTTACTATGAAAATGCATTGGACAATTATTTTTACTATAAAAATGCATTGGACAATGATTTTTACTATGAAAATGCATTGGAAATGATTTTTTACTATAAAATGCATTGGAAATGATTTTTTACTATAAAAATGCATTGGAAATGATTTTTTACTATAAAAATGCATTGGAAATGATTTTTTACTATAAAAATGCATTGGAAATGATTTTTTACTATAAAAATGCATTGGAAATGATTTTTTACTAAAAATGCATTGGAAATGATTTTTACTATAAAAATGCATTGGAAATGATTTTTTACTATAAAAATGCATTGGAAATGATTTTTTACTATAAAAATGCATTGGAAATGATTTTTTACTATAAAAATGCATTGGAAATGATTTTTTACTATAAAAATGCATTGGAAATGATTTTTTACTATAAAATGCATTGGACAATGATTTTTACAATGATTTTTACTATAAAAATGCATTGGAAATGATTTTTACTATAAAAATGCATTGGACAATGATTTTTACTATGAAAATGCATTGGACAATGATTTTTACTATAAAAATACATTGGAAATTTGATAGCTCTACAAAAAAGAGTGTTTCGTCATCTGCTGAAGACAACCTATCTTTTTCCGAATTATTATTGACAGCCAATATTTAAATTTACCTTCTCAAGAATTCTTCATAGATGTCCCTTCTTAAGATCTTTGAGGAAATGACGTGAAATGATTTGAGCAGATTTCGAATGTCATTGTTAAGGGCACCATACAGACATCTTTCACCATCAAAGGTATTGGCCTCACATCGTGCACCTACAAGAAGATGGGGAAGAAGAAGAAAAAGAAAACAAATAGAGCATATAAAGAATTTAATTTTTTTATTTTTCTTGCACCCGTTATTTTACAATACTAAATATATTTTCTTTATTTTAATATTCACTTCAATGTGTATATTCTAAAAGTTTTTATTTTGTGAGAATGTTTAGTTGTAAAGTGGGGGTTCGTTTTTACACTTCAACTTTTTACTCGTAAATTCCTACCATAAAATGCCCAAGCCTAATTTTATGGTAGAAATTTATGAGTAAAAAGTGGAATATTACTTTTTGTTGTTATTTCTTTTCTTTTTGGCTTTAGTACTCTAAAATAAAAACATCAGATTTTAATCATCGACAACGAAAAAACAACATTACGGTCATAAAAAGAAGATCCTGATGGCGAAATTGTAAAATGATCCCCCACTTTAAAACTAACCATTCTCACAAAATAAAAACTTTTAGAATATACACATTGAAGTGAATATTGAAATAAAGAAAATATATTTAGTATTGTGAAATAACGGGTGCAAAAAAAAACAAAAAACATTTATTGCAAAAACACGGACATAAAATGAGGGTTTAGTTTATTTTATGGTAGGAATTTACGAGGAAATTGTTCTTTTTTACCCCAATGAGTTACACCTGTTTACTTGTGAATCCATATCTCATAGACAACATATAAGAACAACATCAGAATAGACGGCCATATTTATTCATTCCAACAGAGTTAACAAAACATTGAGTCAAGGGACATAACTCGGTATTAGTTATTACAAGTTAGATAACTCAACAACACCTAGTTGTACTCAAAGTCCTTCTCATCAAAAAATTAATTCCTAATCTTTGTGTGCATAAAAAATTTCATGTCCAACTAATTTTGATGAATCCCTAATATTACCATGAGAATTAGAAAGAAGCTGTTGTGTCCACTATACTAATACAATGTTCACATCATAATACATATATATATATATGGTGATTGCCGCTTCTTTACAGAATAAGGCCATTTCTACAAGTATTTGAGTAGTTGTGAGCACGCAGATGGCCCGCGGATCCAGCTTGTTTTTATGTACCCTGTCACACATGACACACAGGCCCTGTCAAACTTCAATATGGGAAATGTTTCCATGGTGTGTCATATGTCGCTTCGGGAGGGAGGGCTTGAGCCAACTTAACTCAAAGTTCTTACAGCTACCATTGGCATGTCTTTTCATGAGGATGTTTATCCAGCCCGCCCCCTTCTGTCAATAGGTTCTTTATCACTGAAATTGACTTCCGCAAGGGCATCGATGTCGGCCCCATATCGAGATGCTCCCCAGTCAAGATATCAGTACGTGGTTTGGTGTTTCCCAGGTTCCCATGATCAGGAAGTGTCCAGACATTCCAGGTCGCTATTCTTTGCCTTGTTTTGTGTTGTATTTTCTTGTCTTCTGTTCAGCTAATGTGGACATCACTTGAGACGCTAGTTTCTGGCCAGCTTGGCAGGTGAATATATATATATATGTTGAAAGAGTGAATAAAGGAAAGATAAAAGAACGATAGAAAAAATGTAAAAATATTCCGTGCACAAAGAAAATTCGACCTTCATCAGAGTTCAAATAAAGTTTCACTCTGATGAAGGTCGAATATTCTCTGTGTATGGAATATTTTTACATTTTTCTATTATTATTTCATTTCATTTGTTTATTTAATAATAATAATAGTTTGAACAATGTACACATAGATAAACTCCTGACCGAAACACATGTGTAAGTGATATTGATTAAATTTATCCTTTTTTTTTATCCATTCTGTACTTTTTTTGCTTTCGTCAGGATACCTTTAGTTATTCACAAAAACATAACCGCAAAAAATGATTTTGCAGATACACTAGAAGGATTAAAAGGTATCCTGATGAAAGTCCTTATCAGATACACACACTCACACTCATACTCACACCATAAAAGAGAACATTTGACGTCATATTTCAAACCGTTCACCTTTCCAGTGTTTTTTTTTCAAACTTAAAATTTTGAACAGACTGATAAACAAGAACTATCGCAGTTTTTCTCGTTATTCTCTGATAAAATTTTTTATTACCTTTCCTTATATCATCAAATGCCCTGAAGATCTAATTAATTGATCGAAACACTGCAGTATCGGCCAATAAATTTACCACTCAACTTATTTAAACCTGTGTTTTTTCAAATTTCTTAATATACTACATACCGTTGGATTCACTTCCATCTCTTCACACACACACACACACACATATATATATATATGATAAAATTCGCTGACAGAAATCTGTTTTTCTAAAATATTTATTTCATATATATATATATATATATATATATATATATATATATATATATAGGAGTTGGGTCATTCATGGTATGTGTGGATTAATAACTCATAAAATATATTACATAAAGCATTTAAATAATGCATAGATTTTAATAAGTTTATAATAATGAAAAGTACATACTTTCCTGATTAAATGACATAATTAGATAATTAAAATCAATCGATTTTTGGAATTCTTCACAGTCCTTCATACGTGTTATATTACGTCCAACACGAAATATTATACCTGTCTACACTGTACAATAACACTATACTTATACAATGTTCATATCATAATACAAACGCATTACATAACACGGTCATTATGTGCATACATAAATATTAATAGTGTACTAAAAATACTCTATTATTCACACAAAATACATGCATACGCAGACAAGATTGTAGTCGAGTGTGTAAGATTCCAAGTCATTTAATGAACATACAATTCCGATACGTTGTGAGACAAAACATTTAATATATATAACAGCACATGGAAATGATAAGATACATAATGTACAGGAGAATAGAACATGTAAATACATATACAATATTTAGGTATAAACAAGATACACAAATGTACCTAACATATAAATGTCACAGACATGGAACTAAAAGATAGTCCATGCTGTATAAAGGACTTACAGTAATGTAAGGGGGGAGGCAAAAGCCCCACCAAGATAGACTCTAGCCCATAGCAGTTCTTGAGAAGATCCTGCTAAAAGAGGAAGACAAGTTTCAATCAACGCGCTTAACTACCAGAGGTACCCCTAGTGGGAACAAACAGTAACACAGTGAGAAGATAACTCTTCCGGCAAAAGGAAGATAATCCCCTACAAATTGGAAGGACCAGTCAACACGTTCGTAGATTTAAGATAGAGTGTTTTATTGCAGAGAGATACAATAAGACAGACAAGGAATAGTGAGGTACACTACTAATCCTTGAAGCCAGCCCAGCATAATGCTGTGCTCATTATATATATAGTCAGACTATATGGGTGAGAGAGAGTGTGGAATATTCCATTAGAACAAGAAGAAAAAGCAGAAGTGTTGTGTCCTTCAAAAGGATACAATCAGACATGGGCCAGTCAACATGTTTGTGAATTTAAGAGAAGAGGCTTTTATGGCAGAGAGATACAATAAGACAGACAAGGAATATTCTTATACTCTTAGGTCAGTTACAAATTGAAACGGACCATATGTCCTTCAGGCACCCCTTTTACGATCTCTATTCATGAGGACATTTTTTTCATTTACACCGTCAACATCCGGTTGTTTGTAACAGACGATTTAAAAAATTTTTTTACAAAATTATAGAACTAACCCCTAACCCTAACCGCTAACAAACAACCGGATATTGATGGTGTAAATGAAAAACATGTCCTTTCTTAATAGAGATCAAAAAGGGGTGCCTAAAGGTCATATGGTCCAAATATTTTGATATTTGAAATAAAATTAGATATTATTTAAAAATTGTAATATTTGAAATAAATAATTTATTTCATAACACTTATTTTTTTAATTTGATCGGGAAATTCACTTGTAAAAGAGAAACAAAACAAATTTTGCCGGTGTAAATGAAAAAAAATGTCCTTATGTTATCGAGATCGTAAAAGGGGTGCCTAAAGGTCATATGGTCTATTGAAACTTATTTTTTTAATTTGATCGGAAGATTCACTTGTAAAAGAGAAACAAAACAAATTTTGCCGGTGTAAATGAAAAAAAAATGTCCTTATGTTATCGAGATCGCAAAAGGGGTGCCTAAATGTCATATGGTCTATTGAAACTTATTTTTTTAATTTGATCGGGAGATTCACTTGTAAAAGAGAAACAAAACAAATTTTGCCGGTATAAATGAAAAAAAATGTCCTTATGTTATTGAGATCGTAAAAGGGGTGCCTAAAGGTCATATGGTCTATTGAAACTTATTTTTTTAATTTGATCGGAAGATTCACTTGTAAAAGAGAAACAAAACAAATTTTGCCGGTGTAAATGAAAAAAAAATGTCCTTATGTTATCGAGATCGCAAAAGGGGTGCCTAAATGTCATATGGTCTATTGAAACTTATTTTTTTAATTTGATCGGGAGATTCACTTGTAAAAGAGAAACAAAACAAATTTTGCCGGTGTAAATGAAAAAAAATGTCCTTATGTTATCGAGATCGTAAAAGGGGTGCCTAAAGGTCATATGGTCTATTGAAACTTATTTTTTTAATTTGATCGGAAGATTCACTTGTAAAAGAGAAACAAAACAAATTTTGCCGGTGTAAATGAAAAAAAAATGTCCTTATGTTATCGAGATCGCAAAAGGGGTGCCTAAATGTCATATGGTCTATTGAAACTTATTTTTTTAATTTGATCGGGAGATTCACTTGTAAAAGAGAAACAAAACAAATTTTGCCGGTATAAATGAAAAAAAATGTCCTTATGTTATTGAGATCGTAAAAGGGGTGCCTAAAGGTCATATGGTCTATTGAAACTTATTTTTTTAATTTGATCGGAAGATTCACTTGTAAAAGAGAAACAAAACAAATTTTGCCAGTGTAAATGAAAAAAAATGTCCTTATGTTATCGAGATCGCAAAAGGGGTGCCTAAATGTCATATGGTCTATTGAAACTTATTTTTTTAATTTGATCGGGAGATTCACTTGTAAAAGAGAAACAAAACAAATTTTGCCGGTGTAAATGAAAAAAAATGTCCTTATGTTATCGAGATCGTAAAAGGGGTGCCTAAAGGTCATATGGTCTATTGAAACTTATTTTTTTAATTTGATCGGAAGATTCACTTGTAAAAGAGAAACAAAACAAATTTTGCCGGTGTAAATGAAAAAAAAATGTCCTTATGTTATCGAGATCGCAAAAGGGGTGCCTAAATGTCATATGGTCTATTGAAACTTATTTTTTTAATTTGATCGGGAGATTCACTTGTAAAAGAGAAACAAAACAAATTTTGCCGGTGTAAATGAAAAAAAATGTCCTTATGTTATCGAGATCGCAAAAGGGTGCCTAAATGTCATATGGTCTATTGAAACTTATTTTTTAATTTGATCGGGAGATTCACTTGTAAAAGAGAAACAAAACAAATTTTGCCGGTGTAAATGAAAAAAAATGTCCTTATGTTATCGAGATCGCAAAAGGGGTGCCTAAAGGTCATATGGTCTATTGAAACTTTTTGAAGGAAAAAAAATCCAGTAATGTACTGAAAGCATTGCAGCCATTTTTATCTCCTGCTGCAAAACAAACGTAAAAACAACTAGTTTGACTAAAAGATTGAATTACAAAGGTTTACAATGTCTGCGATTGTCATTTACTTACATTAATTAGTCAATGGCTGCCCATAGCACTTAGTGACCCTCAATTGAGCTTAATTGGAACTTTGGTCTTTTTTTTTTTATTTTCTAAAAGGTGATTCAAGGTAACACACACGTGAAGAAGAACTTACATAGGTTCACTATATACAAAGAATTGGCAAGATTATTAATGTTGGTCTGTTATTTATTAGTGGTTTAACTTATTACCCATTTTTGAATAGTTAATAAATGTAATTACATTTACTTTTAATTGCAACTACTAAAATTGACATTTTACGACAAAGTCGCAATAATATACTCAGTACTAATTTCATGGCTGGATGGTAAGAAATTATATCTCAATGGAGTCAATGCTGTTTTCAATGTTGTTTTCAAAATATACAAAACCCTTATAAGACCTCATATAGAATATTGTACCCAGGCCTCGGATTCAATGTTTATTCATTAAATTTGTACTATTTCTCTGAATGTTTGAAAAGTTCCGTGATGGCTCCCGAATACGACAAGAAAGTTCCCGAGTTTGAAAAGAAGGTTCCCGAGTCCGAGAAGGTTCCTGAGTCCGACAAGAAATACCTGAAGAAGGCTGGAGGGTATATCGGCCAAAACGTTGTACAAACAACAAATAACAATGAAGATGGGGACAATAGTCTGAATAACGCAGATAATATTAAATTTGTAGTGTAATATTGAGATTGGGAGGGCATACAAAGAAGAATGACAAAAATAATAAATATAAAAACTCACCTCTTTCCAAAAGAAATTGAACAATTTCTTTGTGGCCACACAGACAAGCATAGTATCTAAAAATAAAAAAAAAACCCAGAATGAAACAAATAATTTTTAAAAATAATTAAAAGAGATCTAAGTATTCAAATTTAATATCACTAGCAAATATATGCACACTCCGGGTGCAAGTATTTAAGTTTTAATATAATAATATATCATATTAAATTAGAAAGGCAAATGAAACTGAATAAGAATGCAGATAAAAAGATTAGTAACAGAGGGGGTATGATTGAAAAATAGAACAACTTTGAAACTAACTCTTCCATCATTTTCCATTACTCCCTTCTTTCATTGGTAAATTTTCCTAATTTAACTATTTAGTTAAAATAGGAAATAAAGAATAAAATTGTAGTTATTTCTTCTTGCTAATGGATTTCTTTTAAGATTTATCCCCGAGAATTTTGCTTATATTCAATAAGGTAAAACCAAACAATTAGAAATCAATAATACTAAGCATATATTTATTAAAATCAAATTTTTAAGATCAATATGCAAATCAGCCTTCCCATTCACACTGTAAACCACTATTTTGTTGTATATATAAATACAATTGCATGTTCTGTGTATGTAGGTATGGTCAACAGTCTTAATGATGTAAAACAATTTTATCAATTATTGAGGTTTAAATAAAAATAAAATCATGGAGAATGTGATGTAAATAACAAAGGGAATTGTGATTTGTATAGTAATATAGTTTCGGTTACAGGCAGACAAACACACAATCTCCATTATAATAAGATATGTAAGTAAAAGTAAGTTAAGTCCTCAGGGCAGCCTAATGTCGGTATGAGCCATACAGCGAGGGAGTCTATCCCCTTTTCACTAGCGCTAGACCAAGGAGATTGTTTTTTTTGCATCTGAGGTGGAGCGCCACACCTACCATTAGCTCCTTACTTTACCGCACAGACCCCTGTGCTACTCATACGCTAAGTTGGCAAGGGCCGGTATCGAACTAGGAACTGTGTGGTTTCTAGCCGAACGCTCTACTGACTGAGCTAGCCCGGTCCTATCATATGTAGTGTGATCAAAAAACACAGTACTAGAAGTGGCTACCCAGTGACACCTAGGTGGTGTATTTGATTTGTTTACTTTTGAGATTTACAAATGCTAGACATTTTAAAGTTGAATTTCAATGCTATTTCTATGTATATTTTAATTTTTAAATATCTTCAAATATAAATCAAATCTTCATAATTTACAAATGCTGGACATTTTTAAGTAGAATTTCAATGCTATTTCTATGTATATTTTAATGTTTAAATATCTTCAAATATAAATCAAATCTTCATAATTTACAAATGCTGGACATTTTAAAGTTGAATTTTAATGCTATTTCTATGTATATTTTAATTTTTAAATATCTTCAAATATAAATCAAATCTTCATAATTTACAAATGCTGGACATTTTAAAGTTGAATTTTAATGCTATTTCTATGTATATTTTAATTTTTAAATATCTTCAAATATAAATCAAATCTTCATAATTTACAAATGCTGGACATTTTAAAGTAGAATTTCAATGCTATTTCTATGTATATTTTAATTTTTAAATAACTTCAAATATAAATCAAATCTTCATAATTTACAAATGCTGGACATTTTAAGTTGAATTTCAATGCTATTTCTATGTATATTTTAATTTTTGAATATCTTCAAATATAAATCAAATCTTCATAATTTACAAATGCTGGACATTTTAAAGTAGAATTTCAATGCTATTTCTATGTATATTTTAATTTTTAAATATCTTCAAATATAAATCAAATCTTCATAATTTACAAATGCTGGACATTTTTAAGTAGAATTTCAATGCTATTTCTATGTATATTTTAATTTTAAATATCTTCAAATATAAATCAAATCTTCATAATTTACAAATGCTGGACATTTTAAGTAGAATTTCAATGCTATTTCTATGTATATTTTAATTTTTAAATATCTTCAAATATAAATCAAATCTTCATAATTTACAAATGCTGGACATTTTAAGTAGAATTTCAATGCTATTTCTATGTATATTTTAATTTTTAAATATCTTCAAATATAAATCAAATCTTCATAATTTACAAATGCTGGACATTTTAAGTAGAATTTCAATGCTATTTCTATGTATATTTTAATTTTTAAATATCTTCAAATATAAATCAAATCTTCATAATTTACAAATGCTGGACATTTTAAAGTTGAATTTCAATGCTATTTCTATGTATATTTTAATTTTTAAATATCTTCAAATATAAATCAAATCTTCATAATTTACAAATGCTGGACATTTTTAAGTAGAATTTCAATGCTATTTCTATGTATATTTTAATTTTTAAATATCTTCAAATATAAATCAAATCTTCATAATTTACAAATGCTGGACATTTTAAGTAGAATTTCAATGCTATTTCTATGTATATTTAATTTTTAAATATCTTCAAATATAAATCAAATCTTCATAATTTACAAATGCTGGACATTTTTAAGTAGAATTTCAATGCTATTTCTATGTATATTTTAATTTTTAAATATCTTCAAATATAAATCAAATCTTCATAATTTACAAATGCTGGACATTTTTAAGTAGAATTTCAATGCTATTTCTATGTATATTTTAATTTTTAAATATCTTCAAATATAAATCAAATCTTCATAATTTACAAATGCTGGACATTTTAAGTAGAATTTCAATGCTATTTCTATGTATATTTTAATTTTTAAATATCTTCAAATATAAATCAAATCTTCATAATTTACAAATGCTGGACATTTTAAGTAGAATTTCAATGCTATTTCTATGTATATTTTAATTTTTAAATATCTTCAAATATAAATCAAATCTTCATAATTTACAAATGCTGGACATTTTAAGTAGAATTTCAATGCTATTTCTATGTATATTTTAATTTTTAAATATCTTCAAAATAAAATCAAATCTTCATAATTTACAAATGCTGGACATTTTTAAGTAGAATTTCAATGCTATTTCTATGTATATTTTAATTTTTAAATATCTTCAAATATAAATCAAATCTTCATAATTTACAAATGCTGGACATTTTAAGTAGAATTTCAATGCTATTTCTATGTATATTTTAATTTTTAAATATCTTCAAATATAAATCAAATCTTCATAATTTACAAATGCTGGACATTTTAAGTAGAATTTCAATGCTATTTCTATGTATATTTTAATTTTTAAATATCTTCAAATATAAATCAAATCTTCATAATTTACAAATGCTGGACATTTTAAGTGAATTTCAATGCTATTTCTATGTATATTTTAATTTTAAATATCTTCAATATAAATCAAATCTTCATAATTTACAAATGCTGGACATTTTTAAGTAGAATTTCAATGCTATTTCTATGTATATTTTAATTTTTAAATATCTTCAAATATAAATCAAATCTTCATAATTTACAAATGCTGGACATTTTTAAGTAGAATTTCAATGCTATTTCTATGTATATTTTAATTTTTAAATATCTTCAAATATAAATCAAATCTTCATAATTTACAAATGCTGGACATTTTAAGTAGAATTTCAATGCTATTTCTATGTATATTTTAATTTTTAATATCTTCAAATATAAATCAAATCTTCATAATTTACAAATGCTGGACATTTTTAAGTAGAATTTCAATGCTATTTCTATGTATATTTTAATTTTAAATATCTTCAAATATAAATCAAATCTTCATAATTTACAAATGCTGGACATTTTTAAGTAGAATTTCAATGCTATTTCTATGTATATTTTAATTTTAAATATCTTCAAATATAAATCAAATCTTCATAATTTACAAATGCTGGACATTTTAAGTAGAATTTCAATGCTATTTCTATGTATATTTTAATTTTTAAATATCTTCAAATATAAATCAAATCTTCATAATTTACAAATGCTGGACATTTTAAGTAGAATTTCAATGCTATTTCTATGTATATTTTAATTTTTAAATATCTTCAATATAAATCAAATCTTCATAATTTACAAATGCTGGACATTTTAAGTAGAATTTCAATGCTATTTCTATGTATATTTTAATTTTTAAATATCTTCAAATATAAATCAAATCTTCATAATTTACAAATGCTGGACATTTTAAGTAGAATTTCAATGCTATTTCTATGTATATTTTAATTTTTAAATATCTTCAAATATAAATCAAATCTTCATAATTTACAAATGCTGGACATTTTTAAGTAGAATTTCAATGCTATTTCTATGTATTTTTAATTTTTAAATATCTTCAAATATAAATCAAATCTTCATAATTTACAAATGCTGGACATTTTAAGTAGAATTTCAATGCTATTTCTATGTATATTTTAATTTTTAAATATCTTCAAATATAAATCAAATCTTCATAATTTACAAATGCTGGACATTTTAAGTAGAATTTCAATGCTATTTCTATGTATATTTTAATTTTTAAATATCTTCAAATATAAATCAAATCTTCATAATTTACAAATGCTGACATTTTAAGTAGAATTTCAATGCTATTTCTATGTATATTTTAATTTTTAATATCTTCAAATATAAATCAAATCTTCATAATTTACAAATGCTGGACATTTTAAGTTGAATTTCAATGCTATTTCTATGTATATTTTAATTTTTAAATATCTTCAAATATAAATCAAATCTTCATAATTTACAAATGCTGGACATTTTAAGTAGAATTTCAATGCTATTTCTATGTATATTTTAATTTTAAATATCTTCAAATATAAATCAAATCTTCATAATTTACAAATGCTGGACATTTTAAGTAGAATTTCAATGCTATTTCTATGTATATTTTAATTTTAAATATCTTCAAATATAAATCAAATCTTCATAATTTACAAATGCTGGACATTTTAAAGTTGAATTTCAATGCTATTTCTATGTATATTTTAATTTTTAAATATCTTCAAATATAAATCAAATCTTCATAATTTACAAATGCTGGACATTTTTAAGTCGAATTTCAATGCTATTTCTATGTGTAGCGTAATTATTGTGGTCTACAAGGATTGAAAGAGAACGAGAGGAAAAAGAAACAAAAGAACAAACAAAAGGTTAAATTTTGGAAGAGTAAACACACAATGAGGTGCCAGTAACTTGACCAAAGAATGACCCCGGAAATAGAATTAAAAATAAAAACGGAAATTCCGGGTTTTGACCGGAACCGGATGTGACGCTGGGACAAAAAATGGGAGAAAAGAAAATCTGTCTCTTTACCTTTCGGTTCTGGTGGGAGTCAGACCTGGCTTTTGGGTCCCCGGATGGGTCTGACATAGTAGTAGTGAACATGATTTACGACAGAGTAATTTGACCGTACTCTCTCTTTCTCTTTTTTTGTTCTTTCCCGCCCATGAGCTTTGGCTTGTGGGTGGGCCCACGTTAAAATGAGGCCTTGTGCCCAGCCCATACAAATGGGGTATGAGGAAAATACATCTAACTCCATTTTTGACTGGGGGGCCAGTAGCTTCGGCTCTGGACCTTACCAGCTAACATCGTTGATCCCAGGGGGCCATCCCCCAGGCGACACCAACCCCCTTGATTTAAAGAGGCATGGCTGGGTTTATTACCCAGTGCTTGAGGTGCCACCCTTGAGAGGGAAAGCCGACAGGATCAACGCATTTTTTGCACCCACCACCCATGAGTCACGGCTTGTGGGTGGTCCCACATTAATAGGGTCTTGTGCCTGATCCATACATGTGTGGTATGTGGTAAATATCTAGTATGTAGATATGGTCAACAGTATTTTTAATGTAAAACAATTTTATTAATAATTGAGGTTTAAATAGAAATAAAATCATGGAGAATGTAAAGTAAAGTCGTCGGGGTGGCCTAAAGTCGGTATCAGCCAATCAGCGAGGGAGTCTATCCCCTTTTCACTTGCGCTAGAGCAAGGAGATTATTTTAGCGTCTGAGGTGGAGCGCCACACCTACCGTCAGCTCCTTACTTTACTGCACAGATACCTGTGCTACTCATACGCTAAGTTGGCGAGGACCGGTATCGAACTAGGAACCTTGTGGTTTCTAGCCGAACGCTCTACCGACTGAGCCAAACAGGCCCACTAAATGGAGAATGTAATGTACATAATTAAGGGAATTGTGATTTGAATAGTAACATAGTTTTGGTTACAAACAGAAAAACACACTATATTTAAGAAATGGATATAAAGTAACCTACTCGAGTTTCATCATCTGAATCGTCAGGGTTACATCCGCGATAAGACCCGTTTCAACAGACATACGTGGTATCAACTGATATTAATCGAAAACTCGATTAATTCAGCGGATGTAACCCTGACGATTCAGATGATGAAACTCGAGTAGGTTACTTTATATCCATTTCTTAAATAAATTTTGCTCTACATTGTATTGAGCACTTTGTATTTGTTTTTTCACGGTCTTAACCCCTGGATACTGTCCGGTAAGCCACTACTCATACATAAATAAATATATATATATATATATATATATATATATTAATAAGTCATCCACAGACATGTGTTTTGGCGTTTCATGTCTCTTCAGTGTGGCTAGACACAACAACTATTCTTGGCTGGGGTCAAACTCCGACTGACTGTTTTCTTATCCCCGTTTATCCGTTTAATAAGGTCTATATGGAGCAAAATAACTGTCACAGTACAACAGAAAAGATCAGGATTATGTTGGTGGTTGGACATATCTTATTATAATGGAGATTGTGGGTTTGTCAGTCTGTAACCGAAACTATATTACTATACAAGTCACAATTCCCTTTGTTAATTAAATCACATTCTCCATGATTTTATTTTTATTTAAACCTCAATTATTAATAAAATTGTTTTAAATCATTAAGACTGTTGACTGTATCTACATACTAATAACATGCAATTGTATTTATATATACAACAAAATAGCAGATTACAGTGTTAATGGGAAGGCTAATTTGCATATTGATATTAAAATTTTGATTTTAATAAATATATGCTTAGTATTATTGATTTCTAATTGTTTGGTTTTATCTTATTGAATATGAGTAAAAATCTCGGGGATAAATCTTAAAAGAAATCCATTAACAAGAAGAAATAACTATAATATTATTCTTCTCTTCCTATTTTAGCGAAATAGTTAAATTAGGAAATTTTACCACTGAAAAACGGGAGTAATGGAAAATGATGGAAGAATTAGTTTCAAAGTTGTTCTATTATTCAATCATACCCCCTCTGTTACAAATCTTTTTATCTACATTCTTATACAGTTTCATTAGCCTTTCTAATTTAATATGATATTTTATTATATTCAAACTTAAATACTTGCACCCTACGGAGGGTGCATATATTTGCTAGTTTGAAATAATATAGAAAGAATACATTTCCTCTGTATCAATCAGATTGCCTGTGAAATTTTGACAATATACAAAGTTCAATATTGATAATAAGATATATTACTTACAGAGGTGTACTATCCCAATTATCACGGGCGTTGATGTCCACATCTTTCAGTTCTACTAACATCCTGAAATGAGAAGGAAAAAAAAATCATAAAACTAAACAGGAAGACAAATTCAATTATTATTGTTATATAGTCGTCTTGGAAGCAAGTGGTGTAATGGTCATGGGAAATGGATTTGTCGTCCCAAGTTCAAATCCTGGATGGGGAAATTGCATTTTCACTTATCGCTAATACCCTTGGGAAAGGTATGAATCCAACTCTCCCTCCAGCTATGGATAAATAATAGGGCAGACTGGGCTCTTTAACTTTGGTTAGGCAATCAGTCTAGGAGAAGGAAAACTCTGAATTCAAACCTGTTGAACTCCGCTTAAGAAATTGACCTTGTGTCACATACTGCTCGTGCAGAGGGGTTGGTGTGTGTATATATATATATATAAATATATATATAGAGGCGCGTGGTCTAATGGTTAGAGTCGTAGCAAATGGACTCGTCAACGCGAGTTCACTTCCTGGACCAAGCTGTTGGAATTTCACATGGAGCTAATACCCTTGGAAAAGGTATGAATCCATCTCTCCCTCCAGCTATGGGTAAGTAGCAAGGCAGACTGGACTCTTTAACCATGGCTAGGCAATCAGTCTAGGAGAAGGAAAACTCTGAATTCAAACCTGTTAAACTCCGCTTAAGAAATTGACCTTGTGTCACATACTGCTTGTGCAGAGGGGTTGGTGTGTGTGTGTGTGTATATATATATATATATATATATATATATATATATATATATATATATATTTGTTTATAGTGGTGAAGACTTGTGTAGGACCATTCCGCACTTTTTGGTACAGCCGATAGGAAAGAATTGGTGCATCAAGGAATGCCATGAACCCAATCAACGACTGACCTCAGGAATTTTGAATTCAGAGTTATCCCTCTCCTAGACTGGTTACCTACCCAAGGTTAAAGAGTCCAATCTGCCCTACTATTTTACCCATAGCTGGGGGGAGAATATATGGATTCATACCTTTCCCAAGGGCATTAGCGCTATGTGAAATGCCAACAGCTTCGTCTAGGAATTGAACTCGAACCGACGAGACCATTTTTCACGACTCTAATCACTAGCCCGCGCGCCTCCATCACTGTGTTGGTTGTTCATTGAATGAACGCTTATCCATCGAAAATCGACGAGAGAGTCCATTTATATATATATATATATATATATATATATATATATAGCCGTCTGGGTATATACATTAGGGTAGCTTGATTTTGAAACTGTAACATATCCCATGTGGTGTAAGTTACAAATTAACATAAAAAACAAAAAAATTCATAAGATTAAACAGAAGACAAATTCAATTTTTTCTCTGAATGTTTGAGATGAGGCTTGAAGATTAGTATTATCTGCGTTATTCGGACTATTGTCCCCATCTTCATTGTTACTTGTACAACGTTTCGGCTGATATGCCCTCCGGCCTTCTTCAGGTATTTCTTGTTGGACTCGGGTACTTTCCTGAGTGAAAGCAGTTAGAAAAATAATTAATTAACACAACTCCTACCCCAGCTATGGTTAGCAGAATGAGAACAGGATACCCCCGTGGACTAAATAAAGGGTTAGGTTCAAAGTTCTGTGATGGCTCCCGAATACAACAAGAAAGTTCCCGAGTTCGAAAAGAAGGTTCCTGAGTCCGAGAAGGTTCCTGAGTCGACAAGAAATACCTGAAGAAGGCCGGAGGGCATATCGGCCGAAACGTTGTACAAGTAACAATGAAGATGGGGACAATAGTCCGAATAATGCAGATAATACTAAAATTCAATTATAATTGTTATATAACTGTCTGGGTATATACATTAGGTTAGGTCGATTTTGGAACTGTAACATCTTCCATGCAGATGCTGATAGGTACGCATCCTGTGTCCCTGACACACAAAAATCTAAAAGGACACAGTAAATTCACACAGGATAGGTTACAAGCTAGGAGTTAGACAGCTTTAGTTTGGACCCATAAATTTTCCCGGGGACTCATACAATGCAAATATGTGCATCCCAGTACGCACTAAATCAAAAATCTATCAGCATCACTGCCCATGTGGTAAAAGTTACAAATTAACATAAAGAATTACCACACAAAATATGGACCATATGACCTTTAGGCACCCCTTTTTGATCTCGATTAAGAAAGGACATGTTTTTCATTTACACCAATCAATATCCGGTTGTTTTAACAGACGATTTTTAGATTAAAAAAAAAATTATAAAACTAACCCCTAACCCTAACCCCTAACAAACAACCGGATATTGATGGTATAAATGAAAAACATGTCCTTTCTTAATTGAGATCAAAAAGGGGTGCCTAAAGGTAATATGGTCCCAAAATATTTTTCTTCAAAACTTTGCCTTCATTTGAGGAAATAGATTTCAATCTTTTAAAATGTTATCACCAGTGATAAAAGTTGTTGATTTGGGAGTCATGCATTTGGGTGAGCAAAAAAAAGATTTCTATTAGGTATAGGGTTAAAATAGTTAGATATTTGGATTCTACAGTCCTTATTTGCCTTGCATACCAAATTTCAGAAATATTGAATGTATGGAAGTATTTAAAAAAAATTTTTTTAAAACACTGAGATTCTGTGCACGGCCTTAATTTAAAGGCAAAATAGGAAAATTATACCCCCCCTCTAAAATCGGAACGGTTATGTCTAGGACAAAATAATTTGCCGCCCTGTTGGCTGGGGCATTAGAATGCATCGACTGCACCTCTGCAGAGGGGTAAGACTCCCCCAATGGGGCCACCTGTTCGCCGTGGGTGGCGACCCGTGATGCTTAAGGATAAAGCCCAGGTGGACGAGCAGTTCATGACATGCAATACTCCACTTTGGCCCTATCTTGGGCTAGACGGGCGGTCGGAGAGGCCCCCTCCGATCAATCGGCTGGTCACGTCAAGCCCTAGCACCTATATGATTTTCCCAACCCTATTGCCCTTATGGCAAGCCTAACCCCTTTTATCATATGGGTACTAGAAGGCGGTGGCTGCGGGTCTACATGTCCTGGGAATGACGTTAAACTCTATCTGATGGTGAGGTTCCAGTTTTGGAGGTTTGGGGAATGTTGAGCACCCCTTCATCACCATTGCTCCCTGGTCCACTCTGACCCGGAGTGGTAGTACCTGTTAGGGTCCCATCTATGGGTTAAATAGAAAAATGTATTTATAAAAAAATTGTATCATCCATTAAGAATTGATTTATTTCAAAACTTTATCGGCATTAAATGACCCACTTGGTTTTGATTCGTTTATGGCATACAACCTCGTGAAGGGACAATGTGTGAAGGTGCTATTCTCCT
>CM042175.1:11912429-11932429 GCA_023376005.1 Doryteuthis pealeii
AAACTCTGAATTCAAGACCTGTTGAACTCCGCTTAAGAAATTGACCTTGTGTCAAACTCTGAATTCAAACCTGTTAAACTCCGCTTAAGAAATTGACCTTGTGTCACATACTGCTTGTGCAGAGGGTGGTTGTGTGTGTGTGTGTGTATATATATATATATATATATATATATATATATATATATATATATTATATTTGTTTATAGTGGTGAAGACTTGTGTAGGACCATTCCGCACTTTTTGGTACAGCCGATAGGAAAGAATTGGTGCATCAAGGAATGCCATGAACCCAATCAACGACTGACCTCAGGAATTTTGAATTCAGAGTTATCCCTCTCCTAGACTGGTTACCTACCCAAGGTTAAAGAGTCCAATCTGCCCTACTATTTTACCCATAGCTGGGGGGAGAATATATGGATTCATACCTTTCCCAAGGGCATTAGCGCTATGTGAAATGCCAACAGCTTCGTCTAGGAATTGAACTCGAACCGACGAGACCATTTTTCACGACTCTAATCACTAGCCCGCGCGCCTCCATCACTGTGTTGGTTGTTCATTGAATGAACGCTTATCCATCGAAAATCGACGAGAGAGTCCATTTTATATATATATATATATATATATATATATATATATAGCCGTCTGGGTATATACATTAGGGTAGCTTGATTTTGAAACTGTAACATATCCCATGTGGTGTAAGTTACAAATTAACATAAAAAAAAAAAATTCATAAGATTAAACAGAAGACAAATTCAATTTTTTCTCTGAATGTTTGAGATGAGGCTTGAAGATTAGTATTATCTGCGTTATTCGGACTATTGTCCCCATCTTCATTGTTACTTGTACAACGTTTCGGCTGATATGCCCTCCGGCCTTCTTCAGGTTTCTTGTTGGACTCGGGTACTTTCCTGAGTGAAAGCAGTTAGAAAAATAATTAATTAACACAACTCCTACCCCAGCTATGGTTAGCAGAATGAGAACAGGATACCCCCGTGGACTAAATAAAGGGTTAGGTTCAAAGTTCTGTGATGGCTCCCGAATACAACAAGAAAGTTCCCGAGTTCGAAAAGAAGGTTCCTGAGTCCGAGAAGGTTCCTGAGTCGACAAGAAATACCTGAAGAAGGCCGGAGGGCATATCGGCCGAAACGTTGTACAAGTAACAATGAAGATGGGGACAATAGTCCGAATAATGCAGATAATACTAAAATTCAATTATAATTGTTATATAACTGTCTGGGTATATACATTAGGTTAGGTCGATTTTGGAACTGTAACATCTTCCATGCAGATGCTGATAGGTACGCATCCTGTGTCCCTGACACACAAAAATCTAAAAGGACACAGTAAATTCACACAGGATAGGTTACAAGCTAGGAGTTAGACAGCTTTAGTTTGGACCCATAAATTTTTCCCGGGGACTCATACAATGCAAATATGTGCATCCCAGTACGCACTAAATCAAAAATCTATCAGCATCACTGCCCATGTGGTAAAAGTTACAAATTAACATAAAGAATTACCACACAAAATATGGACCATATGACCTTTAGGCACCCCTTTTTGATCTCGATTAAGAAAGGACATGTTTTTCATTTACACCAATCAATATCCGGTTGTTTTAACAGACGATTTTTAGATTAAAAAAAAAAATTATAAAACTAACCCCTAACCCTAACCCCTAACAAACAACCGGATATTGATGGTATAAATGAAAAACATGTCCTTTCTTAATTGAGATCAAAAAGGGGTGCCTAAAGGTAATATGTCCCAAAATATTTTTCTTCAAAACTTTGCCTTCATTTGAGGAAATAGATTTCAATCTTTTAAAATGTTATCACCAGTGATAAAAGTTGTTGATTTGGGAGTCATGCATTTGGGTGAGCAAAAAAAAGATTTTCTATTAGGTATAGGGTTAAAATAGTTAGATATTTGGATTCTACAGTCCTTATTTGCCTTGCATACCAAATTTCAGAAATATTGAATGTATGGAAGTATTTAAAAAAAATTTTTTTAAAACACTGAGATTCTGTGCACGGCCTTAATTTAAAGGCAAATAGGAAAATTATACCCCCCCTCTAAAATCGGAACGGTTATGTCTAGGACAAAATAATTTGCCGCCCTGTTGGCTGGGGCATTAGAATGCATCGACTGCACCTCTGCAGAGGGGTAAGACTCCCCCAATGGGCCACCTGTTCGCCGGGTGGCGACCCGTGATGCTTAAGGATAAAGCCCAGGTGGACGAGCAGTTCATGACATGCAATACTCCACTTTGGCCCTATCTTGGGCTAGAGGCGGTCGGAGAGGCCCCCTCCGATCAATCGGCTGGTCACGTCAAGCCCTAGCACCTATATGATTTTCCCAACCCTATTGCCCTTATGGCAAGCCCTAACCCCTTTTTATCATATGGGTACTAGAAGGCGGTGGCTGCGGGTCTACATGTCCTGGGAATGACGTTAAACTCTATCTGATGGTGAGGTTCCAGTTTTGGAGGTTTGGGGAATGTTGAGCACCCCTTCATCACCATTGCTCCCTGGTCCACTCTGACCCGGAGTGGTAGTACCTGTTAGGGTCCCATCTATGGGTTAAATAGAAAAATGTATTTATAAAAAAATTGTATCATCCATTAAGAATTGATTTATTTCAAAACTTTATCGGCATTAAATGACCCACTTGGTTTGATTTCGTTTTATGGCATATCAACCTCGGTGGACAAGGGAGCAATGGTGATGAAGGGGTGCTCCACATTCCTCAAACCTCCAGAACTGGAACCTCACCATCAGATAGAGTTTAACGTCATTCCCAGGACATGTAGACCCTCAGTCACCGCCTTCTAGCACCCATATGATAAAAAGGGGTTGGGGCTTGCCATAAGGGCAATAGGGTTGGGGCAATCATGTAGGTGGTAGGGCTTGACTTGACCGCCCGTCTAGCCAAAGAAAGGGCCAAAGTGGAGTATTGCAAGTGATGGACTGCACAACCACTTGGGTTCTATCCTTAACTATCACGGGTCGCCACCCACGGCCAATAGGTGGCCCAATTGGGTGAGTCTTACCCTTCTGCAGAGGAGCAGTTAGTGCATTCTAACGCCTCAGCCGACAGGGCAGAATCCTATACGTGCTAGGGCTTGACATGACAAGCTGATTGATTGGAAAGGGCCTCTCTGATTGACTAACTAGCCTAAGTAAAAGCCAAAGGAGTTTTGCATCTCACTGACAGCTCAGCCACCAGGATTGAAATGGGTCGTTTTATTATCCTCGTACCCCACTTGTACAAGGTTAGGCACAAGGCCCTTATTAACGTGGGGCCACTTACAAGCCGAGACTCATTGGTGGTGGGTTTAAAAATTGCGTCTATCCCCTCGGCATTCCCCCTCAAGGGGGGCGCCTCAGGCACTGGGCAATAAACCGAGCCCTGCCCCTTTATATCAAGGGGGCAGGTGTTGTCTGGGGGGATGGCCCCCTGGGATCGACGCTCGTGGTTTAAACCCGATCTTAGCCATTCGGCTGAGAAATGGGTCGCGTGGCGGAGAAAACTTCAAAGGTCGGCTATGTCAACAAAAAAAAAAAAAAAAAAAAAAAAAAATGGAGCAGCAATATCATTGTGCTCTTTTTACTAAAAATAAATAAATAACCACAGGTTGAATAAAAATAAAAATAAAAATAATAACTGTATCACGTTAAGTAACCTGTCACAGTGTGTACTACCTGCGGCTAAAAATAAAAATGTCGGTTATTCGGGTTAACCAACAAAATAAAAAGAAGGAAAAAAAAAAAAAAAGGAAAAAAAGAAAAAAAAAGAAGCGTATTCAACTTCAAAGAAAATTCTCATTTTATCTCTTTATTTATTTATCCTCATCGTAAAGTAACTTCTTAACTGTTGTTGTTGTTTACATTCCTGAAACAAAAATGTTGCAATGTACTCTCGATGAGAAAATAAGTACCGAAAATCGAAAAATAAAATGTAAAAAAATAATAAATAATTAATTTTTTGGAGATTTCTTTTTTACTCATTTCGATAATTATTCAATTGGCTATTATTTTATAAAAGAAAAAATTATACATCAATGTTTTTTCTGCTTTAAAGGGGGAGGGGGTACATTTTTAATCGAGTGTTTCTCCAAAACTTATTACTTTTGGCATCTAAAATAAGTTTTGCATTAAGTAGATATTTATTTTTAGAATCTAAAAATATAAGATTTTAAACTGAACGTCAGGCTTTTCATATTTTAAATGAATTTTATATATTAATTTTTCATAGCAAAAATACTAAATTAAAGTTTTGAAATAAAATAATTAATGCATTATAAAATTCATTAATTATTAAATCAATACTGAAAATTTCATTAAAATCGGATAATTACCTGATCTTTGGTAAATTTTTTGCAAACACGAATGTTACAGAAAAATTGTAAACAAGCACTTAAAAACATTGAAAACGAGGCTGACTGGCTGATATCGTCGAAATTGACCAAAACAAATGGTTTTAAATCTATTAAAAATAAACTGCATATGTAATGATATTTTTCTTTTTTTAATGATGGTTATTATGTTACTACTTATCGATTTAGACAAAGTTTGACCTTAAATAATAGATTTAATTATTCTTAATTCGCTTTTAAAATTCCTAGCAGACGACAAAATCGCCTATCCCTATGATATAGGGTTACCCTTTTTTGTCGTCTGCTAAGAGTTTTAAAAACGAATGAAACATAATTAAATCTATTATTTAAGGTCAAACTTTGTCTAAATCGATAAGTAGTAACATAATAACCATCATTAAAAAAATAAAAATATTATCACATATGCAGTTTATTTTTAAAAGATTTAAAACCATTTGTTTTGGTCAATTTCGACGCGATCCGCCATTCAGCCTCTTTTTCAATGGTTTTAAGTGCTTGTTTACAATTTTAAAATAACATTTGGGAAGGAAAAAAATGTTACCAAAAATCAGATAATTATCCGATTTTAATGAAATTTTTAGTATTGATGATAAAAAATTAATGAATTTTATAATGCATCAGTTATTTTATTTCAGAACTTTAATTTAGTATTTTTGCTATGAAAAATTAATATATAAAATTCATTTAAAATATGAAAAGCCTGATGTTATGTTTAAAATGTTATATTTTTAGATTCTAAAAATAAATATCTACTTAATGCAAACCTTATTTTTTCGGCAAAAAGTCTACTTTTTGAAAAAAAGCTCGATTGAAAATGTACCCCCTCCCCTTTTTAAGCAGAAAAAAACATTGATGTATAATTTTTTCTTTTATAAAATAATAGCCAATTAAATAATTATCGAAATGAGTAAAAAAGAAATCTCCAAAAAATTAATTATTTATTATTTTTTTACATTTTATTTTTTATTTTTTGATTTTCGGTACTTATTTTCTTATAAAACAGCAACCGTAAAAAAATTTTTTTTTGTTTCTATTCATAAGTTCGGTCTTTTATCTCATTATTTATACTGTAATTAGTATCGAAAATGACCAACTCGCAAAACATTTTACGCCCCCAACATAAGGGGGGTCAAAATTAAGTGACCTGAAAAAGAATGAGAAAGTTTTGAAATAAAATAAATAATGCATTATAAAGATCATTCATTGATACATAAACACTGAAAATTTCATTAAAATCTGATAATTCCCTGATTTTTGGTAAATTATTTTCTCTTGGGGGGGGGGGCTAAAGTCATTTTGTTTAAAACACATTTTAGGCCCATTTTGGGGTATCCCTATGCTGATAGGTACATGATGGATTCTCTCGTCGATTTTCGACGAATGAGGGTTCATCCAATGAACAACCTGCACAGGGTTTTGTTTATAGTGGTGAAGGCTTGTGTGGGACCACCATCTGCACTTTTTGGGACAGCCGAGAGGAAAGAACTGGAACCTCACCATCAGATAGAGTTTAACGTCATACCCAGGACATAAAGGCCCTCAGTCACTGCATTCTAGCACCCATATGATAAAAAGGGATTGGGGCTTGCCAAAAGGGCAATAGGGTTGGTGCAATCATATAGGTGCTAGGGCTTGACATGACCAGCCGATTGATCAGAGGGGGGGGCTCTCCGACTGCCTGTCTAGCTTAAGTATGGGCCTAAGAGGAGTGTTGCACGTCATGGACTACTCATCCATCAGGATTCCGGGTCGCCACCCACGGCCAATAGGTGGCCTCATTGGGGGGGGGGGAGGGTTCTTACCTCTCTGCAGAGGTGCAGTCGGTGTATTCTAAAACCCCAGCCGACAGGGCTAAATATTTCTGTGTGTAATTTATATGTCATATTGTTGTATACCCTTTCTTACTTCTTACTTCTTTGGTCGTATTTCCCTTCTGGCCGGCTTTGCTATTCTGATCGTTTATCTTGGTCTGGTCTCTTCTAAGGTCTGGACTTTCTTGGGGACTTCGGGTCTGGTTTCTGTTAGGGATTTCTCCTTATCAGAAGCCCTGTGTCATTGTTAGTTTTTAGGTAATAAACACAAGACTTCGATTTACTTTGATGTTACTTTATTTTCAATCCCCAACCCAGACATCTGCGCAAGTGAGACTTACATCCTACGAGCTCGGCTCCTACTTGCTAACTGACTGAAACTTACTTACTATCTAAACCGGGAGACAGGGTCTTCTATGCCTTCCGGTTCTCACGATTTATCCCCGTAAGGCAAGGTGAGAGTGAGGTCAAGCCTTGTCACTCATCCTTCAAGGCCGTGGGCTGTAGCTTATAACGGCCATTTTGATTTCTACACTATTGCCATAAATATTAGGTATCTAATAATTATGTAACAATATATAAAAATTGAAGAGAGTGGGTGACATGGCCTAGATGATTTGACATGGAATTAGCCATAGGTTAGATAAAAAAAAAAAAAAAAAAAAAAAAAAGAAAAAAAAAAAAAAAAAGAAAAAAAAAAAAAAAAAAAAAAAAAAAAAAAAAGGTATCATGTTAAGTAACCTGTCATAGTGAGTACTAACTGCGGATAAAAATAATAATGTGGTTTATTCAGGTTTACTTAGAAAAGGTAAACTAGAACAAAATAAATAAATAAATAAAAAGAAAAAAAAAAGGCGTATTCCACTTGAAAGAAATGTTGTTGTTTACATTGCAGAAAAAAAAAAATGTTGCAATATTCAAAACAAATGCCACGTCTATTTCTCTGAATTTTTGAGATGAGGCTTGATTATTTGGATTATTGGGATTATTCAGACTATTGTCCTCATCTTTATTGTTATCTACACTATTTCTCTGAATTTTTGAGATGAGGATTGATAATTTGTATTATTTGGATTATTGTCCTCATCTTTATTGTTATCTACGCTATTTCTCTGAATTTTTGAGATGAGGCTTGATAATTTGTATTATTTGGATTATTTGGACTATTGTCCTCATCTTTATTGTTATCTACACTATTTCTCTGAATTTTTGAAATGAGGCTTGATAATTTGTATTATTTGTATTATTTGGACTATTGTCCTCATCTTTATTGTTATCTACACTATTTCTCTGAATTTTTGAGATGAGGCTTGATAATTTGGATTATTTGGACTATTGTCCTCATCTTTATTGTTATCTACACTACACTGTTCTCCAGGCACAGCTGTTTTTTTTATTACTGTTTATATTGTTTACTGTGTGTGTGTGTGTTTGGTATAGTTATTTACTAAGCTTAGCTTAGATGTGGCATGGGGCCAGAAATATGGGGCACCCAGTGAGAATCGAACTCATTAACAATGGTCTGTGAATATAGCTTGCTAACCATTACACCACGTGAGGCACCCAATTATTTCTGTATATAAGGAGTGCTGTAATCCACCACTTAAACTTATAGACTAAGCGAGGTCACGTGCTTTAAATCCCAGTCAATCAACAGCCTGAATACATGGTTAGTTAACTATTTAATTACTGATATTAACAGCCGTTCATTTGCATGTTATACAACATTGATGAATGGACCTACAGCCAAAGGATCATACCCAACACTAAGAGACACCAAGGAACAACCAAATGTTTCTTCACTAAGGATCGTACTCTACTTAACACTAGGGATATCCACTGGGGAGTGCTCTCGCTTGAAGAACAAGGATGGCCACAAAAATCGTAACAGTGAGTAGCACAGATAGAGTAATCTGATCTGTGCGGTAAATTAGGGAGCTGATGGTAGGTGTGGCGCTTCATCTCAGCAAAAGCTATCACTCTTATCTAGCGCTAGCAAAAAGGAAATAGACTCCTTCGCTGCCTGACTGATATCGATAATTCTTTGAATTGACTCGTAGATAAAAAATAGAATAAGTCTAAAGTTTCACCTTGCCACTGGTAGAATGCAACCTATGACAACCTGTTGTATGTTATTTGAAGAGAGGAGATTTGATTATTCGGACTATTGTCCTCATCTTTATTGTTATCTACACTATTTCTCCGATATGTTTCAGAGAAATAGTGTAGATAACAATAAAGATGAAGACAATAGTCCGAATAATTCAAATGATACTTATTATAAAGCCTCATCTAACAAATTCAGAGAAATAGTGCAGATAACAATAAAGATGAAGACAATAGTCCCTATAATTCAAATAATACTTAGTATTATTTAATTATGAGTATTGTCCTCATCTTTATTGTTATCTACACTATTTCTCTGAATGTTTTAGATGAGGCTTGATAATTTGTATTATTTGTATTATTCAGACTATTGTCCTCATCTTTATTGTTATCTACACTATTTCTTTGAATTTTTGAGATGAGGTTTGATAATTTGTATTATTTGGATTATTCAGAGTATTGTCCTCATCTTTATTGTTATCTACACTATTTCTCTTAATTTTTGAGATAAGGCTTGATAATTTGTATCATTTGGATTATTCGGATTATTGTCCTCATCTTTATTGTTATCTACACTATTGTTACGTAATCGCCGCCCAGCACCTATATTTGTGGCCTTGTACCAGACTTAGAAAAACCTTTAAAAAAATGTACTACCGATTCTCTTATATTACTGGGTGGTCTTTGTAGAATCACCGAAAAAGGAGTTAGAAAGATAAAATCTTTTTAACGAGAGAAAGGAGACGATAAGTCTATGTATAACGAAAAAACAGGATTAGTGACTACCAGAGAGTCTTTTGATCTTAGGCTCGTGAACTCTGGTTGACCAGAGTGATTCGAAGGAATCGAATCTTCGATTATGTCCAGAACGAGCTCGAACATACGAGAAGAAGAAACTTCTAGAAGATTATTCAGACACACTATATTAAGGAGTCAGTGAGGGATCAGAGGCAGTTGGAGTTAGTCAGTCCGGGATCGGAGGCAGTCAGAGCCAGTCAGAGAAGTCGGCCGGAGAGGCAGTGATCGTACGGAGTTTAGTAAGCTGTTGTCGCTAAAGACCATAAGAAAAGCTTGTCACCGAGATATTTACGAAGGACTAAAAACCTGAAGTTGAATCCAGTTAGAACCCCTCTTGCTAAGATAGAGAATATTAGGGACTCTCTCTTTCTCTCAAAAGTTATAGTGAAGTTTTGAATATAATAAACTTCTGAAAAGTAAACACGGTGTTATTAATTTTCTCTATTTACGACGAAAGAAACCTTTTTTATGAATGGGCTCGCGACACAAACAAAATAGTAAAGATACTATCATAAAGGGGACGACCACTAGACACCTGCGGAGGAAGTCAAATTGACCTAGAAGACGCAAGGTTGTGAAACCTGATATCAGAGAAGCACGCGGAGTGAGAAAGGTGATACCCCTTGACCAAGTGTGTGGAAGGATTTTGGGGCTAAAAGGCTGACTGCTAGATCGGTGTTGGTAAACAAACAACCATACGAAAATACGATTTGATACCATGAAAGCAATAAACCCCGTACGTTACATATCGCTAATTCATTGCAGTGAAAAGAAAAGCCATAACGTTACACTATTTCTCTGAATTTTTTAGATGAGGCTTGATAATTTGTATTATTGGGATTATTCGGACTATTGTCCTCATCTTTATTGTTATCTACACTATTTCTTTGGATTTTTCAGATGAGGTTTGATAATTAGTATTATTTGGATTATTCGGACTATTGTCCTCATCTTTATTGTTATCTACACTATTTCTTTGAAACATATCGGAGAAATAGTGTAGATAACAATAAAGATGAGGACAATAGTCCGAATAATCAAATCTCCTCTCTTCAAATAACATACAACAGGTTGTCATAGGTTGCATTCTACCAGTGGCAAGGTGAAACTTTAGACTTATTCTATTTTTTATCTACGAGTCAATTCAAAGAATTATCGATATCAGTCAGGCAGCGAAGGAGTCTATTTCCTTTTTGCTAGCGCTAGATAAGAGTGATAGCTTTTGCTGAGATGAAGCGCCACACCTACCATCAGCTCCCTAATTTACCGCACAGATCAGATTACTCTATCTGTGCTACTCACTGTTACGATTTTTGTGGCCATCCTTGTTCTTCAAGCGAGAGCACTCCCCAGTGGATATCCCTAGTGTTAAGTAGAGTACGATCCTTAGTGAAGAAACATTTGGTTGTTCCTTGGTGTCTCTTAGTGTTGGGTATGATCCTTTGGCTGTAGGTCCATTCATCAATGTTGTATAACATGCAAATGAACGGCTGTTAATATCAGTAATTAAATAGTTAACTAACCATGTATTCAGGCTGTTGATTGACTGGGATTTAAAGCACGTGACCTCGCTTAGTCTATAAGTTTAAGTGGTGGATTACAGCACTCCTTATATACAGAAATAATTGGGTGCCTCACGTGGTGTAATGGTTAGCAAGCTATATTCACAGACCATTGTTAATGAGTTCGATTCTCACTGGGTGCCCCATATTTCTGGCCCCATGCCACATCTAAGCTAAGCTTAGTAAATAACTATACCAAACACACACACACACACAGTAAACAATATAAACAGTAAACAATATAAACAGTAATAAAAAAAAAACCCAGCTGTGTCTGGAGAACACACACACAAATAAACAAACAAATTACTAAGGCCCACCAAATAATAACAAAAAAAAGGTGTTATTTCCTATTACTCCAACCTAAAAAGGGGAACCACTCTGAATTAATTTTATCTGTTAATTAATCTACACATTATTTTCCCATTAAACTAACCCTAAACCCTAACCCCGTCTTCTTTTTACCTAGTAGATCAATAAATACATTTTTTAAAAATTTATCAGTCAATCAGAGTGGTTCCCCCTTTTTTTAGGTTGGAGTTATAGGAAATAACCAAAAAAAGGGTAGGCCAAACCTGGAATGATACTAAGACACTGTTGGACAAACATACAGAATTTCAAGGAATACAGTCATACAACAGAATGGACAGAAGCTAGCAGCAAGCTAGAAGCTTAGGACCTTCAGAAGTCTTCTGACGAAGAGATCTTTATCACGAAATATTAAGAATAAATCAAAAGGTAAACAAACTGTTGTATACCCTTTCTTTACTTCTATTATTCTTCTGCTCATCTTTGGTATCTTACATTCTTCTTCTAGCGTCTGGACTTCGTCTTGCTGGCTGGTCGTCCTTGATTCATTTCTTCTTCTAGGTCAGTCTTGTTGCCAAGACATTCATCAACCACAAAACCATATTATTCATTTAAACCTTTATTTACTTAACTAAACATATTTCTCTAACCAACACAATGCGCGTGTGCAGTGAGGCCCAGCTAGGGCAGAAATATCTTCTCTGCCTGCCGTCCAAGCTGAAACTGAAGACCCAACCAGGTCCCACGTGACATCACGTATTTCGCGGGCTTTCTGTAATATTCCATGGAAAGTCCCGCCTGTGATATGAAAAGGGGCCATCCCTTCAGAAATACAGGGGGGGGGGGTTGACAATAATCTATGCATAGATTATGTAACAAAACAACATCATAATTAGCTCATTTTTCATTACACTTGCATTGTGATAGCCTTCAAAACCAACCACCAAGTAAAAATAAAATCTAAATGCATAATAAAGAGAAAATTCTATGGCCGTGTCAGTACTACTGTATGGCTGCACCACTCTAATGAAATATCATTGTCGGCTGGGGCAGAAGAATTTTTGTTTTTAAATGTACAAAAAATTTAAAAAAAGAATATTTAAAGAAAAGTGAAAAAAGAAAAAGTAAAAACACAAAAGAAAATTTAAAGAAAAGTGATTTTTTTTTAATGTACGATAAAAAAAAAAATTAATAATACACAAAAAATAGAAAAAAAAGAATATTTAATGAAAAGTGGAAAAAAAATTTAAATATTCAAAAAGAAAAAATGTACAAAAAAAAAAAAAAAAATTTAAAAGAAAAGTAAAAAAGAATATACAAAAAATAAAAGAAAAGAAAAAGAAAAAAAAAAAAAAAACACGAAAGAAAATTTAAAGTGAAAAAAAAAAAAATCACAAACAAATTTTTTTAAGTAAAATAATATACAACAAATTAAAAGTAAAAAATATACAAAAATTTTAAAAAGTAAAAAAAATTATACAAAAAAAGTAAAAGAAAAGTAAAAGAATATACAAAAAATATATATACAAAAAAATATACAAAAAAAGGAAAAAAATATATACAAAAGAAGGTAAAAATTAAATAAAGAAAAATCACTAAAAAAAGAAAATTTTTAAAAAGTAAAAAAAAGAGAAAATTTTTAAAAAGTAAAAAAAAAGAGAAAATCTTTAAAAAGTAAAAAAAAAGAGAAAATCTTTAAAAAGTAAAAAAAAAAGATAAAATTTTTAAAAAGTAAAAAAAAAGAAAATGACTTACTTTATTTTCTCTAAATCTCCGACTTTACAGCTGGTAAATAACTCCTGGAGATCCATGGTTGTGCAAATAAAGATTGTGTGCGTATGGGTTGTAACAACTTTCCTCCAAGAAAACAGGTAGCAAAAATAACGGGCCAGGTATAAGTTGTAGATCAAACGAACTTTACAATACTGCACTCTTTTTTTTTCCAGGTATTATATCTTTAAAAATCCCTTTGGACTTTTCACAGCAAATATTGCAGAAGTTACAGTACCTGTACCTCTCCTCTCGAAAAGTACAAGAATAGCGTGAATCATGAATAAAATGAGAAATTGGTTTAATTCACTTTCTTTTAATTTAATCAACTAAAATGGTTTCCTGCTGATGATGTAGATGCGATTTTAAATGCGACAATTTACTGTAACGAGAGACATTGTCTGTGGAATTGATGGAGAGAATTGTGGGGTAAAAAGTTGCGATCCATAACAACAGTGGCAAAACTGTTGAACCAGAGTTTTTTGGGTGATAATCGGTACTTGTGGTTGTCGTATACATTTAGTACTCTACTACTTTACTCTCTCACTTTCACTCAGCAAAAGTATCGATAGAGTGTCCCCCTTTTTTTAAAATTGAAAATAAGAAACTGGTTTCTAACTTAGACAGAAAACCAAATATTGTTTTCTGTGATGAATAAATTGAATTAAATAGTCTTAATATACTATAAGACTATTTTGTAATAGTAAACAAACACGCAGTCACCCCCAGAGATTCAATTTGAACACGTTGAAAAGGTGAATAATAAATACTCGTCTTTTAGATTAAAAACACAAAGACAAACTTAGAGACTACTAAATAAATAGTATCCACTAAAATCAGTAATTACTAGTACTCTCTTTTGTTTTGTTTTTGTTTTCAAAAATACCAAAAAAAAAGTTACTAAAATAAGAACGTTGCTTTTTGTAAGAATTTAGAGACTACTATAAAAATAGTATTCGTTGAATTCAGTAATATTATTTACTAATAAATGACTATTAGCAAATAAATACCCTTCTCTTTTTTGTTTAGAAAAATACCAAAAAGAAAACGTTACGAAAGAGTAAATAGTATTTACTTAAATACTAAGAAATACTCTGTGTCTTTTAGATTTAAAAAAAAAAAGTTTAGTAAGTATTAAACTTATAAAAGAGATTGTATATATATACTTAATACCAATAAATGTTTAGTGGTTCAACTAATTTCGTAGTATTGGTACTTATTTACTAGTAGTAAAATAATACCAGTCTATTTATTTTAAAAGTAGCAAAAAGGTGAGAATTTAGATGTAATTTAAATAGATAATTAATTAATTTACTAAATAGTCATGAATATACCATACGTAATAAAAAACAACTTAAATAAAGGAAAGAATTTAGATTTAAGTTAAATAAATAAAATAATTTAGTTAATAACTGTCATGAATATACGAACTAAAACAAATTTTAAGACTTGTATTGTTTTTTATTATTATTATTTTACACAAGGTAATTAATTGCTTATTATTTACTAATAGTAACACCTTTTAGTAAATTACCAAAATAAAATACCGATTTTAAATATCTCTTTTAAATAAACTATTTAGATTTAACTTAAATAATTAGATAATTAATTTAGTCATGAATATATACGTAATAAAAACAAATTTTAAGGCTAGTATTGTTGTTTTTACTCATCTACTATTCAAACCTTTCAGTAAATTACCAAAATACCAATTTTAAATCTCGCTTTAAGTTAAATGACTAAATAAACTGGTAAATATTAATTAATCAACGTAATAAAAACAAATTTTAAGACAAATATTGCTATTTGTAAGTAATTGTACTTATTCACACCTTTTAATAAATTACCTAAATAAAATACCAATTTTAAATATCTCCTTTCAAATTAATTAAAAAAATGTTTTAAAAATGTGTGTGTGTTTAAAAAAAAAATCTGTCACTGTGTATTCAATAATATTTATATAATTCAAAATGCAACCACCCTTTCGCCTTTTATACATACATACATACATATATATATACGTATTTATAAAAACTTGTCTGTGTTTTGATGTCTGTTTCTCAGATGAGGTGGTGAAAAAAAGGCCAATACGGAAAAACTAGGAATTCATTCTCCCGTTTGTTTATCAAATTCCAAGGGTCAAAAAACGGTTCCAGGCAGAAATACTGCAGATAGCAGTAATCTACATACCTTTTAGAAGAATCTCCGTAAAAGAAATCCTGCAATAATCGTTAAAAGTAAATACAGTTGTCTTCTTGTTTTGTTTTTTTGTAATAACGACTTTCTTCTTCTTAAAAACAATGTTTACAATTTCCGTAAAACGTTTCAGAGTTATCTCCCCCTTATCAATCCCAGTTACGTCACCTTCCCAGCTGTTTTTGTTATTGGTTAATAACTATGTTATATTCAGGCAGGGTTAAATAGTACTGCCTGGGATACCCCCCCCCCCAAAAAAAAACCCAAAACAAACAACAATAATAAGTAATAGAAATATAAGAATATATCTTATAATCATAATATATAAGATAGCTACTGGCAAAATGAGCCTAAAATGCGTTTTTGACAAAATGACTTTAGCCCCCCTAGAGAAAATAATTTGCCAAAAATCAGGGAATTATCAGATTTTAATTAAATTTTTAGTGTTTATTTATCAATGAACGATCTTTATAATGCATTATTTATTTTATTTCAAAACGTTCTAATTTTTTTTCAGGTCACTTAATTTTGACCCCACCCCCCTTATGTTGGGGGCATAAAATGTTTTGCGAGTTGGTCATTTTCGATACTAATTACAGTATAAATAAAGAGATAAAAGACCGAAGTTATGAATAGAAACAAACAAAAAAAATTTACGGTTGTTGTTTTATGAGAAAATAAGTACCGAAAATCGAAAAATGAAATGTAAAAAAAATAATAAATAATTAATTTTTTGGAGATTTCTTTTTTACTCATTTCGATAATTATTTAATTGGCTATTATTTTATAAAAGAAAAAAACTATACATCGATGTTTTTTCTGCTTAAAAAGGGGAGGGGTACATTTTCAATCGAGTTTTTCTTCAAAACTTATTACTTTTGGCACCTAAAATAAGGTTTGCATTAAGTAGATATTTATTTTTAGAATCTAAAAATATAACATTTTAAACTTAACATCGGGATTTTCATATTTTAAATGAATTTTATATATTAATTTTTCATGGGAAAAATACTAAATTAAAGTTTTGAAATAAAATAACTGATGCATTATAAAATTCATTAATTGTTTAATCAATACTGAACATTTCATTAAAATCGGATAATTACCTGATTTTTGGTCAATTTTTTTGCAATCGTGAATGTTACAGTAAAATTGTAAACAAGCACTTAAAACCATCGAAAAAGAGGCTGAATGGCGGGTCGCGTCGAAATTGACCAAAACAAATGGTTTTAAATCTTTTAAAAGTAAACTGCATATGTAATGCTATTTTTCTTTTTTTAATGATGGTTATTATGTTACTACTTATCGATTTAGATAAAGTTTGACCTTAAATAATAGATTTAATTATTTTTAATTCGCTTTTAAAATTCCTAACAGACGACAAAAATGCTAATGCCTAAAATAAGACATGGAAACAACACCCCACGAGAAAACAGCTGTATGGCCACCTGCCCCATATCACACAAACCATCCGTGTGAGGCGAACAAGCCACACTGGGCACTGCTGGAGAAGCAGGGATGAATTCATAAGTGATGTTCTTCTGTGGAAACCAGCACATGGCTGCGCCAGAGTGGGTCGCCCAGCAAAGACGTACATAGATCAGCTCTGTGCGGATACTGGATGGTGTGCAAGATGACCTATGGTGATAGGTAGGGCAGTTTAATGTCAATATTCAATAAAAGTGTTCAAACATTAAAGACCATAAATAAATCAAGCACAATGGCATAGAAGACAAAACTCTGGATTAAACAAACAAAATTGTATTAACAGAAGTTTACAAAAGGTAGCATTGAATACTGGGCAAGGTTCAGTCAAAAGTTCTTTTTTTAAAGTTCAAATGTAAAATGTAAGCTGGTATTTCATAGTTCAAAAGTGAGAAAGAAAAGGTGAAAGTTTAAAGTCAACTCAAAAGCAGTCAGGCATAAGTTGAATGAATCTAAGGTTTATCTCCGAAAGCATAGGTTATTCAAAGAGAGAGATAGATAGATAGATACCTTCAGCATGTAAGCGAAATGTTCTTAAAAAGGGTGACGTGAATTCCCTTAGGCAGGTGAGATCTTTCTGGTTAGGATCCGAAAGGCTGGCTTATTTTTAGTCCAGCATAGGCTCCAAAATGGGTCTATTTGATAAATTTTCTTATTAGGTGGGAACGCCTCTGATTGGTTGAATTTTACGAATTTTATTTTAAATTTTATTTTTACTAAGGTTGCGCGATCCATATGCGCAAACTACTTATTTTTGTCATTCGACCTCTGTCTGTTGAAGCGATAACTTCCGGCCTCGCCACAGACCTTCCAGGAGCAATGAATGATAGGGAAGGAAGGTGTGAGATTGTCATGGATATCCGCGCTGCCAGCGTGATAGGATGATGATGATAATCATATAAAATAATATAATATAATTTTTTTTATTTTATAATTTTTTAAATATAATTTTATATAATTTTATAAATAGCATGTTGTGGATATCCATGACAATCTCTCACTAACCATCCCTATCATTCATTGTCCCAGGGAGGTCCTCTGCGCAGCATCCAGTATCCTCGTAGAGTTGATCAATGTAAGTCTTTAGTGGGCGGCCTACGTTAGCATGTCCATGTGTTAGCTTCCACAGGAGAACGTCGCTTATGTGTTCGTCCTTGCTCCTCCAGCAGTGTCCAGCATGCCTAGTCCGTCTCACTTGGATGGTTTGTGAGATAGGGGACAGGTGGCCGTACAGCTCCTTCCTTGTGGGGTGCTGTTTCCATGACTTGTTCAAGACCGCACGTAGCATTCTTGTGCAGCTCCCATATTCAGACAGGGTTAAACAATACTGCCTGGGATTTAAAACAAACAAACAAACAAACAAAAACAAAACAAAACAAACAAAAAAACAACCCAATAATAATAAGTAATAAAAATATAAAAATATTATATCATATAATATATAGATTATATATAAATTTATAATCATATGAAATGATATAATATCATTTTTTTTATTTTATAATTTTTTATATATTCTTATATAATTTAATAATTTTTAAAATTAATTTATTATATGATTTATTATACAATTTATATATAATTTATTATATAATTTAAAAATATAAATTTATTATCGTATAAAAAATCATATAAAAATAGTATAAAAATATAATATAAAAATATAAAAATAACAAGGAATAAAAAGTAACAAAATATTTTTGTTACTGGTTAATAACTAAGTTATATTCAGCCAGGGTTCCCCAAAGACCTACCGTATGGCGAATTAGCAGAAGGCACCCGACCGGTAGGGAGACCATGCCTGCGCTTTAAAGATGTCTGTAAGAGAAAGATGAAGACATGCCACATTAACACCAACACATGGGAGGCTTGTGCAGAAGACCGTGCGACCTGGCGACTCCTTGTTAAACAAGGAACGAAAAGGAGTGAAAAAGAGAGGAAAGAAGCTGCCACAGAAAAGAGAGCCAATAGGAAGGAGAGACAACAGCAACTCCAGCAAGCATCACTGTTTGTTTGCAGTCACTGCACCAGAGATTGCCATTCAAGAATTGGTCTGTTCAGCCACTCATGCAGTTGCAGATAAAAAAAATGGACTCTACACCATCGTCTTTAGTAGACGCAATTCGGTCAGGGTTACATAGTACTGCCTGGGATAAAAAATTTAAAAAAAATTAGAATTAGTGAAAAAGATCCCTAATTAAGACTGAACATATTCTAGTAGTGACTGCCCCAAGCGGATTTAACTGGTTTGAATTCAGAGTTTTCCTTCTCCTAGACTGATTGCCTAGTCTGACCTACTATTTACCCATAGCTGGGGGGAGAATAGTTGGATTCATACCTTTCCCAAGGGTATTAGTGCTATGGAAACTGTGGCTTTGTCGCGCGAAATTGAACTCAGGTCAACGAGTTATATTCGGGCAGGGTTAAATAGTACTGCCTGGGACACAATAACAACAGTTGCTGGCTGGATTTTATGGCATGTTAACCTTGTTGGGTTATTTTAATGTGGAAGACTAAAAAATATTTTTTTTTAAATGAGTTCATGAGTTTAAATTTTAAAAAAAATTGAAATAGATCACTAAGTAGGACTGAGCCTATTCTAGTAGTGACCACCCCAAGCGGAAATTTAAAGAGGTTTGAATCTAGAGTTTTCCTTCTCCTAGACTGGTTGCCTAACCAATGTTAAAGAGCCAAGTTTGCCTGACTATTTACAGCAAGAGAGCAGAAAGAGGGAGAAAAGACAACAGCCCCAGAAAGCATTACAGTGTGTGTGCATTCAGTGCACCAAAGACTGTCACTCAAGAATTGTCCTGTAGAGTCACTTGTGCAGATGCGGATAATTTATTCACTTATTTATTTATTTATTTTTTGGACACTACATCATCGTCCTTAGTGGACGGAAAGGTGCCAACAGAATGTCGATGAACCCAACGTTGTGATATTATGTACTGGCCGATTCAAAGGGCACGAGTCAGAGACACGTTCACAGGTAAAAAAAACATAACTAAACACAAAGTCTGATAACAGGACACTGATGGAAAAGGAAGTTGTGACACTCTGTGCAGTTTGTGGTGGAGTAGTGTACACTTGGGTCTTTCAGCTGGCAAGAAAGTTGTTATAAGTCTAAGTCGATTACTGGCTTCACTGATGTGGGTCCCTGGCTATCTTCTATCTCTGCCACAATACAACACAATACTATCACCCCAACTGTCAGGCTCAAAACTGACTAGGGCTGCAGATTGGCTGAATATATGTAAAATTCCACCCCACACCCCCCACGAACCTGACCACCCAGATGCATGGTATTTAATTTAATCTCAGACTTTCTGTCTGCATTATCCTTTAAATTAAAGCAATTCCTTTTTTCTTCGGACTTCACGTCCCAATATTCCGACCATTAATTTCTTCAAAAGAGATTTCCTCATAAAAACAGCCTTTTTCCTCTTAAGACATAGATGCATAAAGATATTATCTCTAAGTGGCTTAACTTCACCGTGGCCGTTCAATTCTCTTAAATTTTACAGCCCAATCTTTTGTGTCCGTAAAGGATATAGACCATAT
>CM042175.1:11934929-12014929 GCA_023376005.1 Doryteuthis pealeii
AATTGTTCTGTAAATGTGGGATCATATTCTCAGCACTAGTAGTCGAAAATCAAACTAAATAGAAAAGTCGGGTATGGCTGACCATATATGGAAGAAAAGGGAAACAATCTGCCCTTATTGTATGAAGTTAGAATAATAGATAGGAAGAACATTGGAAGAGAAGACGCCTCAAAGAATCAGCTCATATGATAGGCTGTAGTGGGTTGTTAAGTAGACCGAGCATAGAAATGAATACAATATGGGAACCCATAATTAAGAAGGCCAAATCAGATTAATTTAAAAAAAAAAACAAAAAAACAATATGAGTTTAGGTAAAAAATCATACATAAGTGAATAGGTATATATTCTAGCCAAAAACAAGACATTAGGTTTATAAGTTCCCAAAATTCACACTGGATTGTCCAATTGGACACATAGCCTAGTGGAAAAGGTAGAGGATAAGAAGAACACGGTATCCACAATTTCATAAATATATTATGAACACTAGCAAATATTTGCACCCTCCGGGTGCAAGTATTTACGTTTTAACCTAATAAAATATCATATTAAATTAAAAAGACTAATGAAACTAAATAAAAATGCTGATAAAAAAAATGTCAAACAAAGGAGAATATAATAAATAATTTAAAAAAATAAAACAATTGAAACTTACTCTTGAATCACTCCCGTCTTTCATTGCTAAATTTTCCTAATTTAACTATTTAATTAAAATAGAAAGTAAAGAATAAAATAACAGCTATTTCTTCTTGTTAGTGAATTTCTTTTAACATTTATCCACGAGATTTTTTCTTATATTAAATAAGATAAAACCAAACAATTAGATATCAATAATACAAAGCATATATTTATCAAAATCAAATTTGCAATATCAATTGGCAAATTAGTCTTCCTGTTCACATTCTAAACCGCTATTTTGTTATATATATAAATACAAATGCATGTTCTTAGTATGTTGATAAAGCCAACAGTATTAATAATGTAAAACAATGTTATTAATAATTAAGGTTAAAAATAAAATCAGGGAGAATGTGACGTAAATAACTAAGGGAATTATGAATTAAGTAGTAATATAGTTTTGGTTACAGACAGAAAAATACTCAGTCTCCATTATAATAAGATGCAAGATGAATTGTGTGCGTGTTAAAAAAAATAGTGTATTTGTTTTAAGATGGCGGTTCCATTAAATCTGCTGGAATATTTTGTAGGGTTTTTAGGTTTGTGCATAATAAATCTAAGAAAATAAATAAAGACAACTTCTTTATTTATATTTTATTTATTGTTTTGAGATTATAATTAACAGGTTCTAGATTCCATATGCATTAAAATATCTTTCCTTCTTTTATTAACTAAAATCATACGAAAAACATCTAAACAGATTAAAAGTATTTACGGATTCGAAGGGGCTTTTATTTCCCCGTAGTCGTTGGCAAATTGTCGGACAAAGAAGAACAAACACAAAAGTAGAATGCAGACACTTGTATTACAAAATTTACAAGGTTTACAAAAGTACAAGGATTTACAAAAGGGTTTAACAACAAAAAGGGGTACAAGGATTACAAAAGGGTTTAACAACAAAAAGGGGTTGCAAATTAGTTGGAATTCGCGACCAGACTTATCTGTTCTAAGAGTTCTTGTGTCGTGGTGATAGGTGTTCTTTCGTTGCTAGGAAAATGGCTCTAAGCGAGCTGGTTATGTGGCCCTGTTCAAGAATTTTAGGGAACGGTGAATCGCGACTATCATTAGCGCATGTTCTGTGATAGGTAACGGTGGGTGGGGCCCTCTCCAGGTAGATTATTAGGTTCTCAGTATGCTAAATAGTAACGGCCGACGAGTATGCCTGATACTATGCCTAGAAAGGGTTTGACTAAAAAAATACGTCCGTCCAGTATGAGAGCCCCCAGACAAGTGGTGGGTTTTGATTTTGGCGCCAATATCCCATTGGCGATGTGTCCCCCTAGTGGCAGGGGAGGATAATTCTCATGGAATTTCTGACAAGATTCAATATGTTTATTTTATTCTATTGTTTTCAGATTATATTTCAATGATCCTAACTTTTTTATGAATTGTTTTCGAATTGTCATATTTGCCTCAATCTTTCATTGTAAAGCATTATATTCAACGACTTAATTTCTTTCCCGCAGAGGATTTTATTTCAAGGTAAAAGTCACAATTATAAATTAAGATTAAACAATATTCATCAAGTGTTGTTTTTTTCCTTCCACTTACCAATTTTTACGTTCCCTAATCAATGAGTGAGTCCTTTTTTATTATATTTCGAATTTATCATTATCTCAATAACTCAATATCCACAATTGAAACATGTAAAACAAACAATACATCAGAATAGTATTGATCATGATATGATATCTTATTATAACGGAGATTGTGTGTTTTTCTGTCTGTAACCGAAACTATATTAATATACAAATCACAATTCCTTTTGTTATTTACATCACATTCTCCATGATTTTATTTTTATTTAAACCTCGATTATTAATAAAATTATTTTATATCATTAAGACTGTTGACCATATCTACATACTAATAACATGTAATTGTATTTAAATATACAACAAAAGAGCGGTTTACAGTATGAATAGGAAGGCTAATTTGCATATTGATATTAAAAAAATTGGTTTTAATAAATATATGCTTATTATTATTGATTTCAAATTGTTTGGGTTTTTTTTCTTATTGAATATGAGCAACAATCTTGGGGATAAATCTTAAAAGAAATTCATTAACAAGAAGAAATAACTGTAATTTTATTCTTTACTTACTATTTTAACTAAATAGTTAAATTATGAAAATTTACCAATGAAATACGGGAGTAATGAAAAATGATGGAAGAGTTAGTTTCAAAGTTGTTCTATTTTTCGATTATACCCCCTCTGTTCCAAATGTTTTTATTTGCATTCTTATTCAGTTTCATTAGCCTTTCTAATTTAATATGATATTTTATTATATTTAACCTTAAATACTTGCACCCGGAGGGTGCATATATTTACTAGTAATAATAATAATGGTTGCACATGAAAAGACTTGGACATGGTTAAGAAAGGGAAAACTCAAAAGAGAAACAGAATCACTTATAATTGCTGCACAAAATAATGCCATAAGGACAAACTACATCAAAGCGAAAATTGATAAGACCCAACAGAATAGTAAATGTAGACTTTGCCGTAATAGAGATGAGACTGTTAACCATATACTCTGCGAATGTAGCAAACTAGCACAACGAGAATACACAACTAGACACGACTGGGTTGGGAAGGTGATCCACTGGGAATTATGCAAACAATTAAATTTTGACCATACAACAAAATGTTATATGCATAAACCAGAATCTGTTCTTGAGAACGAAACACATAAAATTCTCTGGGACTTTGAAATAAAAACGGATCACCTTATCCCAGCAAGAAGACCAGACCTAGTGTTGATAAACAAAAAAGAAAGAACTTGTCAACTGGTGGATTTTGCAGTGCCAGCAGATCACAGGGTGAAGCTAAAGGAAAATGAAAAAATGGACAAATATCTGGACCTTGCCAGAGAACTGAAAAAGTTATGGAATATGAAAGTGAAAGTGATACCAATTGTAGTTGGTGCACTTGGAACAGTCCCAAAAGGATTAGAAAAAGGCTTGGAAAGTTTTGATATCAGAGGAAGGATTGAAACCATTCAGAACACTGCACTGCTGCGATCTGCCAGAATACTCAGAAGAGTCCTGGAGACCTGAAGAGACTTGCTGTCACTCAGACTCCAGTGAAAGACCATCAGCTAACACTGATGTGAAAACTCAAAAGGAGTAAATAATAATAATAATAAAATAGAGCGGTTATTGATAGTCTGTAGTTGTGTAAGTGAAGAAAAAAAGCTTTTTGAATGTAGGTGGGTCAAACACAAGAAAACGTTTGATTTTTGGAATAATCTATTCTTCATCTTTTATATATACTAGCAAATATATGCACCCTCCGGGTGCAAGTATTTAAATTTTAATATAATAAAATATCATATTAAATTAGAAAGGCTAATGAAAATGAATAAGAATGCAGATAAAAAGATTTGGATCAGAGGGGGTATAATCGAAAAATAGAACAACTTTGAAACAGACTCTTCCATCATTTTCCATTACTACCGTCTTTCATTGGTAAATTTTCCTAATTTAACTATTTAGTTAAAATAGGAAGTAAATAATAATATTACAGTTATTTCTTCTTGTTAATGAATTTTTTTCAAGATTTATCCCCGAGATTGTTGCTTATATTCAATAAGAAAAAAACCCAAACAATCTGAAATCAATAATACTAAGCATATATTTATTAAAATCAAATTTTTAAGATCAATATGCAAATTAGCCTTCCCATTCATACTGTAAATCGCTCTTTTGTTGTATATTTAAATACAATTGCATGTTATTAGTATGTAGATATTGTTAACAGTCTTAATGATGTAAAACAATTTTACTAATAATCGAGGTTTAAATAAAAATAAAATCCTGGAGAATGTGATGTAAATAACAAAAGGAATTATAGTAATATAGTTTAGGTTACAGACAAAGAAACACACAATCTCCATTATAATAAGAAGATGTTTATGTAATGTTTCATAGAAGAATACTTAGAATATGCATACTGTATACCTTACAGAGGTGTAAGATCCCCACCCGAACAGGTATCCTAGTGTAACGTTGTCCCTTTTTTCCGAGCACTAAAACGATATCTGTAACGTTGTCGTATATCTGGTCACAGTACCCAAAGTGATATACATAACGGGGCGGTGGTGGTGGCGGCGATATATTCACGGTACTAAAAATGTATTCTTGTTGATAAAAATTACAACGCGAGAAATATGTAGTCACAACTGCTAGCCTTTATTATCGTGCTCGCCTCGTGTGCTGTATCGGAGAGGAGGAAAGGCAGAGAGAAAGAGAGAGAGAGAACACTACTTGATTACTGTGACCCCATACTAGGCACCAAAGGGCCGTCCGTTCCCCTACGCGTCCGAAAGCAAAAAGACGCTCGTCCTTTTCTTCGTCGTTCCACGTCACCACGTGACTTCCGGTCAATACCCGAAACTTCCGGTTGACACTCAATTCTCCGTTCGGGGTCACGCTACGGTCAAACCATCGTTCATCCTGTTTTGCTCATCACTATTTTTTTAAAACCTTTATCATCTCTCACTTATTTCCTTCTTCCTCCTTTTCTAATATAGTAGTTCTAGCTCACAAAAGTCAGGATAATATCCCCATCTTGTTACACCTAGCTATGACACTAATCTGAATCTAGTTATAAGTATGTAGATATGGTCAACAGTCTTAATGGTGTAAAACAATTTTATTAATAATCGAGGTTTAAATAAAAATAAAATCCTGGAGAATGTGATGTAAATAACAAAAGGAATTATAGTAATATAGTTTCGATTACAGACAAAGAAACACACAATCTCCATTATAATAAGAAGATGTTTATGTAATGTTTCATAGAAGAATACTTAGAATATGCATACTGTATACCCTGCAGAGGTGTAAGATCCCCACCCGAACAGGTGTCCTGGGTATGACACTAATCTGAATCTGGTTATATCTATTTACCAACCCCTCCGCACGAGCAGGATACGACACCATGTCAATTTCTTAAGCGGAGTTCAACAGGTTTGAATTCAGAGTTTTCCTTCTCCTAGACTGGTTACCTAGCCATAGTTAAAGAGTCCAGTCTGCACTGCTATTTACCCATAGCTGGAGGGAGAGTAGGATTCATACCTTTCCCAAGGGTATTAGTGCTAAGTGAAATGCAATTACCACGTCCAGGATTTGAACTCGGGGCGACGAGTCCATTTCCCATGACTTTAACCATTACACCACGTGAATCTGGTTATAAGGCTCCACCTCTTGAGAATATGAAGTGCATCTTTATTGACATTGTAAAAAAACTATTCAAGTTATTATTTACTTGAATACAAGACTCCGACAAATTATATTATGCAGTAATTATATATGCAATCTGAAATTGAAACTCTAGGTATAAACAACAGTTAAAATAAGTTATATTCGTTTCAGGCATAAAATAAGAATTAAAATGTAGTTTTATTTGGTGGTGTCTATTTACTTCTCTCATGTCTGTTATGGCAGTTTGGAATATTGTAATATTCTCTGATACAATCTTAACCATGCGTGTGGGGAGAAAAACAGCAGAGACAAAATATACATCTGGCCAAAAGGGCTCTCTGATCTCAACTCCTAGATTCTAATCATACTTTCCCAAGAGTCACCTGTTCCCATGACTTTCTAGGCCAATGAGAGCTCTGTCCTTGTGAACTTGGGATTAATTTAAATCTCAGTGATTTTCTACTGTTAACTTTAATTTTAAAATCCATACTACACTTCCTTATAAAAATGATAGGCTATGCCTATCCATTATGTAACATACATAGCCCACAGAAAACCACAAGTGTTACATAATTCATGGGCAGCTAATGACTAATGTAAGTAGTGTAGATAGAATTTGAATTGAAAATTTGATAAACAAAACATTTAATACGTATACAGCACATGGATATAACAAGATACATAATACATAGGTAAAACAAAGTTACATAAATAAAGATAAATACACATTCATGAATGGTAAAAAGATAAACATATAATTTCGGCCTGTATTATGCAATTATTTTGCCACTAAAAATCTTTAAAAATTAAATTATTTTCTAGAATTTTGGGTTGTATTATGCAATTAATTGTCTCTAAAATTTAAAAAGAATTAAATTATTTTCCAGAATTCGGTTGTATTATATAATTATTTTTCATAGGTGTGAGCCTAACAGGTTTAACAACCCTGGAAGTAATGCTATTGAAGAGGTACTCCACACTCCCCAGAGCTCCAGAATAGTATATATATTTTGTATTATTGTATTACCTATTCTATCGTTCTCTTTACTTTTTGGTACCACTCTGTACAACGAAATGAAAAAGAAAAAAACGAAATTACTAGAAATCGGAAAAAGCAATTTATCAAAAGTAAAAACGAAAATTGTTTTATTACAACAGACAGTTTATTGTAAGTAATATAGGTATGGACAAAATTTCACCTGTTTTTTTTTTTAATTCAAGGGAAGTGGTCTCCCCATGAATTAAGATTCAATAAAATTAAACTTTTTCTCTGAATGTTTCAAATGAAGCTTGATAATTTGTATTATTTGTATTATTCGGACTATTGTCCTCACCTTTATTGTTATCTATATAACGTTTCGGTCGATGTGTCCACCAGCAAACTAAACGGGCAGACAACTCTCCCAGGCAAATACGAAACTAACGCTACAACATTATTTCCACAACCAATGTGGCAAACAATATTGGAGGTTTTAAAAAAAAAAATAATCCAGAGTTTTATCAAAAATGTTTCCTCTTTTGAATTGTCCAAAATCTTTGACGATGATATGAACTTTTATATAAGTTTCATTTTGTTAAATATAGGGGGTGGGGGTAAATTTGACCCTTCGAATTGGAGGTCCCTAACGCCGTTCACTCGTTATCCACATTCAATGCAGACATAAATAGACAGGGGATGAATCCTCAAGGTCCATTGGGTTATTCGAATAGATTTCGTTTTGGTTTATATAAACATCCTCAGAAACCACATCGTATTCCTTGTTCTCGGATGTCGTTGCTTTATACGCCCCCTGTACATTCATATAGATAGATGATGGATACTTAGGGCCCACTGGGCGAACCTGGTGGATTCTCGGCGGGTTTACATAGATAAACCCTGAAATCCTGTCATATTCATTGTTATCATACGTCGCTTGGTCCTCGTTTTCACCCGGAGGAATTCCATACGCATCCTCCGGAATCACTTCATAATCACTGTTATCCCCATTTTCTCCCTGGGGAATTTCATTGGCGCGATTTGCAGTCTCAGTATTTTGGGTCCTTTTTGATGTCCGGTGTCTGCAAAAGATTAAAGCAAAAATAAATAAACAAATAAATCTATATACAGTGATATCTTGAATTACAAGTTTAATTCATTCCGCTCGTAAGAAAAAATTGATAGGATATTAAACTGACGATAATTAGCTAAAGTGACGATAATAGACATTCACTTTTGGACTTATCAAATTCAGCATTGAAATGTTGAATTTGCATTTATAATTTTCAAAGTCCTTCGCTGTCAGCTGCTTTCGTTGGATGTTCGGGCTTATTCGCCCTAATTTCAGCATATATATATAAAATGACTGGATATTAAACTATCGATAATTAGCCAAAGAAAAAATAATAGACATTCACTTTTGGACTTATCAAATTCAGCATCGAAATGTTGAATTTGCATTTATAATTTTCAAAGTCCTTCGCTGTCAGCTGCTTTCGTTGGATGTTCGGGCTTATTCGCCCTAATTTCAGCATATATATAAAAAATGACTGGATATTAAACTATCGATAATTAGCCAAAGAAAAAATAATAGACATTCACTTTTGGACTTATCAAATTCAGCATTGAAATGTTGAATTTGCATTTATAATTTTCAAAGTCCTTCGCTGTCAGCTGCTTTCGTTGGATGTTCGGGCTTATTCGCCCTAATTTCAGCATATATATAAAAAATGACTGGATATTAAACTACCGATAATTAGCCAAAGAAAAAATAATAGACATTCACTTTTGGACTTATCAAATTCAGCATCGAAATGTTGAATTTGCATTTATAATTTTCAAAGTCCTTCGCTGTCAGCTGCTTTCGTTGGATGTTCGGGCTTATTCGCCCTAATTTCAGCATATATATAAAAAATAACTGGATATTAAACTATCGATAATTAGCCAAAGAAAAAATAATAGACATTCACTTTTGGACTTATCAAATTCAGCATTGAAATGTTGAATTTGCATTTATAATTTTCAAAGTCCTTCGCTGTCAGCTGCTTTCGTTGGATGTTCGGGCTTATTCGCCCTAATTTCAGCATATATATAAAAAATGACTGGATATTAAACTATCGATAATTAGCCAAAGAAAAAATAATAGACATTCACTTTTGGACTTATCAAATTCAGCATCGAAATGTTGAATTTGCATTTATAATTTTCAAAGTCCTTCGCTGTCTGCCGCTTTTGATTGGGCTTATTCGCCCTAATCTCAGCCTATACGATATGTTCCTAGGAATAATTATGTACTTAGGTATTGTCTGGTGTTTTAATATCATGAAATGGTATTTTTGATGCATCGCTGTGTCGAGCATACTTGCAACCGAGATTTCCTGTAGATATGACTGAGTAATGCCCATCTTAACAGAGAGAAAAGAGCAGTGTATAAAAAGCCATTACCCACTAATAATCGAGGTTTATCCATCAATGGGAAGGAGAATAAGAACTGTACGGAAAACACAGCACAGAAGAAGTGAAAAGAGGATGAAGTTCATCCATTCGAAGGAGAAAAAGAACTGTGCGGAAAACACAGCACAGAAGAAGTGAAAAGAGGATGAGGTTCATCCATTGGAAGGAGAAAAAGAACTGCACGGAAAACACAGCACAGAAGAAATGAAAAGAGGATGAGGTTCATCCATTGGAAGGAGAAAAAGAACTGTGCGGAAAACACAGCACAGAAGAAGTGAAAAGAGGATGAGGTTCATCCATTGGAAGGAGAAAAAGAACTGCACAGAAAACAGCACGGAAGAAGTGAAAAGAGGATGAGGTTCATCCATGGGAAGGAGAAAAAGAACTACACGGAGAACACAGCACAGAAGAAGTGAAAAGAGGATGGGGTTCATCCATAGGAAGGAGAAAAAGAACTGCACAGAAAACAGCACGGAAGAAGTGAAAAGAGGATGAGGTTCATCCATGGGAAGGAGAAAAAGAACTACACGGAGAACACAGCACAGAAGAAGTGAAAAGAGGATGGGGTTCATCCATTCGAAGGAGAAAAAGAACTGTGCGGAAAACACAGCACAGAAGAAGTGAAAAGAGGATGAGGTTCATCCATTGGAAGGAGAAAAAGAACTGCACGGAAAACACAGCACAGAAGAAATGAAAAGAGGATGAGGTTCATCATTGCGGAAAACACAGCACAGAAGAAGTGAAAAGAGTATGAGGTTCATCCATGGGAAGGAGAAAAAGAACTGCACGGAAAACATAGGCACAGAAGAAGTGAAAAGAGGATGAGGTTCAGCCATAAGAAGGAGAAAAAGAACTGCACGGAAAACACAGCACAGAAGAAGTGAAAAGAGGATGAGGTTCATCCATGGGAAGGAGAAAAAGAACTGCACGGAAAACACAGCACAGAAGAAGTGAAAAGAGGAGGGGATGGAAGAGGAGAGTTGCTGAGAATCTACTTTTGTAGGAATTTTGCAAACAATTGTTCTGCCTTCCTCTAAGGTCCCTTTTAGGTCGAAACCCGCCTAGCAACAGAGGGACAATTCTTAGACCATTTGGCCCAAACCACGTCAATCGAATTTTGGCGGTTTATTCAAGAATTTTGCTGTTTTTCCGGCTTTGTCGTATGAGCTAGACACGTGAACGTGACTCTTGGAAGAAAGATGAGGATGTTAGTTCGATAAATAAACACCTGTTTAATAATTGCTAGATTTACCTGTAAAAGATGAAACCAGCCAACAGGAAAATAATCAGCAAAACAATCCCAACGGTCAACGAAATGATAGAAACTGAAAAAATAAACCAAAAATATTGGCATCAGAATGGAATAAAATAATTGATTTAACAGATAAACAGTCATAATAAAAGAAATTCCCTGATATGAAGTCAGAGTGCTCACAATAATTGAGGCCTGTGGGGTAAGGTACAAAGTAAAGTTACATTTATTTATTTTAAAACTTTACCTTTCTTTCTTTTATCATTATTTTCTTTCTTTCTTTCTTTCTTTTACCAATTTCTTTTGCCATTGCCTTTCTTTCTTTCTTTCTTTCCATTTTTCTTTCTTTCCATTTTTTTTTCTTTATTTCTTTCTTTCTTTCTTTCTTTCTTTCTTTCCTTTTTCTTTTTCTTTTTCTTTCTTTTTTTCTTCTTTCTTTTTAATTTCTTTCTTTTGCCATTTCCTTTCTTTCTTTCTTTCTTTCTTTCTTTTTTCTTTCTTTCTTTCTTTCTTTTTTCTTTCTTTCTTTTTTTTTTCTTTCTTTTGCCATTTTTCTTTCTTTCTTTCTTATTTTTTATTTCTTTCTTTCTTTTACCATTTTTTTTCTTTCTTTCTTTTGCCATTCTTTCTTTCTTTCTTTCTTTTTCTTTCTTTTCTTTTTTCTTTCTTTCTTTCTTTTTTCTTTTTTCTTTCTTTCTTTCTTTCTTTCTTTCTTTCTTTTTTTGCCATTACCTTTCTTTCTTTCTTTCTTTCTTTCTTTTCTATCTTTTAACATTAAATTAAATTACATTTATTTTTACTTACCATTAGTAATTAAAATAATGTTTTCTGTTGTCCCAAAATTCGTCGAATGAAATATTTTATCAGCAGCAAAAAAAAAAAAAAAAAAAAAAAATTACTTACCATTTGCTGAACGATTGTTTTCTGTTGTAGCAACAGTTGATGAAGGAGCTATTCCAATTGCAGCAAAAAAAAAATAAATAAATAAATAAAATAAAAAAAATAAAATTAAAAAATCAAGAAAGTCAACATTCATTAAACAATGGAAAATGTTATTGTTGTAGGTGACTCACCTAGGACACGAACATGGACTTACCCAAAGGGTACATATGTAACAGAGTAAAGCTACTCAGTTGAGTAGTTCTAGAAACACCCGTCCTTCGGGACGGGGGTCCACTGAACTGCTAAATTAATAGCGTCGATCCCAGATGCCTGCCTCATTGCACTTAAAGGGGCTGGGCTAGGATCGACGCAATTTTTCTCCTACCACCCCATGAGTCTCGGCTTGTGGGTGGTGCCCACATAAAACGGCCTTGTGCCATATCGTGTGAAAGTGGGACACATGTAAATAGGAGTAGTTCTAGAAACAGTCTTCGTGTACGCTGAACAAGGAAACCCTTCCATTGTACGTTGATATATATTGCTGAATACAATCTGTTCCCTACATTTTTATACCAGTGTTGAGTTACTATTTATTGACCCTTTAACAGGTCATAACAGTTATGGAAGAGCAATGGTATCAATAATTGTCTACTGTTAAAATATTTTAACAATGACTAATTTAGTTTCACTTTTAGTTTTTTCAGTACAGGATTACCTACCTCCCCTCTAAGACCGTAAAAAATGGTTGCGTCTGGTCTTATAAATTAGCTGTCAGACAGACAAGACGTGGAATTAATATGTATATGAATTCCTGATCAAATGAATATACTAATGCCAAGTATTTGACTTTTCCCCTTATTACTTATTATTACACATCACCTACTTCTCTTTGTGTGTGAGTAATTGGCCGCCTTTACTTACAACACAACATTTTTTTTCGCACTGTTTTAATTAGTTGACTGGAGTCTAAATTAAATCTAGGCTACTCAGGTTTCTATTGTGTGCTGTTACTTCATCTAGTATAAAGTAAAACTTCCTATCAGTCTGGTTTTCTGTCTGGTTCTAAGACTCTAACCATCATTTGGATTATCCATTGAAATATGGTTGGCAACACTAATTCTTACCCATGGTGTGTTGGTACTTCAACTAGTATAAAGTAAAACTTCCTATCAGTCTGGTTTTCTGTCTGGTTCTAAGACTCTAACCATCATTTGGATTATTCATTGAAATATGGTTGGCAACACTAATTCTTACCCATGGTGTGTTGGTACTTCAACTAGTATAAGTAAAACTCCCTATCAGTCTGGTTTTCTGTCTGGTTCTAAGACTCTAAACATCATTTGGATTATCCATTGAAATATGTTGGCAACACTAATTCTTACCATGGTGTGTTGGTACTTCAGCTAGTATAAAGTAAAACTTCCTATCAGTCTGGTTTTCTGTCTGGTTCTAAGACTCTAACCATCATTTGGATTATCCATTGAAATATGGTTGGCAACTAATTCTTACCCATGGTGTGTTGGTACTTCAGCTAGTATAAAGTAAACTTCCTATCAGTCTGGTTTTCTGTCTGGTTCTAAGACTCTAAGCATCATTTGGATTATTCATTGAATATGGTTGGGCAACACTAATTCTTACCCATGTGTGTTGGTACTTCAGCTAGTATAAAGTAAAACTTCCTATCAGTCCTGGTTTTCTGTCTGGTTCTAAGACTCTAAGCATCATTTGGATTATTCATTGAAATATGGTTAGCAAACACTAATTCTTACCCATTGATGAGTTGGTACTTTCAGCTAGTATATAAGTAAAACTTCCTATCAGTCTGGTTTTCTGTCTGGTTCTAAGACTCTAACCATCATTTGGATTATCCATTGAAATATGGTTGGCAACACTAATTCTTACCCATGGTGTGTTGGTACTTCAGCTAGTATAAAGTAAAACTTCCTATCAGTCTGGTTTTCTGTTCTGGTTCTAAGACACTAATCCATCATTTTTTTCTTCGTCAATGGTTTTTAAGACTCTAGGAGCATCTAATACTTGGAATAATGCCATTTGCAAAAATAATGGTGCACGACCAAACACTTAATTCTTACCCATGGTGTGTTGGTACTTCAGCTAGTATAAAGTAAAACTTCCTATCAGTCTGGTTTTCCTGTCTGGTTTCTTCAATAAGACATAACCAACATGCAGGGTTTCACTGGATTATTCCATTGAAATATGGTTAGGCAACACTAATTCTATACCCATGGTGGATTGGTATGTTGTATGATATTGTAATAAAGTAAATATCTTCCTATCAGTCTGGTTTTCTGTCTGGTTCTAAGCATAACCATCATTTGGATATTCATTGAAATATGGTTGCAACACTAATTCTTACCCATGGTGTGTTGTATTCTCCAGCTAGTATAAAGTAAAACTTCCTATCAGTCTGGTTTTCTGTCTTGGTTCTAAGACTCTAACACTCATCTATGGATTATTCATCTGAAAAGTTATTGGTTAGCAACATAAGTTTTTATCACACATCAGGTGTGTTGTAGTGTTATTTTCAAGCTAGTATAAAGTAAAACTTCCTATCAGTCTGCGTTTCTGTCTGGTTTCTAAGACTCTAAACCATCATTTTTGGATTATTCCATTGAAAATATGGTTTGCAACACTAATTCTTCACATGTGTGTGTTGGTACTTCAGCTAGTATAAAGTAAAATCTCCTATCAGTCTGGTTTTCTGTCTGGTTCTAAGACCTAACCATCATTTGGATTATCCATTGAATATGGTTGTGGACAACAACCTAATTCTTACCCATGGGTGTGTTGGTACTTCAGCTAGTATAAAGTAAAACTTCCTATCAGTCTGGTTCTGTCTGGTTCTAAACTCTAACATCATTTGGATTATTCATTGAAATATGGTTAGCAACACTAATTCTTACCCATGGTGTGTTGGTACTTCACTAGTAATAGTAAAGATAAAACTTCCTATCAGTCTGGTTTTCTGTCTGGTTCTAAGGACTCTAACCATCATTTGGATTATTCATTGAAATATGGTTAGCAACACTAATTCTTACCCATGGTGTGTTGGTATTTCAACTAGTATAAAGTAAAACTTCCTATCAGTGGTTTCCTGTCTGTTAGATCTAACCATCTCATTATGATTACTATGAAATATGGTTGGCAACACTAATTCTTATCCCATGGTGTGTTGGACTTCTTAGCTAGTATAAAGTAAAACTTCTATCAGTCTGGTTTTCTGTCTGGTTCTAAAACTCTAACATCATTTGGATATTCATTGAAATATGGTTGGCAACACTAATTCTTACCCATGGTGTGTTGGTACTTCAACTAGTATAAAGTAAAACTTCCTATCAGTCTGGTTTTCTGTCTGGTTCTAAGACCTAACCATCATTTGGATTATTCATTGAAATATGGTTGGCAACACTAATTCTTACCCATGGTGTGTTGGTACTTCAACTAGTATAAAGTAAACTTCCTATCAGTCTGGTTTTCTGTCTGGTTCTAAGACTAACCATCATTTGATTATTCATTGAAATATGGTTAGCAACACTAATTCTTACCCATGGTGTGTTGGTATTTACCATGTAGTATAAAGTAAACTTCCTATCAGTCTGGTTTCTGTCTGGTTTATAAGACTCTAACATCATTTGGATATCCATTGAAATATGGTTGAGCAACACTAATTCTTACCCATGTGTGTTGGTACTTGCTACATAAGTAAGTAAAAGTAAAACTTCCTATCAGTCTGGTTTTCTGTCTGGTTCTAAGACTCTAACCATCATTTGGATTATCCATTGAATATGGTTGGACACTAATCTAATCTTACCCATGGTGTGTTGGTACTTCAGCTAGTATAAAGTAAAACTTCCTATCATTCTGGTTTTCTGTCTGGTTCTAAGACATAACCATCATTTGGATTATTCATTGAAATATGGTTGCAACACTAATTCTTACCCATGGTGTGTTGGTACTTAACTAGTATAAAGTAAAACTTCCTATCAGTCTGGTTTCTGTCTGGTTCTAAGACTCTAACCATCATTTGGATTATTCCATTGAAATATGGTTAGCAACACTAATTCTTACCCATGGTGTGTTGGTACTTCAGCTAGTATAAAGTAAAACTTCCTATCAGTCTGGTTTTCTGTCTGGTTCTAAGACTCTAACCATCATTGGATTATCATTGAAATATGGTTGGCAACACTAATTCTTACCCATGGTGTGTTGGTACTTCAGCTAGTATAAAGTAAAACTTCTATCAGTCTGGTTTTCTGTCTGGTTCTAAGACTCTAACCATCATTTGGATTATCCATTGAAATATGGTTGGCAACACTAATTCTTACCCATGGTTGTTGGTACTTCAGCTAGTATAAAGTAAAACTTCCTATCAGTCTGGTTTTCTGTCTGGTTCTAAGACTAACCATCATTTGGATTATCCATTGAAATATGGTTGGCAACACTAATTCTTACCCATGGTGTGTTGGTACTTCAGCTAGTATAAGTAAAACTTCCTATCAGTCTGGTTTTCTGTCTGGTTCTAAGACTCTAACCATCATTTGGATTATCATTGAAATATGGTTAGCAACACTAATTCTTACCCATGGTGTGTTGGTACTTCAGCTAGTAATAAGTAAAACTTCCTATCAGTCTGGTTTTCTGTTGGTTCTAAGACTCTAACCATCATTTGGATTTATTCATTGAAATATGGTTAGCAACACTAATTCTTACCACATGGTGTGTTGGGTACTTCAGCTAGTATAAAGTAAAACTTCCTATCAGTCTGGTTTTCTGTCTGGTTCTAAGACTCTAACCATCATTTGGATTATCCATTGAAATATGGTTGGCAACACTAATTCTTACCCATGGTGTGTTGGTACTTCAGCTAGTATAAAGTAAAACTTCCTATCAGTCTGGTTTTCTGTCTGGTTCTAAAGACTCTAACATCATTTGGATTATCATTGAAATATGGTGAGCAACACTAATTCTTACCCATGGTGTGTTGGTACTTCACACTAGTATAAAGTAAAACTTCCTATCAGTCTGGTTTTCTGTCTGGTTTTAAGACTCTAACCATCATTTGGATTATCATTGAAATATGGTTGGCAACACTAATTCTTACCCATGGTGTGTTGGTACTTGCACTGTATAAGTAAAACTTCCTATCAGTCTGGTTTTCTGTCTGGTTCTAAACTAACCATCATTTGGATTATCATTGAAATATGGTTGCAACACTAATTCTTACCCATGGTGTGTTGGTACTTCACTAGTATAAAGTAAAACTTCCTATCAGTCTGGTTTTCTGTCTGGTTCTAAGACTAACCATCATTTGGATTATTCATTGAAATATGGTTGCAACACTAATTTTACCCATGGTGTGTTGGTACTTCAGCTAGTATAAAGTAAAACTTCCTATCAGTCTGGTTTTCTGTCTGGTCTAAGACTCTAACCATCATTTGGATTATCATTGAAATATGGTTAGCAACACTAATTCTTACCCATGGTGTGTTGGTACTTCAGACTAGTATAAAGTAAAACTTCCTATCAGTCTGGTTTTCTGTCTGGTTCTAAGACTCTAACCATCATTTGGATTATCCATTGAAATATGGTTGGCAACACTAATTCTTACCCATGGTGTGTTGGTACTTCAGCTAGTATAAAGTAAAACTTCCTATCAGTCTGGTTTTCTGTCTGGTTCTAGACACTAACCATCATTTGGATTATCATTGAAATATGGTTGGCAACACTAATTCTTACCATGGTGTGTTGGTACTTCAGCTAGTATAAAGTAAAACTTCCTATCAGTCTGGTTTTCTGTCTGGTTCTAAGACTCTAACCATCATTTGGATTATCCATTGAAAATATGGTTAGCACAACTAATTCTTACCCATGGTGTGTTGGTACTTCAGCTAGTATAAAGTAAAACTTCCTATCAGTCTGGTTTTCTGTCTGGTTCTAAGACTCTAACCATTTTGGATTATCATTGAAATATGGTTGCAACACTAATTCTTACCCATGGTGTGTTGGTTATTCAGCTAGTATAAAGTAAAACTTCCTATCAGTCTGGTTTTCTGTCTGGTTCTAAGACTTAANAGAGAGATCCATCATTTGGATTATCCATTGAAATATGGTTGGCAACACTAATTCTTACCCATGGTGTGTTGGTACTTCAACTAGTATAAAGTAAAACTTCCTATCAGTCTGGTTTTCTGTCTGGTTCTAAGACTCTAACCATCATTTGGATTATCCATTGAAATATGGTTGGCAACACTAATTCTTACCCATGGTGTGTTGGTACTTCAACTAGTATAAAGTAAAACTTCCTATCAGTCTGGTTTTCTGTCTGGTTCTAAGACTCTAACCATCATTTGGATTATCCATTGAAATATGGTTGGCAACACTAATTCTTACCCATGGTGTGTTGGTACTTCACTAGTATAAAGTAAAACTTCCTATCAGTCTGGTTTTCTGTCTGGTTCTAAGACTCTAACCATCATTTGGATTATCCATTGAAATATGGTTGGCAACACTAATTCTTACCCATGGTGTGTTGGTACTTCAGCTAGTATAAAGTAAAACTTCCTATCAGTCTGGTTTTCTGTCTGGTTCTAAGACTCTAACCATCATTTGGATTATCCATTGAAATATGGTTGGCAACACTAATTCTTACCCATGGTGTGTTGGTACTTCAGCTAGTATAAAGTAAAACTTCCTATCAGTCTGGTTTTCTGTCTGGTTCTAAGACTCTAACCATCATTTGGATTATCCATTGAAATATGGTTGGCAACACTAATTCTTACCCATGGTGTGTTGGTACTTCAGCTAGTATAAAGTAAAACTTCCTATCAGTCTGGTTTTCTGTCTGGTTCTAAGACTCTAACCATCATTTGGATTATCCATTGAAATATGGTTGGCAACACTAATTCTTACCCATGGTGTGTTGGTACTTCAGCTAGTATAAAGTAAAACTTCCTATCAGTCTGGTTTTCTGTCTGGTTCTAAGACTCTAACCATCATTTGGATTATTCATTGAAATATGGTTAGCAACACTAATTCTTACCCATGGTGTGTTGGTACTTCAGCTAGTATAAAGTAAAACTTCCTATCAGTCTGGTTTTCTGTCTGGTTCTAAGACTCTAACCATCATTTGGATTATTCATTGAAATATGGTTAGCAACACTAATTCTTACCCATGGTGTGTTGGTACTTCAACTAGTATAAAGTAAAACTTCCTATCAGTCTGGTTTTCTGTCTGGTTCTAAGACTCTAACCATCATTTGGATTATCCATTGAAATATGGTTGGCAACACTAATTCTTACCCATGGTGTGTTGGTACTTCAGCTAGTATAAAGTAAAACTTCCTATCAGTCTGGTTTTCTGTCTGGTTCTAAGACTCTAACCATCATTTGGATTATCCATTGAAATATGGTTGGCAACACTAATTCTTACCCATGGTGTGTTGGTACTTCAGCTAGTATAAAGTAAAACTTCCTATCAGTCTGGTTTTCTGTCTGGTTCTAAGACTCTAACCATCATTTGGATTATCCATTGAAATATGGTTGGCAACACTAATTCTTACCCATGGTGTGTTGGTACTTCAGCTAGTATAAAGTAAAACTTCCTATCAGTCTGGTTTTCTGTCTGGTTCTAAGACTCTAACCATCATTTGGATTATCCATTGAAATATGGTTGGCAACACTAATTCTTACCCATGGTGTGTTGGTACTTCAGCTAGTATAAAGTAAAACTTCCTATCAGTCTGGTTTTCTGTCTGGTTCTAAGACTCTAACCATCATTTGGATTATCCATTGAAATATGGTTGGCAACACTAATTCTTACCCATGGTGTGTTGGTACTTCAGCTAGTATAAAGTAAAACTTCCTATCAGTCTGGTTTTCTGTCTGGTTCTAAGACTCTAACCATCATTTGGATTATTCATTGAAATATGGTTAGCAACACTAATTCTTACCCATGGTGTGTTGGTACTTCACTAGTATAAAGTAAAACTTCCTATCAGTCTGGTTTTCTGTCTGGTTCTAAGACTCTAACCATCATTTGGATTTCCATTGAAATATGGTTGGCAACACTAATTCTTACCCATGGTGTGTTGGTACTTCAACTAGTATAAAGTAAAACTTCCTATCAGTCTGGTTTTCTGTCTGGTTCTAAGACTCTAACCATCATTTGGATTATCCATTGAAATATGGTTGGCAACACTAATTCTTACCCATGGTGTGTTGGTACTTCAGCTAGTATAAAGTAAAACTTCCTATCAGTCTGGTTTTCTGTCTGGTTCTAAGACTCTAACCATCATTTGGATTATTCATTGAAATATGGTTGGCAACACTAATTCTTACCCATGGTGTGTTGGTACTTCAGCTAGTATAAAGTAAAACTTCCTATCAGTCTGGTTTTCTGTCTGGTTCTAAGACTCTAACCATCATTTGGATTATCCATTGAAATATGGTTGGCAACACTAATTCTTACCCATGGTGTGTTGGTACTTCAGCTAGTATAAAGTAAAACTTCCTATCAGTCTGGTTTTCTGTCTGGTTCTAAGACTCTAACCATCATTTGGATTATCCATTGAAATATGGTTGGCAACACTAATTCTTACCCATGGTGTGTTGGTACTTCACTAGTATAAAGTAAAACTTCCTATCAGTCTGGTTTTCTGTCTGGTTCTAAGACTCTAACCATCATTTGGATTATCCATTGAAATATGGTTGGCAACACTAATTCTTACCCATGGTGTGTTGGTACTTCAGCTAGTATAAAGTAAAACTTCCTATCAGTCTGGTTTTCTGTCTGGTTCTAAGACTCTAACCATCATTTGGATTATCCATTGAAATATGGTTGGCAACACTAATTCTTACCCATGGTGTGTTGGTACTTCAACTAGTATAAAGTAAAACTTCCTATCAGTCTGGTTTTCTGTCTGGTTCTAAGACTCTAACCATCATTTGGATTATCCATTGAAATATGGTTGGCAACACTAATTCTTACCCATGGTGTGTTGGTACTTCAGCTAGTATAAAGTAAAACTTCCTATCAGTCTGGTTTTCTGTCTGGTTCTAAGACTCTAACCATCATTTGGATTATTCATTGAAATATGGTTGGCAACACTAATTCTTACCCATGGTGTGTTGGTACTTCAGCTAGTATAAAGTAAAACTTCCTATCAGTCTGGTTTTCTGTCTGGTTCTAAGACAGTAACCATCATTTGGATTATTCATTGAAATATGGTTGGCAACACTAATTCTTACCCATGGTGTGTTGGTACTTCAACTAGTATAAAGTAAAACTTCCTATCAGTCTGGTTTTCTGTCTGGTTCTAAGACTCTAACCATCATTTGGATTATCCATTGAAATATGGTTGGCAACACTAATTCTTACCCATGGTGTGTTGGTACTTCAACTAGTATAAAGTAAAACTTCCTATCAGTCTGGTTTTCTGTCTGGTTCTAAGACACTAACCATCATTTGGATTATTCATTAAAATATTGGCAACACTAATTCTTACCCATTAAAATATGGTTGGCAACACTAACTAATTCTTACCTATTGTCATTGTTGAAGCCCCTAATGAACATTTTGAATTTGTGATTCCTGTATCAAAAAATAAAAAATAAAATTCTTACGTTTTGAGTTATATGAAGCAGCATTTATGGAACTCCGGCGACGAACTCTCCCAAATCCTCTGTTGTTTTGTTGGAAACTACAAAATAATTGTAATAATTTGTCATTCTGATAATATTTATTATTATTATTATTATTATTATTATTATTATTATTATTATTATTATTATATTATTATTATTATTATTATTATTATTATTATTTCACTCCATTTATTAAGTTTCTCTCATCGTTTTTTTTTTCATACGTCATTTATTTTTTATCAAAATTAACATCGGCTGATTATGAATGACGTGTGTAATTCATTCCAATATAGAATATTTAATTTATATTTGCTATATTTTTATTTCACTAAATATCTATCTAAAATTCAAATTCAGTTGACTTTGAATATTCATATTTAAAACAAAAATTACATTCCAACCAGATTTTTCTTCCCAAATATTTTTATAAAATCATTTTGCTTCCTTTTCTCTTCCCTTCCAAATCTAAAACCAAAGACTATAAGTCTAAAAGTTCAAGGAAACTTTTAATTGTCTAATTAACCAATGAGCAAGCTTATTTATTTTATACTTCCACAAGTAGATGTTTATGATGGAGATGGTATAAATTGTGATCCTGTTGGGTAATTATTTTACACAATGAATGAAAAGAGGAATCCAGTTGGGTAGACTATAAGTCTAAAAGATCAAGGAAACTTTTAATTGTCTAATTAACCAATGAGCAAGCTTATTTACTTTATACTTCTACAAGTAGATGCTTATGATGGAGATGGTATAAATTGTGATCCTGTTGGGTAATTATTTTACACAATGAAAGAAAAGAGGAATCCAGTTGGGTAGACTATAAGTCTAAAAGATCAAGGAAACTTTTAATTGTCTAATTAACCAATGAGCAAGCTTATTTACTTTATACTTCTACAAGTAGATGCTTATGATGGAGATGGTATAAATTGTGATCCTGTTGGGTAATTATTTTACACAATGAAAGAAAAGAGGAATCCAGTTGGGTAGACTATAAGTCTAAAAGATCAAGGAAACTTTTAATTGTCTAATTAACCAATGAGCAAGCTTATTTATTTTATACTTCTACAAGTAGATGCTTATGATGGATATGGTATAAATTGTGATCCTGTTGGGTAATTATTTTACACAATGAAAGAAAAGAGGAATCCAGTTGGGTAGACTATAAGTCTAAAAGATCAAGGAAACTTTTAATTGTCTAATTAACCAATGAGCAAGCTTATTTACTTTATACTTCTACAAGTAGATGCTTATGATGGAGATGGTATAAATTGAGATCCTGTTGGGTAATTATTTTACACAATGAAAGAAAAGAGGAATCCAGTTGGGTAGACTATAAGTCTAAAAGATCAAGGAAACTTTTAATTGTCTAATTAACCAATGAGCAAGCTTATTTATTTTATACTTCCACAAGTAGATGTTTATGATGGAGATGGTATAAATTTAGATCCTGTTGGGTAATTATTTTACACAATGAATGAAAAGAGGAATCCAGTTGGGTAGACTATAAGTCTAAAAGATCAAGGAAACTTTTAATTGTCTAATTAACCAATGAGCAAGCTTATTTACTTTATACTTCTACAAGTAGATGTTTATGATGGAGATGGTATAAATTGTGATCCTGTTGGGTAATTATTTTACACAATGAAAGAAAAGAGGAATCCAGTTGGGTAGACTATAAGTCTAAAAGATCAAGGAAACTTTTAATTGTCTAATTAGCCAATTAGGGGTATAATAAAAATTTGGTCTGATTTGAATACACCAATTTAGACAGGTCGAGTGAATAGGAGATAGAGAACCTCTCAGATCCTAACGTATTTCTATAGACCATCGTCCAATCAGACATTGAACAGTGTTTAATGCATGCTGCACGAGTCGGATCAGTGAAACCATGCTTGCTTTTTGAGTTGGGTGTTGAACTTGGTTACATTTTGGGGTCAAATGGTTGATTAACGAACTGTTCAGAATAGCACACAAGAGATAATATCATTAGAATTGCACTTTAGGTATAAATACCATTAGATTACGGAAACTCCCGAAGCATAACACTAACGCCAACCGTAACGATAACCCTAACCCTAGCGCCACAAATATTTTGTGAAATGCAATGAAATGTAATCTAATGATATTATCTCTTGCGCGCTATTCTGCATTTGTAACAAATTCCGGATTCATATGATTCTAAAGAAAGTAAACGCTTCAAAGACGAGAAGTCATTTGACGAAAGTTCGTATTTGCACAAGAGGCTCGACGCCCACTTCCGGTTGAGTTTTGGTAAAATTAATAATTTAACCAACCAGAGTGTTTCCCGCTAAAAGTAAAATAATTAAAATGGGATCCAATTTTGATCATACGACGAGTCTAAAAGATTGTTTATCACTTCACTTTTAGTTTCATCTCACCGCTGGTGCCCCTTGCTCATCAACGTTCAAACATCTGTCACGTTGATGAGCAACTATCAAAGCAATCCTTTCCTCCGACCAAAACTGACTTTGTAAGCAGACGAACTGGAGCCAACGAACCTCGCCTCTAGGAACATTTAATCACATTTAATCAGATTGTGAACTACTTGTATTGTATACACATCATACATACTTGCGTATACACATTATACACATTTGTGTATACACATTATACACATTTGTGTATATATATTATACACACTTGTGTATATATATTATACACACATGCGTATACAAGTTATATACACATGCGTATACACATTATATATACTTGTTTATCTGCATTATACACACTTGTGTATATACATTATACACGCTTGAGTATATTACAGACTTGTGTATATACATTATACACCTAGTGTATATACATTTTACACACGTGTATATACATTATGCACATTTGTGTATATACATTATACATATTCGTGTATACACATTATAAACATTATACACAGTGGTGTATACACATTATACTCATTTGCGTGTACACATTATACATACTCGTGCATATACATTATGCACATATTACACACTTGTCTATACACATTATACATATTTGCGTATATACAATTTAAACAGTGTATATAAACATTATACATACTTATAAAATCCATCTTGGCCAAATATCATTTTACTTACAGTTAAATGTAAGAAAATAAAAAAATTATATTTATAACATAAATATACAGACTCTTTTTGTGAAAAATCTGTTGCTTCTAAAATAAATCACTAAAACTTGTGTAAACACATTTTACACACTTCTGTATACACATTATATACATTATACACACCTGTGTATACACACTGAAGATCATTTGCTATATTTTGTCATGGATTATTGATATTTTATTTGTAACAGTTAAATATAAAAATTGGCGATTTTTAACCAAACAATTTCGTTTTTGTTTCTCCTTGTCTTAACATTTGTTAATTATTTTACGTTTTATTAACGTTTTGTGCGGTTGACATTATTGTCGACCCTTTAACTATTACATAATTGATAGGTTAATTAATTTCTTAAATATTAGTCTATTCTGATTTCCCCCTCCCCCTCTTCTTCCGTCCGTCTGTTACTTCATTGATAGGTAACCTATGAGAGAATTTGAGTAGTCCCGGGCGAACGGACACAAGATGACTATTTCTTCTACTGTTACATAATTGATAAGTGATCTATTAATTATAAACGATGCGTGTAGAATTCAAAAGTTAACTGGTAATTTTGTTAAAAGAAGAGTCATGGAAAATAACCAGTAAGAACCAATGCAAGGTGCTCATGTCAGTATGATAGACAAGGCTTCACCTTTAGCTGACCCCTTTCTTTAGCTGTTCTTTGATTGGTCAGTCTAATCATGAGAACTGTTAAAAGATGAGTCATGGAAAATAACCAGTAAGAACCAATGCAAGGTGCTCATGTCAGTATGATAGACAAGGCTTCACCTTTAGCTGACCCCTTTCTTTAGCTGTTCTTTGATTGGTCAGTCTAATCATGAGAACTGTTAAAAGAAGAGTCATGGAAAATAACAAGTAAGAACCAATGCAAGGTGCTCATGTCAGTATGATAGACAAGGCTTCACCTTTAGCTGACCCCTTTCTTTAGTTGTTCTCTGATTGGTCAGTCTAATCATGAGAACTGTTAAAAGAAGAGTCATGGAAAATAACCAGTAAGAACCAATGCAAGGTGCTCATGTCAGTATGATAGACAAGGTTTCACCTTTAGCTGACCCCTTTCTTTAGCTGTTCTTTGATTGGTCAGTCTAATCATGAGAACTGTTAAAAGAAGAGTCATGGAAAATAACCAGTAAGAACCAATGCAAGGTGCTCATGTCAGTATGATAGACAAGGCTTCACCTTTAGCTGACCCCTTTCTTTAGCTGTTCTTTGATTGGTCAGTCTAATCATGAGAACTGTTAAAAGAAGAGTCATGGAAAATAACCAGTAAGAACCAATGCAAGGTGTCAGTATGATAGACAAGGTTTCACCTTTAGCTGACCTCTTTCTTTAGTTGTTCTTTGATTGGTCAGTCCAATCATGAGAACTGTTAAAAGAAGAGTCATGGAAAATAACCAGTAAGAACCAATGCAAGGTGCTCATGTCAGTATGATAGACAAGGCTTCACCTTTAGCTGACCCCTTTCTTTAGTTGTTCTTTGATTGGTCAGTCCAATCATGAGAACTGTTAAAAGAAGAGTCATGGAAAATAACCAGTAAGAACCAATGCAAGGTGCTCATGTCAGTATGATAGACAAGGCTTCACCTTTAGCTGACCCCTTTCTTTAGTTGTTTTTGATTGGTCAGTCCAATCATGAGAACTGTTAAAAGAAGAGTCATGGAAAATAACCAGTAAGAACCAATGCAAGGTGCTCATGTCAGTATGATAGACAAGGTTTCACCTTTAGCTGACCTCTTTCTTTAGTTGTTCTTTGATTGGTCAGTCCAATCATGAGAACTGTTAAAAGAAGAGTCATGGAAAATAACCAGTAAGAACCAATGCAAGGTGCTCATGTCAGTATGATAGACAAGGCTTCACCTTTAGCTGACCCCTTTCTTTAGTTGTTCTTTGATTGGTCAGTCCAATCATGAGAACTGTTAAAAGAAGAGTCATGGAAAATAACCAGTAAGAACCAATGCAAGGTGCTCATGTCAGTATGATAGACAAGGCTTCACCTTTAGCTGACCCCTTTCTTTAGCTGTTCTTTGATTGGTCAGTCTAATCATGAGAACTGTTAAAAGAGAGTCATGGAAAATAACCAGTAAGAACCAATGCAAGGTGCTCATGTCAGTATGATAGACAAGGCTTCACCTTTAGCTGACCCCTTTTTTAGTTGTTCTCTGATTGGTCAGTCCGATCATGAGAACTGTTAAAAGAAGAGTCATGGAAAATAACCAGTAAGAACCATGCAAGGCTCATGTCAGTATGATAGACAAGGCTTCACCTTTAGCTGACCCCTTTTTTAGTTGTTCTCTGATTGGTCAGTCGATCATGAGAACAGTTAAAAGAAGAGTCATGGAAAATAACCAGTAAGAACCAATGCAAGGTGCTCATGTCAGTATGATAGACAAGGCTTCACCTTTAGCTGACCCCTTTTTTAGCTGTTCTTTGATTGGTCAGTCTAATCATGAGAACTGTTAAAAAAGAGTCATGGAAAATAACCAGTAAGAACCAATGCAAGGTGCTCATGTCAGTATGATAGACAAGGCTTCACCTTTAGCTGACCCTTTCTTTAGTTGTTCTTTGATTGGTCAGTTAATCATGAGAACAGTTAAAAGAAGAGTCATGGAAAATAACCAGTAAGAACCAATGCAAGGTGCTCATGTCAGTATGATAGACAAGGCTTCACCTTTAGCTGACCCCTTTTTTAGTTGTTCTCTGATTGGTCAGTCCAATCATGAGAACTGTTAAAAAAAGAGTCATGGAAAATAACCAGTAAGAACCAATGCAAGGTGCTCATGTCAGTATGATAGACAAGGCTTCACCTTTAGCTGACCCCTTTTTTAGTTGTTCTCTGATTGGTCAGTCCAATCATGAGAACTGTTAAAAGAAGAGTCAAGAAAATAACCAGTAAGAACCAATGCAAGGGTTCATGTCAGTATGATAGACAAGGCTTCACCTTTAGCTGACCCCTTTCTTTAGTTGTTCTTTGATTGGTCAGTCCAATCATGAGAACTGTTAAAAGAAGAGTCATGGAAAATAACCAGTAAAACCAATGCAAGGTGCTCATGTCAGTATGATAGACAAGGCTTCACCTTTAGCTGACCCTTTTTTAGTTGTTCTCTGATTGGTCAGTCCAATCATGAGAACTGTTAAAAGAAGAGTCATGGAAAATAACCAGTAAGAACCAATGAAAGGGCTCATGTCAGTATGATAGACAAGGCTTCACCTTTAGCTGACCCCTTTTTTAGTTGTTCTTTGATTGGTCAGTCCAATCATGAGAACTGTTAAAAAGAGTCATGGAAAATAACCAGTAAGAACCAATGCAAGGTGCTCATGTCAGTATGATAGACAAGGCTTCACCTTTAGCTGACCCCTTTTTTAGTTGTTCTCTGATTGGTCAGTCCGATCATGAGAACTGTTAAAAAAAGAGTCATGGAAAATAACCAGTAAAACCAATGCAAGGGCCCATGTCAGTATGATAGACAAGGCTTCACCTTTAGCTGACCCCTTTTTTAGTTGTTCTCTGATTGGTCAGTCCGATCATGAGAACTGTTAAAAGAAGAGTCATGGAAAATAACCAGTAAGAACCAATGCAAGGTGCTCATGTCAGTATGATAGACAAGGCTTCACCTTTAGCTGACCCCTTTTTTAGTTGTTCTCTGATTGGTCAGTCCAATCACGAGAACTGTTAAAAGAAGAGTCATGGAAAATAACCAATAAGAACCAATGCAAAGGGCTCATGTCAGTATGATAGACAAGGCTTCACCTTTAGCTGACCCTTTTTTAGTTGTTCTTGATTGGTCAGTCCAATCACGAGAACTGTTAAAAGAAGAGTCATGGAAAATAACCAATAAGAACCAATGCAAGGGGCTCATGTCAGTATGATAGACAAGGCTTCACCTTTAGCTGACCCTTTTTTAGTTGTTCTTTGATTGGTCAGTCCAATCATGTGAACTGCTAAAAGATGAGTCATGGAAAATAACCAATAAGAACCAATGCAAAGGGCTCATGTCAGTATGATAGAAAAAGGCTTCACCTTTAGCTGACTCCTTTCTTTAGTTATTCTTTGATTGGTCAGTCCAATCATGAGAACTGTTAAAAGAAGACTCATGGAAAATAACCAGTAAGAACCAATGCAAGGTGCTCATGTCAGTATGATAGACAAGGCTTCACCTTTAGCTGACCCCTTTCTTTAGTTGTTATTTGATTGGTCAGTCCAATCATGAGAACTGTTAAAAGAAGAGTCATGGAAAATAACCAGTAAGAACCAATGCAAGGTGCTCATGTCAGTATGATAGACAAGGCTTCACCTTTAGCTGACCCCTTTCTTTTTAGTTGTTCTCTGATTGGTCAGTCCAATCACGAGAACTGTTAAAAGAAGAGTCATGGAAAATAACCAATAAAACCAATGGAAAGGGCTCATGTCAGTATGATAGACAAGGCTTCACCTTTAGATGACCCCTTTCTTTAGTTGTTCTTTGATTGGTCAGTCCAATCATGAGAACTGTTAAAAGATGAGTCATGGAAAATAACCAGTAAGAACCAATGCAAGGTGCTCATGTCAGTATGATAGACAAGGCTTCACCTTTAGCTGACCCCTTTCTTTAGTTGTTCTCTGATTGGTCAGTCCGATCATGAGAACTGTTAAAAGAAGACTCATGGAAAATAACCAGTAAGAACCAATGCAAGGTGCCCATGTCAGTATGATAGACAAGGCTTCACCTTTAGCTGACCCCTTTCTTTAGTTGTTCTTTGATTGGTCAGTCCAATCATGAGAACTGTTAAAAGAAGAGTCATGGAAAATAACCAGTAAGAACCAATGCAAGGTGCTCATGTCAGTATGATAGACAAGGCTTCACCTTTAGCTGACCCCTTTTTTAGTTGTTCTCTGATTGGTCAGTCCAATCACGAGAACTGTTAAAAGAAGAGTCATGGAAAATAACCAATAAGAACCAATGCAAAGGGCTCATGTCAGTATGATAGACAAGGCTTCACCTTTAGCTGACTCCTTTCTTTAGTTGTTCTTTGATTGGTCAGTCCAATCACGAGAACTGTTAAAAGAAGAGTCATGGAAAATAACCAATAAGAACCAATGCAAGGGGCTCATGTCAGTATGATAGACAAGGCTTCACCTTTAGCTGACTCCTTTCTTTAGTTGTTCTTTGATTGGCCAGTCCAATCATGTGAACTGCTAAAAGATGAGTCATGGAAAATAACCAATAAGAACCAATGCAAAGGGCTCATGTCAGTATGATAGAAAAAGGCTTCACCTTTAGCTGACTCCTTTCTTTAGTTAATCTTTGATTGGTCAGTCCAATCATGAGAACTGTTAAAAGAAGACTCATGGAAAATAACCAGTAAGAACCAATGCAAGGTGCTCATGTCAGTATGATAGACAAGGCTTCACCTTTAGCTGACCCCTTTCTTTAGCTGTTCTCTAATTGGTCAGTCGGATCATGAGAAAAAATTAGAGAATTTGAGTAGTTCCATGAGTCATGGTGAATGGGTACAAGGTGGCTATTTCTCCTTCTGTCCGTTGGAAATGGGTTAATATGTAAGAACAAAAGATGGACCCAAAGATCAAGAAGTACCCAAGACCAATCCAAGATCAAAAGAGAGGAATCAACTCAGAAGAATAGAAAATCCGGCCAGATAAGAAGATAAGTATAGGAATATGAAGATAAGTATGAAGGTTATGCAATACAACAAGGTCAACAATATGTAACGATTAATTATTATTTGGATTTTGTGGAAATTTATTAAGGTAATGGTGATCCTCTTTCACCGGTCACCAGCAGTAGCCCTTAGGGTCACATGATGCCCACTATAAAAGAAGGGTCCCTGAAGAATTCGGTCTCTTTTTGCTTCTAGCGTTGGCTAGCTTCACCGCTCCGTATCGTCAGTAGCCCCAGACGGCGACAACCAGGAACCCCCAGCACGTTGGAATCAAGAGCGGCAAACGCACACCTAATAACCAATTCTTCAGGGCCCAAACCAGTTACGTGGAACAGTAATATCAAGGATAACAGCTAAGTTTCCGCAGGCAATTTTATCTGCAAACCTTCACTTTTAACCCTTTGACATATTCAATTCTCCTTAAATATTCCTTACCAACCAAACGCATTGAACTCTTAACTTGAACTGAACTCTATGAACATTCTTTAAAGTCGTTTGGTTGTTTCATTTTATGTATGTTGATACCCCTGTTGATATTTGTTTTATGTTTTACATGTAAAGTAAACATTTTGTTTTATAAAAAGTCGTTTGTCTCCTTTCTTCAAAGCTGCACCCATCTCCTCACTGCGTCAAAGCACTTACAAAACGTAGGGTCTAATCAGTGCTTTTCCGGGGACAAAAAATCCCCACAATTTTCTTGTTTATTGTTTCCATTTGTTCTATAAAAAAGATACAGCAAGATAAGTGTGGCTTTGAATCTTACCTTTTAGGTAAAAATATGTATATCCATTAACAGTAAAATCAGTCGGACCTTCCATTGTTAATTGAGAAAATGCTGGATACTTAATGTTGTTTATCCATATTGACAAAAAAAAAATAAAGAAATGGAAGTATTTTCTTGGTTTCTTTGGTAAATTTAGTTTTATCTTCTCTGCAGCTGAATTAAAGTAACAGCCCGTTTCACGTACAAATTTATTTCCTGTCACTGAGCTACAGTTTAAAAATTCTCCTGCAAAAAAAAAAGAGTAAAACCTTTTATTAGATATAACATATAAGTCATTCCACTCGTAAAATGTTACAGATGTTTCTTGTAAAATCTATCTTAAAATAGTTACTCATATTACGCATAAAATAGCATTTAAGCTCTAATGGAATTTTACTAGTAATTGTTACTCATGTTACAAATAAAATATTTCAATTTTTTACTGCAACCTTCACACACACACACACACACACACACACACACACACAACATATATATATATATGAGAACTGCTTGTTCATAATGTGCGTATTTCTAGCAGTTGGAACACGTTTTTGTATTATTTTCAAAACTTCAATTTCCTTAAATATTTACGCTATATTCTCAATAATGATTGAATAATCATTATTTAATTTTGATTAGCATCTTAGCACTATATATATATATATATATATATATATATATATATATATATATATAGAATATCAAAATTATTGTAATACAATCCAACTGTAAAATAAGTAGCCCATATTTATAGGTAAATCCGTGGTGTTAATGGATATCATCAAAAAAGGGGTAAACATTCAAATGTAAAGTTTTTTCATGGACAATTATGTGAAAATGAAATGGAAATTAATCCGACAGTATGAATAAGATATAATGAAAAAACAAACGATGTTTACAACTGAAATAGGCTCATCAGAAGAGAAAGTGTGCAAACCGTTTCGGGGCCCAATTCTCTTGACGGTTTAAAAAGCAACACCCGGCCCATCCTCAATTAATATGAGGACCCTATTGCATTATATATATATATATATATTATACTAAAGCTGAGTTTATCAAGCTTCGCCAGTTAAAGGATTTTTTCTTGATGCAGTAATAATATAGAAAATATCCCCAAATATTACCTAATGATAAATCTAACTATTGTTTGAAAAAAATTCCTATTTATTTGATTCTAATTAGTCGTAATTTACAATTAAGTCTAAGACCGACCAATCTCTGTCTGTAAGTATAACATTTCTCTACCCCTCTCTCAAAACATGTAGAAAGCCTTAGTATGAGGAGCTAAAATAGGTTATAGGACGGGGTGGGATTTCTTTGCCTGCTGACTGATGATTTGCACTCTCTCTCTCTCTCTCTCTCTCTCTCTCTCTCTCTCTCTCTCTCTCTCTCTCTCTCTCTCTCTCTTAGCTTTGTAATAGCTAATACTTATATATATATATATTTTTACAGCAAGAAAACAATTTTATTTCTTATGTTTTCGTTCGATCGGTAAATTCTAAATTTACCGAGCGAACGAAAACATAAGAAATAAAATTGTTTTCTTGCTGAAACAAAATAAATAAAATTAATATGATGTTTTAAAATAGATTTTTTTTAAAATATTTTAATTCAATAATTGTGAGTGAAAATGTAGGAAGAGTATTTGGAATCTCATAACGAGTATAGGAATCTCTATTATCACGGTTTTTGATCTAATTCAATCAACAAAAAACTTACCTCCGTTTTATAGTAAAATTTGGTTAATTTAAACATTTTAACTGCGACAAAACATCACTAGAATTATGGAAACTAGCTTATTATATTATGATATATTATAAATCATTATAAATCCAAGTATTCTACCCCCAGCTATGTCTCCTGCCTCAAAAATTGCTACCCAGTGACTATCAAAATAACAACCCCAGCTCGTCGTAATTTTTGTTTATTTATCGTAATTCTTGTTTAGATATGAAGATGGATATATAGTTTGGAATAGACTGAGATAGATAAACAAACAAAATAATATAGATAGATATGAAGATAGATAGATATTTTCGACAAGTAAATGTATTGGGGGGGTCGCTTCTTTTTTTGTCGTAATTCTTGTTTTGTCATAATTCTTGTTTATTTAAACTAAAAACAAGACATTAAACAAACATGAATAAAAAAAAATCTTAGTATTTAAAGTAATATAGATAAATATGAACAAATTGAGATACATAGATAGATATGAAGATGGATAGTTTTGAATAGACTTATCATTAGACTTATATTATTAATAATTAACTTATCATGCGGCAATTAGCGTTTCTCGCAAATAAACCTGCACATACTGATTTACTGCTGTATAACTAAGAAAAAGGGGGAAAAGGCATTGGTCGCTTTTGAGTTCATGTATTTAAAAAAAAAAAATGAAGACATCCCCACACTGGATGGTAAGCCTCTGAAATTAGTAGACCATTCCCCTTACCTAGGTAATAATATCTTTTCTACAGAAAACGATGTCAATATATACACTGAAAAGCCATGAACTGCTATAGACAGGTTATCTATCATTTGGAAATCAGATCTCACTAATAAGATAAAGTGGCCAGATGTTTCGTTTGAGTCCAAGTTGTGCAACCGTACAGTAGTATTGACACAGCTACAGCTTTGGGAGATTTAACACTATATTTAATGACGACTAACAATCCCCTGTTCCAAGAATTAAAAAATATACTTACTTTTTAAGCAAAAATAATGTGCTATTTTATTTTTGCTTTCGATCAAGCATGATTCCATCCCAAAACATCCGAATAATTTCGTATTATTTGTAATGAATACGGAATTCTTTTCACATTTAATGGTTGTGTTTTGTCTTGCTATCTTGCTAAAAGTTTTACCTGAAATAAATAAACAAATTGATATAAATTATAATTGTGTCCAAATTATTTATATTAAAAATAGTTACTTGAAATTAATACTGTTTGCAATATAAATTATTAAATAGTTACTTGAAATTAATACTGTTTGCAATATAAATTATTAAATAGTTACTTGAAATTAATACTGTTTGCAATATAAATTATTAAATAGTTACTTGAAACTAAATATAAATTAATAAGTATTAGATAGTAATATGGTTTCAAGTGTTCCTATGTGCAAAAAAAAAAAAGAAAAAGAAAAAAAAAGCATTTTTTCTTTAAAGTAATAAAATTCTTAAAATTACGCAATATGATAAATTATATAAACATTTTCTTCTTTTTTTTCTAATTTTATTTCCATGGTGGGAATAAAAAGATAAAACTGGTTTTGAGAATCCAGCTCAGACAACAATAACTCAAAGATGATTAAATAGATAAGTATTGTAAATATTTGACAATTCTTGTGAAAAGGGAAAAAAAAGTTAGAAAATAAATAAAAATAATTGGTCTGCTAGATATACATAAATAATAAAGAAAGAAAAAAAAAGAAAAAAAAGAAAAAAAAAAGAAAGAAAAAAAACAGAAAGAAAAAAAAGAAAAAAAAAGAAAGAAAAAAAAGAAAAAAAAAAGAAAGAAAAAAAGAAAGAAAAAAAGAAAAAAAAAAGAAAGAAAAAAAAGAAAAAAAGAAAAAAAAAAGAAAGAAAAAAAAGAAAGAAAGAAAAAAAAAAGAAAGAAAAAAAAGAAAGAAAAAAAAGAAAGAAAGAAAGAAAAAAAAGAAAGAAAAAAAGAAAGAAAAAAAAGAAAAAAAAAGAAAGAAAAAAAAAAGAAAGAAAAAAAAAAGAAAAAAAAAGAAAGAAAAAAAGAAAGAAAAAAAAAAGAAAGAAAAAAAAAGAAAAGAAAAAAAAGAAAGAAAAAAAAAAGAAAAAAAGAAAAAAAAAAAAGAAAGAAAAAAAGAAAGAAAAAAGAAAAAAAAAAAGAAAAAAAGAAAGAAAAAAAGAAAGAAAAAAAAAGAAAAAAGAAAGAAAAAAAAGAAAAAAAAAAGAAAGAAAAAGAAAGAAAAAAAGAAAAAAAAAAAGAAAGAAAAAAAAGAAAAAAAAGAAAGAAAAAAAAAGAAAGAAAAAAAAAAGAAAGAAAAAAAAAAAGAAAGAAAAAAAAAAAAGAAGAAAAAAAAAAGAAAGAAAAAAGAAAGAAAAAAAAGAAAGAAAAAAAAAGAAAGAAAAAAAAAGAAAGAAAAAAAGAAAAAAAAAAGAAAAAAAAAGAAAGAAAAAAAGAAAAAAAAGAAAAAAAAAAGAAAGAAAAAAAGAAAAAAAAAAAAAGAAAAAAGAAAGAAAAAAAAAAAAGAAAAAAAAGAAAGAAAAAAAAAGAAAGAAAAAAAGAAGAAAAAAAGCATGCTCATGCTGGTATAATAGGTGGGAGATCAAACACCGAGAACTTTTATCTGCACTTGTTTAAAAAGGTTTTGTAAAAAGAAATGGGAGTATTATATATTCAGGCATTTTATTGGATGAGAAATATGGTAATTATTTGAGTTAATTAAATACTTGGTTTATTTGCTTACCCACCCTGTCGACTGGTGTTGTATAATACACCGACTGCACCTCTACCACTAATTAAAAAAGGAAATAGCATGATGGTTACGAGGGGGAAACCTGAAGAAAGAAACTGAATCTCTTTTAATAGCAACACAACATAATGTCATAAGCAATAATCATGTCAAATCAAAAAAAGAATAGCAAGTGTAGGTTATGTAGTGAGAGAAATGAAACAGTTAATTACATGATAAGAACATACAGCAAACTGGCATAAAAGGAATACAAGACTAGGCATGATCGGGGGGAAAGGTGATTCACTAGGAATTGTGCAAGAGTATAAAGTTTGAAGATGTTGACAAATGGTATATGCCCAAACCAGAGTCTGTCCTAGAAAATGAGATCCATAAAATTGTCTGGGCCTTCAAGATACAAATGATCACCCGGTCCAATCCAGAAGATTAGATCCAGTTTTAATTAACAAGAACAAAAGTACTTGCTCCAAAGACAAAAGACTGGAGGAATTAAAAATCATAATTATCAAGACCCGAGACCATACAGACCACAATATTGTTATAATACCCAGAATAGTCCTGGAGACCCGACGAGACTTCTTTCGATCACTCTAGTAAAAAAACTCGACAAAATGAAATAATAATGATAATACTCAGAAGAGTCCTGGAGACTTGAGTAGACTTGTTATTCCTCAGACCCCTGTGAAAAACTCGCAAGAAAGTCATATAATGATTATACTCAGAAGAATCCCGGAGACCCGAGGAGACTTCTTGTCACACAGACTCCAGTGAAAAACTTACAAGAAGTCATATAATGATTATACTAAGGAAATTGCATGATGGTTATGTAGTGAGAGATATTAAACGTTTGATTGAAGCAAAATGGCATAAAAGGAATACAAGATAGGCATGACAGGGTGGAAAAGGGATCCACTGAAAATTGGGCGACTGTATGAAGTTTGAACGTGCTGACAAATGGTATATGTAGACTCGACGTTCGAAACAATAGGGTTACGGCAAAATCACACCTGTCGTGGATGTCAATGTTGGCCTGTTCGCGCACGCCGCCGCGTATGCAACAACAACAAGCCACACCCAACGGAGACGGCGAACAACGCCGCCGAACGCAACAGACGCCGCTACTAGCGACAGACGACCGCTATGGCAGGCTCCAGCGGAACGAAAAGAGACGCCTTTCGTAAAGCCGTTGGCGACACCGGTCGCGGTTCCAGCTTAGAGGCTTTCAGTCGTTATCGCTGAAATAAATTAATTTCAAACTATTCCTATCTAATACAAATGATTTGCAAAGGGTTAAATAAATAATTTCAACTATTCCTATCTAATACAAATGATTTGCATAGAGTTAAATAAATAATTTCAACTATTCCTATCTAATACAAATGATTTGCAATGAGTTAAATAAATTTTCAACTATTCCTATCTAATACAAATGATTTGCAGAGTTAAATAAATAATTTCAAGTATTCCTATCTAATACAAATGATTTGCATAGAGTTAAATAAATATTTCAAACTATTCCTATCTAATACAAATGATTTGCATAGAGTTAAATAAATAATTTCAACTATTCCTATCTAATACAAATGATTTGCATAGAGTTAAATAAATATTTCAAGTATTCCTATCTAATACAAATGATTTGCATAGAGTTAAATAAATGATTTCAAGTATTCCTATCTAATACAAATGATTTGCATAGAGTTAAATAAATTTTATTCTATCTAATACAAATGATTTGCATAGAGTTAAATAAATTTCAAGTATTCCTATCTAATACAAATGATTTGCATAGAGTTAAATAAATGTTTCAAGTATTCCTATCTAATACAAATGATTTGCATAGAGTTAAATAAATGATTTCAAGTATTCCTATCTAATACAAATGATTTGCATAGAGTTAAATAAATGTTTCAAGTATTCCTATCTAATACAAATGATTTGCATAGAGTTAAATAAATTTTCAAGTATTCCTATACAAATGATTTGCATAGAGTTAAATAAATGGTTTCAAGTATTCCTATCTAATACAAATGATTTGCATAGAGTTAAATAAATGGTTTCAAGTATTCCTATCTAATACAAATGATTTGCATAGAGTTAAATAAATGTTTCAAGTATTCCTATCTAATACAAATGATTTGCATAGAGTTAAATAAATGATTTCAAGTATTCCTATCTAATAAAATGATTTGCATAGAGTTTCAAGTATTCCTATCTAATACAAATGATTTGCATAGAGTTAAATAAATTTTCAAGTATTCCTATCTAATACAAATGATTTGCATAGAGTTAAATAAATGATTTCAAGTATTCCTATCTAATACAAATGATTTGCATAGAGTTAAATAAATGATTTCAAGTATTCCTATCTAATACAAATGATTTGCATAGAGTTAAATAAATGATTTCAAGTATTCCTATCTAATACAAATGATTGCATAGAGTTAAATAAATGATTTCAAGTATTCCTATCTAATACAAATGATTTGCATAGAGTTAAATAAATGGTTTCAAGTATTCCTATCTAATACAAATGATTTGCATAGAGTTAAATAAATGGTTTCAAGTATTCCTATCTAATACAAATGATTTGCATAGAGTTAAATAAATGGTTTCAAGTATTCCTATCTAATACAAATGATTTGTTTCAAGTATTCCTATCTAATACAAATGATTTGTTAAATAAATGGTTTCAAGTATTCCTATCTAATACAAATGATTTGCATAGAGTTAAATAAATGGTTTCAAGTATTCCTATCTAATACAAATGATTTGCATAGAGTTAAATAAATGATTTCAAGTATTCCTATCTAATACAAATGATTTGCATAGAGTTAAATAAATGATTTCAAGTATTCCTATCAATACAAATGATTTGCAGAGTTAAATAAATGATTTCAAGTATTCCTATCTAATACAAATGATTTGCATAGAGTTAAATAAATGTTTCAAGTATTCCTATCTAATACAAATGATTTGCATAGAGTTAAATAAATTTCAAGTATTCCTATCTAATACAAATGATTTGCATAGAGTTAAATAAATGATTTCAACTATTCCTATCTAATACAAATGATTTGCATAGAGTTAAATAAATGATTTCAAGTATTCCTATCTAATACAAATGATTTGCATAGAGTTAAATAAATGATTTCAAGTATTCCTATCTAATACAAATGATTTGCATAGAGTTAAATAAATGGTTTCAAGTATTCCTATCTAATACAAATGATTTGCATAGAGTTAAATAAATGATTTCAAGTATTCCTATCTAATACAAATGATTTGCATAGAGTTAAATAAATGGTTTCAAGTATTCCTATCTAATACAAATGATTTGCATAGAGTTAAATAAATGGTTTCAAGTATTCCTATCTAATACAAATGATTTGCATAGAGTTAAATAAATGTTTCAAGTATTCCTATCTAATACAAATGATTTGCATAGAGTTAAATAAATGATTTCAAGTATTCCTATCTAATACAAATGATTTGCATAGAGTTAAATAAATGATTTCAAGTATTCCTATCTAATACAAATGATTTGCATAGAGTTAAATAAATGATTTCAAGTATTCCTATCTAATACAAATGATTTGCATAGAGTTAAATAAATGGTTTCAAGTATTCCTATCTAATACAAATGATTTGCATAGAGTTAAATAAATGGTTTCAAGTATTCCTATCTAATACAAATGATTTGCATAGAGTTAAATAAATGGTTTCAAGTATTCCTATCTAATACAAATGATTTGCATAGAGTTAAATAAATGATTTCAAGTATTCCTATCTAATACAAATGATTTGCATAGAGTTAAATAAATGGTTTCAAGTATTCCTATCTAATACAAATGATTTGCATAGAGTTAAATAAATGATTTCAAGTATTCCTATCTAATACAAATGATTTGCATAGAGTTAAATAAATGATTTCAAGTATTCCTATCTAATACAAATGATTTGCATAGAGTTAAATAAATGGTTTCAAGTATTCCTATCTAATACAAATGATTTGCATAGAGTTAAATAAATGATTTCAAGTATTCCTATCTAATACAAATGATTTGCATAGAGTTAAATAAATGGTTTCAAGTATTCCTATCTAATACAAATGATTTGCATAGAGTTAAATAAATGGTTTCAAGTATTCCTATCTAATACAAATGATTTGCATAGAGTTAAATAAATTTCAAGTATTCCTATCTAATACAAATGATTTGCATAGAGTTAAATAAATGATTTCAAGTATTCCTATCTAATACAAATGATTTGAGTTAAATAAATGGTTTCAAGTATTCCTATCTAATACAAATGATTTGCATAGAGTTAAATAAATATTTCAAGTATTCCTATCTAATACAAATGATTTGCATAGAGTTAAATAAATGATTTCAAGTATTCCTATCTAATACAAATGATTTGCATAGAGTTAAATAAATGATTTCAAGTATTCCTATCTAATACAAATGATTTGCATAGAGTTAAATAAATGATTTCAAGTATTCCTATCTAATACAAATGATTTGCATAGAGTTAAATAAATGATTTCAAGTATTCCTATCTAATACAAATGATTTGCATAGAGTTAAATAAATGATTTCAAGTATTCCTATCTAATACAAATGATTTGCATAGAGTTAAATAAATGATTTCAAGTATTCCTATCTAATACAAATGATTTGCATAGAGTTAAATAAATGATTTCAAGTATTCCTATCTAATACAAATGATTTGCATAGAGTTAAATAAATGATTTCAAGTATTCCTATCTAATACAAATGATTTGCATAGAGTTAAATAAATGGTTTCAAGTATTCCTATCTAATACAAATGATTTGCATAGAGTTAAATAAATGATTTCAAGTATTCCTATCTAATACAAATGATTTGCATAGAGTTAAATAAAATTTCAAGTATTCCTATCTAATACAAATGATTTGCATAGAGTTAAATAAATGGTTTCAAGTATTCCTATCTAATACAAATGATTTGCATAGAGTTAAATAAATTTCAAGTATTCCTATCTAATACAAATGATTTGCATAGAGTTAAATAAATGATTTCAAGTATTCCTATCTAATACAAATGATTTGCATAGAGTTAAATAAATGGTTTCAAGTATTCCTATCTAATACAAATGATTTGCATAGAGTTAAATAAATGATTTCAAGTATTCCTATCTAATACAAATGATTTGCATAGAGTTAAATAAATGGTTTCAAGTATTCCTATCTAATACAAATGATTTGCATAGAGTTAAATAAATGATTTCAGTATTCCTATCTATACGTTTCAAGTATTCCTATCAATACAAATGATTTGCATAGAGTTAAATAAATGTTTCAAGTATTCCTATCTAATACAAATGAATAGAGTTAAATAAATGATTTCAACTATTCCTATCTAATACAAATGATTTGCATAGAGTTAAATAAATGATTTCTATTCCTATCTAATACAAATGATTTGCATAGAGTTAAATAAATTTTCAAGTATTCCTATCTAATACAAATGATTTGCATAGAGTTAAATAAATGATTTCAAGTATTCCTATCTAATACAAATGATTTGCATAGAGTTAAATAAATATTCCTATCTAATACAAATGATTTGCATAGAGTTAAATAAATGATTTCAAGTATTCCTATCTAATACAAATGATTTGCATAGAGTTAAATAAATGGTTTCAAGTATTCCTATCTAATACAAATGATTTGCATAGAGTTAAATAAATGATTTCAAGTATTCCTATCTAATACAAATGATTTGCATAGAGTTAAATAAATGGTTTCAAGTATTCCTATCTAATACAAATGATTTGCATAGAGTTAAATAAATGATTTCAAGTATTCCTATCTATACAAATGATTTGAGTTAAATAAATGTTTCAAGTATTCCTATCTAATACAAATGATTTGCATAGAGTTAAATAAATGGTTTCAAGTATTCCTATCTAATACAAATGATTTGCATAGAGTTAAATAAATGATTTCAAGTATTCCTATCTAATACAAATGATTTGCATAGAGTTAAATAAATGATTTCAAGTATTCCTATCTAATACAAATGATTTGCATAGAGTTAAATAAATGATTTCAAGTATTCCTATCTAATACAAATGATTTGCATAGAGTTAAATAAAATTTCAAGTATTCCTATCTAATACAAATGATTTGCATAGAGTTAAATATTCCTATCTAATACAAATGATTTGCATAGAGTTAAATAAATGATTTCAAGTATTCCTATCTAATACAAATGATTTGCATAGAGTTAAATAAATGATTTCAAGTATTCCTATCTAATACAAATGATTTGCATAGAGTTAAATAAATGGTTTCAAGTATTCCTATCTAATACAAATGATTTGCATAGAGTTAAATAAATGTTTCAAGTATTCCTATCTAATACAAATGATTTGCATAGAGTTAAATAAATGATTTCAAGTATTCCTATCTAATAAATGATTTGCATAGAGTTAAATAAATTTTCAAGTATTCCTATCTAATACAAATGATTTGCATAGAGTTAAATAAATGGTTTCAAGTATTCCTATCTAATACAAATGATTTGCATAGAGTTAAATAAATGGTTTCAAGTATTCCTATCTAATACAAATGATTTGCATAGAGTTAAATAAATGGTTTCAAGTATTCCTATCTAATACAAATGATTTGCATAGAGTTAAATAAATGATTTCAAGTATTCCTATCTAATACAAATGATTTGCATAGAGTTAAATAAATGATTTCAAGTATTCCTATCTAATACAAATGATTTGCATAGAGTTAAATAAATGATTTCAAGTATTCCTATCTAATACAAATGATTTGCATAGAGTTAAATAAATGATTTCAAGTATTCCTATCTAATACAAATGATTTGCATAGAGTTAAATAAATGATTTCAAGTATTCCTATCTAATACAAATGATTTGCATAGAGTTAAATAAATGATTTCAAGTATTCCTATCTAATACAAATGATTTGCATAGAGTTAAATAAATGATTTCAAGTATTCCTATCTAATACAAATGATTTGCATAGAGTTAAATAAATGGTTTCAAGTATTCCTATCTAATACAAATGATTTGCATAGAGTTAAATAAATGTTTCAAGTATTCCTATCTAATACAAATGATTTGCATAGAGTTAAATAAATGATTTCAAGTATTCCTATCTAATACAAATGATTTGCATAGAGTTAAATAAATGGTTTCAAGTATTCCTATCTAATACAAATGATTTGCATAGAGTTAAATAAATGATTTCAAGTATTCCTATCTAATACAAATGATTTGCATAGAGTTAAATAAATGGTTTCAAGTATTCCTATCTAATACAAATGATTTGCAGAGTTAAATAAATGTTCAAGTATTCCTATCTAATACAAATGATTTGCATAGAGTTAAATAAATGTTTCAAGTATTCCTATCTAATACAAATGATTTGCATAGAGTTAAATAAATGATTTCAAGTATTCCTATCTAATACAAATGATTTGCATAGAGTTAAATAAATGATTTCGTATTCCTATCTAATACAAATGATTTGCATAGAGTTAAATAAATGATTTCAAGTATTCCTATCTAATACAAATGATTTGCATAGAGTTAAATAAATATTTCAAGTATTCCTATCTAATACAAATGATTTGCATAGAGTTAAATAAATGATTTCAAGTATTCCTATCTAATACAAATGATTTGCATAGAGTTAAATAAATGTTTCAAGTATTCCTATCTAATACAAATGATTTGCATAGAGTTAAATAAATGATTTCAAGTATTCCTATCTAATACAAATGATTTGCATAGAGTTAAATAAATTTTCAAGTATTCCTATCTAATACAAATGATTTGCATAGAGTTAAATAAATGATTTCAAGTATTCCTATCTAATACAAATGATTTGCATAGAGTTAAATAAATGGTTTCAAGTATTCCTATCTAATACAAATGATTTGCATAGAGTTAAATAAATGATTTCAAGTATTCCTATCTAATACAAATGATTTGCATAGTTAAATAAATGTTTCAAGTATTCCTATCTAATACAAATGATTTTGTATTCCTATCTAATACAAATGATTTGCATAGAGTTAAATAAATGATTTCAAGTATTCCTATCTAATACAAATGATTTGCATAGAGTTAAATAAATGATTTCAAGTATTCCTATCTAATACAAATGATTTGCATAGAGTTAAATAAATGATTTCAAGTATTCCTATCTAATACAAATGATTTGCATAGAGTTAAATAAATGGTTTCAAGTATTCCTATCTAATACAAATGATTTGCATAGAGTTAAATAAATGATTTCAAGTATTCCTATCTAATACAAATGATTTGCATAGAGTTAAATAAATGATTTCAAGTATTCCTATCTAATACAAATGATTTGCATAGAGTTAAATAAATGTTTCAAGTATTCCTATCTAATACAAATGATTTGCATAGAGTTAAATAAATGATTTCAAGTATTCCTATCTAATACAAATGATTTGCATAGAGTTAAATAAATGATTTCAAGTATTCCTATCTAATACAAATGATTTGCATAGAGTTAAATAAATGTTTCAAGTATTCCTATCTAATACAAATGATTTGCATAGAGTTAAATAAATGATTTCAAGTATTCCTATCTAATACAAATGATTTGCATAGAGTTAAATAAATGATTTCAAGTATTCCTATCTAATACAAATGATTTGCATAGAGTTAAATAAATGATTTCAAGTATTCCTATCTAATACAAATGATTTGCATAGAGTTAAATAAATGTTTCAAGTATTCCTATCTAATACAAATGATTTGCATAGAGTTAAATAAATGATTTCAAGTATTCCTATCTAATACAAATGATTTGCATAGAGTTAAATAAATGGTTTCAAGTATTCCTATCTAATACAAATGATTTGCATAGAGTTAAATAAATGATTTCAAGTATTCCTATCTAATACAAATGATTTGCATAGAGTTAAATAAATGATTTCAAGTATTCCTATCTAATACAAATGATTTGCATAGAGTTAAATAAATATTTCAAGTATTCCTATCTAATACAAATGATTTGCATAGAGTTAAATAAATTTTCAAGTATTCCTATCTAATACAAATGATTTGCATAGAGTTAAATAAATGATTTCAAGTATTCCTATCTAATACAAATGATTTGCATAGAGTTAAATAAATGATTTCAAGTATTCCTATCTAATACAAATGATTTGCATAGAGTTAAATAAATGATTTCAAGTATTCCTATCTAATACAAATGATTTGCATAGAGTTAAATAAATGATTTCAAGTATTCCTATCTAATACAAATGATTTGCATAGAGTTAAATAAATGATTTCAAGTATTCCTATCTAATACAAATGATTTGCATAGTAAATAAATTTCAAGTATTCCTATCTAATACAAATGATTTGCAAGAGTTAAATAAATGATTTCAAGTATTCCTATCTAATACAAATGATTTGCATAGAGTTAAATAAATGATTTCAAGTATTCCTATCTAATACAAATGATTTGCATAGAGTTAAATAAATTTCAAGTATTCCTATCTAATACAAATGATTTGCATAGAGTTAAATAAATGATTTCAAGTATTCCTATCTAATACAAATGATTTGCATAGAGTTAAATAAATGATTTCAAGTATTCCTATCTAATACAAATGATTTGCATAGAGTTAAATAAATGATTTCAAGTATTCCTATCTAATACAAATGATTTGCATAGAGTTAAATAAATGATTTCAAGTATTCCTATCTAATACAAATGATTTGCATAGAGTTAAATAAATGATTTCAAGTATTCCTATCTAATACAAATGATTTGCAGAGAGTTAAATAAATGATTTCAAGTATTCCTATCTAATACAAATGATTTGCATAGAGTATTCCTATCTAATACAAATGATTTGCATAGAGTTAAATAAATGGTTTCAAGTATTCCTATCTAATACAAATGATTTGCATAGAGTTAAATAAAATTCCTATCTAATACAAATGATTTGCATAGAGTTAAATAAATGATTTCAAGTATTCCTATCTAATACAAATGATTTGCATAGAGTTAAATAAATGATTTCAAGTATTCCTATCTAATACAAATGATTTGCATAGAGTTAAATAAATGATTTCAAGTATTCCTATCTAATACAAATGATTTGCATAGAGTTAAATAAATGTTTCAAGTATTCCTATCTAATACAAATGATTTGCATAGATTAAATAAATGATTTCAAGTATTCCTATCTAATACAAATGATTTGCATAGAGTTAAATAAATGTTTCAAGTATTCCTATTCTAATACAAATGATTTGCATAGATAAATAAATGATTTCAAGTATTCTATCTAATCAAATGATTTGTATAGAGTTAAATAAATGGTTTCAGTATTCCTATAATACAAAATGATTTGCATTGAGTTAAATAATGATTTCATATTCCTATCTATTAAAATGATTTGTATGAAGTTAAATAAATTGTTCAATTATTCCTATCAAAACAAATGATTTGCATAGAGTTAAATAAATTGTTTCAGATTCCTATCAATACAAATGATTTGTATAGAGTTAAATAAATGATTTCAACATCCTATCTTATACAAAATATTTGCATAGAGTTAAATAAATGATTTCAAGTATTCCTATCTAATAAAATGATTGCATAGAGATTAAATAAATGTTTCAAGATTCTATCTAATCAAATTGATTTGCATAGATGTTAAATAAATTTATTTCAGTTATATTTCCTATCTAATACAAATGTATTTGCAAAGAAATAAAGTATTCAACAATTCTATCTAATACAAAATGACTTTGCAAAGGGTAATATAAGAAGATTACAACTATTCCTATTAATACAAATGGATTTGCAAAGGTTAATAAGTATTACAACATATTCCTATCTAATACTAAATGATTTGCAAAGGTGTTAGATATCATTTGCTCACAGTAGGCCACGCGTAATTATCGTTATGATAAGCACGTTTTAGAAAATCATTTCCAATCGCCTATTTTTATAGTAAAAATCATTGCAATGCATTTTTCTATACTAAAAATCATTTTGCAATGCATTTTATACTAAAAATCCTTTGCAATACATTTTTATACTAAAATCATTCTGCAAGCATTTTATCAGTAAAAATCATCTGCCAACTAGCAATCTCTTCTATACTAAAATCATTTGCAAATACCTTTTCTAGTTACTAAAAAATCATTTGCAGCATTTTTATCACTTAAATACATTTACTTTTGCAAGTATTTTTTATAGTAAAAAATCATTGTTTTCTAATGCATTTTTATACTTAAAAAATCATGTGTGCAATCATTTTCTATACTAAAAATCATTTGCAACTGATTTTATTATACCCTAAAAATCACTTCTGCAATACTTTTTATCAGCTAAATAATCATTTGCAATTGCATTTTATATGACTTAAAAAATTTTGGCAATGATTTTATACTAAAAATTATTTTGCAATGTGTTTTTATTCAGTTAAAATCATTGCTCCAATGCATTTTCTAACTAAAATCATTTGCAATTATCCATTATTTTTTAATACTAAAAATCATTTGCAATGCATTTTTATACTAAAAATTCATTTGCAATGCATTTTATATGTAAAAAATCATTATTGCAATGGCATTTTTATATACTAAAAATCTATTGCAATGCATTTTAGCTCCAGTATCTCTCAAATCATTGTCTCTCCAATTATCCCTCTTTCGTATTAAGCAGTTCATCTTCCAATCCACATTTCTTAACTAAGATAGATCATTTGACTCCATACATTTTTCTATAATAAAAACAATTCTCCTATCGTCATTGTTGAATCCAAAAATCATTGACCATGAAATCTTATATTTAAAAATATCCTTCCACCCCAAAGTATCATTTTAAAAAAGAAATATGAATAGATGATCATCCCGATTTTTAGTTGTTTTGCTATCCATTAGCTTGTTTTGTTTTTAAACTCCTTTTAGTTTTTTTTCATTTTCCATTCTCACATTCTCAACGTTCCATGATGAGATCAACTCTAGATGATGTTAATTTGCTTATTTCAATCATCATCAAGTAGAGACTAATCATTCATTCATTGTTCTTCTTCCTTCTTTTTACTCTTCTTCTTCTTCTTCCTTCTTCCTTCTTCTTCTTCTTCCAATTGGTAGTTGTTCCGTGAAGTTCTGGACAGGCAAGTCTGCTTTAATATCCCCAGGACTCCATCTTCCTACCTTATTATTTTATTATATTATTATTATTATTATTATTCATTATATATATATTATATATCCTTCTGAGTTTTTAGATTGAATATCTATACATCCGTGAATCTTGGGTCCTCCAGGACTACTATATTCTTCTTATTCTATCTAATCTATCTTATCTACACATATATATATATTATTATTCATTATATATATTATATAATATATATATATACTTATATATATTATTCATCTTCTTACTATACATTAAACCATTCTCGACTTATAGGTAAGATATATGACGATATTATTTTTATGAGTATCTCATTCTCCAGCGAGACGATTCAGGCCAGGACCATACCTGACAACCTATACCATTTATTGGTATGACAAAAAATTAATTCTGCAGATTCTCAGTGGATCACCCGTCCCACCCAGTGTTGAACATAGTCTTTACGGCCTTCATCTTTTTTTAATTTTTAATTTTAATTTTTTTTATTATTAATTATTATTTATATTATCATTATTATATATCTCAGTCCGGTCATATCTCTCTCTCTCCTCTCTTGCTCTCTCTCTCTCTCTCCTCTCTCTCTCTCTCTCTCTCTCTCGATATAAATATATATATATATATAAAAATGTTTTTTGGTTCCAACGGGAGAAATTCAATATTTTATAAAAAAAGGCAAGGTCCGCAAATGTATTTTGTTCTCATGGAAATTTTTTAATTCTTTTGTTTTTAATATGCAACACGACTGTTCAGATATTTAGGTATCTTCTTCAGGCTTTGATATGATAATATGAAAATGAATTTTTACATGCATGTGAATATTATACATACACATGAGTATTTCACCACCCTCTTCCTGTTTTTGGTGGGAGTGGAATGGAATTTCATTTTTAACATTAGTCTTTTAAACAGGTTGTTTTTTTTTTTTGTTTTTTTTGAGAGAGAGAGAGAGAGAGAGAGAGAAGAGAGAATAGAGGAGAGCAGAAGAAGAAGAGAGGGAGAGAGATAGACTGACAACAGACAGACAGACAGAGACCCAGAGACAGAGAGAGACAAAAGAAAGGAGAGGGGATAACCGAAACAACACATAGAAAGAGGGAGAGAGAAATTATTATTTGAATTAGTAAAGTGGTTGAAGTTTCTTAGAACTTAAAACGGCCAAATAACATCCGCCTTGTGACACTTATACTCACTTATAGGCAAAGTATTTTATTTCTTTGCCAATACTCCACTTAGATAGGAATAGTTGAAAATAATTTATTAACCCTTTGCAAATCATTTGTATTAAGATAGGAATAGTTGTTATCCTTATTTTAACTCTATGCCAAATCATTTGTATTAGATAGGAATATGTAAATCTTTATTTAACTCTATGCAAATCATTTGTATTATATGGAATAGTTGAATATTTATTAACTTTGCAAATCCATTTCTATTAATAGAATAGTTAAATATTTATTTTAACTCTGAATCATTTTAAGATAGGAAATAGTTGAAATTATTTATTAACTCTTTGCAAATCTTATTGTATTAGATAGAATAGTTGAAATTATTTATTAAATCTCTTGGCAAATCATTGTATTAGATAGGAATAGTTGAAATTATTTATTTAACCCTTTATGCACACACATCATTTGTATTAGATAGGGAATAATAGTTGAATTTTTAATATTCAAATCTTTGCAAATCATTGTATTTGATAGAAATAGTTAGATAATTATTTTATTTAACTCCTTGCATTCAACACATTTTTAATATCGAATAGTTAATTAATTTATTTATTAACCCTTTTGCAAATCATTTGTATTAGATAGGAATAGTTGAAATTATTATTTAACTCCTTTGCCACATCAAATTCATTTTATTATAGAATAGTTGAAATTAATTATTTACACCTTTGCAAATCAATTGTATTAGATAGAATAGTTGAAATTATTTATTACACCCTTTGCAGAATCACAGATATTCATATTGCTATTAGATAGGAATAGTTGAAATTATATTTACACCCTCATTTCAAATGCAATTATTTTATTATATTTACCATTCTATACTTGCAAATCGTTTGAAATGAATATTTAATTTAACCCTTTGCAAATCATTTGTATTAGATAGAATAGTTGAAATTATTATTACCCTTTGCAAATCATCATTGTATTAGATACATAGTTGTAATATTTATTTAACCCCTGCAATCATTTGTATTAATAGGATAGTGAATTGAAATATTATTTAACCCTTTGCATATCATTTGTATTAGATAGGAATAGATTGAAATTAATTTATACCCCTTATGCACAATTTTTTAGATAGAAGTTGTAATACTTATTAACCTTTGCAAATCATTTGTATTAGATTGCAAATGATTCTTTAGTATAAAAACTGTATTGCAAATGATTTTTAGTTATAAAAATGCATTGCAAATGATTTTTACTATAAAAAATGCATTGCAAAAGATTATTTAGTATAAAATTTATTGCAAATGATTTTTAGTATATAGAAAATGCATTGCAAATGATTTTTACGTATAAAAATGCATCAAATATATTTTACTATAAAAATGCATTGCAAATGATTCTTACTACTATAAAAATGCATTGCAAATATTTTTAGTATGAAATGCATTGGAAATATTTTTACTATAAAAATGGATTGGAAATGATTTTACTATAAAATACATTGCAATGTTTTTACAATAAAAATGGATTGGAAATGATTCTTATTATAAAAATGCTTTGCAAATGATTTTAATATAAAAATGCATTTGGAACAGTCAAAAGAGGTGTGGAGGATAGGTTTGTTTTCAAAAAGAAGATACGTCTGTGTGAGGGAGAAGAGAAATTTAAATGAAGACAGAAAAACTGTAAATTATTTTGTTTATTAAATTAGAGTTACTTGAACCTATAAATTATTTGCCAATGATATTATTATAAGCTCCTTGAACTATGTAAGTGTTTGTAAACAAATGACTATTATTAAATAGAAATGATTACTTGAAACCATATAATTATTAGTTTTAGATAGGAATACTTGAAATCATATTATTATTTGTATAAGATAGAATACTTGAAATCATAATATTATTTGTATAAATAGATAAACTTGAAATCATATTATTATTTGTATAAGATAGGAATACTTGAATCATATTAATTATTTGTATAAGATAGGAATACTTGAAATCATATAATTATTTGTATAAGATAGGATACTTGAAATCATATAATTATTTGTATAAGATAGGAATATTGAAATCATAAATATTTGTATAAGATAGGAATACTTGAAATCATATATTATTGTATAAATAGAATACTTGAATCATATAATTATTTGTATAAGATAGGAATACTTGAAATCATATAATTATTTGTATATAGATAGGAATACTTGAAATCATATTATTATTTGTATAAGATAGGAATACTTGAAATCATATTATTATTTGTATAAGATAGGAATACTTGAAATCTATTATTATTTGTATAAGATAGGAATACTTGAAATCATATAATTATTTGTTATAAGATAGGAATACTTGAAATCATATATATATTTGTATAAGATAGGAATACTTGAAATCAATATTAATTATTGTTATAAGATAGGAATACTTGAAATCATATTATTATTTGTAAAGATAGGAATACTTGAAATCATATAATTATTAGTTTAAGATAGGAATACTTGAAATCATATTTTATTTGTTAAAGATAGGAATACTTGAAACCATAAATATTATTTTAGATAGAATACTGAAATCATATATTTGTATAAGATAGGAATACTTGAAACCATATAATTATTAGTTAAGGAATACTTGAAATCATATTATTATTTGTATAAGATAGGAATACTTGAAATCATATAAATATATTGTATTAAGATAGAAATACTTGAAATCATATAATTATTTGTATAAATAGAATACTTGAAATCATATTATTATTTTATAATAGGAATACTTGAAATCATATTATTATTTGTATAAGATAGGAATACTTGAAATCATATAATTATTTGATATAAGATAGGAATATTTGAAATCATATTATTATTGTATAAGATAGGAATACTTGAAATCATATAATATATTGTATAAGATAGGAATACTTGAAATCATATAATTATTTGTATAAGATAGGAATACTTGAAATCATATAATTATTTGTATAAATAGAATACTTAAATCATATAATTATTTGTATAAGATAGGAATACTTGAAATCATATAATTATTTGTATAAGATAGGAATACTTGAAATCATATATTATTTGTATAAGATAGGAATACTTGAAATCATATATTATTTGTATAAGATAGGAATACTTGAAATCATATAATTATTTGTATAAATAGGAATACTGAAATCATATAATTATTGTATAAGATAGGAATACTTGAAATCATATATTATTTGTATAAGATAGGAATACTTGAATCATATTTTATTTGTATAAGATAGGAATACTTGAAATCATATATTATTTGTATAAGATAGGAATACTTGAAATCATATAATTATTTGTATAAGATAGAATACTTGAATCATATAATTATTTTGTATAGATAGATACTTGAAATCATATAATTATTTGTATAAGATAGGAATACTTGAAATCATATAATATTTTATAAATAAATTTGAAATCATATAATTATTTGTATAAGATAGGAATACTTGAAATCATAATTATTATTTATAAGATAGGAATACTTGAAATCATATAATTATTTGTATAAGATAGGAATACTTGAAATCATATAATTATTTGTATAAGATAGGAATACTTGAAATCATATTATTTTGTATAGATATAATAATAATCATATATTATTGTATAAGATAGAATACTTGAAATCATTATTATATTGTATAAGATAGGAATACTTGAAATCATATTAATTATTTGTATAAGATAGGAATACTTGAAATCATATAATATATTTTGTATTAAATAGGAATACTTGAAACTATTACAACCACGTGCAAGTTATTTGTATTGGATAGGAATACTTGATACCATATAACTGTAATTATTTGTATTAAGAATAGTTACTTAATTATAATTGTTTACTAAGCATTATTATCACTTACTTAAAACCAGGTGAAAACAAATGACTATTATTAAATAGATACCGACTCTACACTATCTCAGCCGAATGAGTCGTACAGGGATCTGTGCGGTAAAGTAAGGAGCTGATGTAAGTGTAGCGCTCTGCTTCAAACACCAAAAACAATCTCCTTGGTCTAGCGCTAGTGAAATGGGATAAAACCTACAAGTCATTCATATTCTTTGTTCAAGCTTATTATATATTATATATATATTATATATATAAATGATGAGATTTGATAATTTGCTTTAGAAGCATTGTTGAGTAAATAATAATTATTTATAGTTTTTTCTTGAAGGCAATTGCAATGCGTATATTGCATATATTTTTAGAAGCATTTTTGAATAAAGTATATATTATTATTTATATTTTGCTTGAAGCAATTACAATGCGTATATCGTATATAAAAATTCGATAATTATAGAACATAATCATCACAAGCGTCTCGCGCAAATATCGCGCCCTACGTAGAACATCGTACAGCTGTTTCAACTTAATTAAGTTCCATCAGCGCGATGTATACTTACGATTTCCCTCCGACAAATCGAAACCGGAACCAGCACGCAGAATCAGAAACTCTACGCCTGGGCCACACGATACGTAGCACACGATACATCGCCAATTAACTTGTCAAAGATAAACACGCCACTACTATACAAAGTACAGTCAACATTGAGAAGATCGCAAATTAGGCCTATGCTCCGGCATAAGAAATGATGAGATTTGATAATTTACTTTAGAAGCATTGTTGAGTAAAGTATATTATTATCTATATTTTTGCTTGAAGGCAATTACAATGCGTATATTGTATATAAAATTCGATGATTATTGAAAATAATCATGACAAGCGAACTCGGCTGATGAGACTTAATAAAGTTTAAACAGCTGTACAATATTCTACGTGGGGCGCGATATTTGCCGAGACCGCTTGTCATGATTATTTTCAATAATTATCGAATTTTATATACAATATACGCATTGTAATTGCCTTCAAGCAATATATATATATATATATATTATTATATTGTATAGATTTTTCTCGATTTGTTTAGCCTTACATTTGAATAGGTATGCCCGCCTAATTCATTAATTATCAATATATATATATATATATATATATTGGTATTTATCTATATCAATCTATCAATATATTTATATTTAGATATATCCCAGTTCCTTCATATCTCTCTTCATTACCATTGCTCCCTGGTCCACCCTGATCCGGAATGGTAGTACCTGTTAGGGTCCCATCTATGGGCTAAATAGAAAAATATGTATTATTAGCGTTAATCGGACTATTGTCCCCATCTTCATTGTTATTTGTACAACGTTTCGGCCGATATACCCTCCGGCCTTCTTCAGGTATTTCTTGTCAGACTCGGGAACCTTCTCGGACTCGGGAACCTTCTTTTCGAACTTGGGAACCTTCCTGTCGTATTCGGGAGCCATCACAGAACTTTGAACCAAACCCTTTATTTATTCCACGGGGGTATCCTGTTCTCATTCCGCTAACCATAGCTGGGGTAGAGAAATAGAAAAATATGTTTATAAAAAAATTGAGTATCCATAAAGAATGTCTTTATTTCAAACCTTTACCGGCATTAAATGACCCATTGATGTTGAGATGCCGTAAAACAAACCAAACCAAACAAAACCAAATCATATATATCGGGTAATTGATCTCTCTCTCTCTCTCTCTCTCTCTCTCTCTCTCTCTCTCTCTCTCTTCCCCCCTCTCTCTCTCTGTCTCTCTCTGTCTCTCTCTCCCTCCCCTCTCTCTCTCTTCCTCCCTCTCTCTCTGTCTCGTTCTCTCTCTGTCTGTCTGTCTCTCTTTCTCTCTCTCTCTCGTTCTCTCTCTTTCTCTCTCTGTCTCTGTCTCTGTCTCTGTCTCTCTCTCTCTGTCTCTCTCTCTCTCTCTCTCAAGGACTGAATATTTCAACTGCACAATCGCTTATTTTTTAAACTAGAATTTTCTCAAACAGGATAAGTAACACGTTACATTTTGCATGATGAATACAATTTCATTCTCCTTATCTGAGGCACTCCTCAAATCTACTCGGAAACAGAGAGAGAGAGAGAGAGAGAGAGAGAGAGAGAGAGAGAGAGACCTGCATATATCTCCTATATTATACAACTGAGGAGGTGGGTAACCTGTTCGGGGAAAAAAGAAAAAATCGAGATTCAAATCTACTTGACCTGCACTTGACATATATATATATATATATATATATATATATATATATATATATATACTAGAAAATACGTGACCCGTTGGGTCACCCATTGTGCTCGGTTTAGATTGTTGGAAAAAATCACATGATAATATTATTTCACTAATTTAAAGTTTTCCCAAACTGTCCAAATAAGTTATTTAAACTGGAGTAAACATTTTCAAATGACCAAAGGAAGAACAAGAGAAGGGTCACTTGGTTAGTTAATTTGTAATTAAAGGTAAGTAGGATTTTAATCATGGATATCCATGACAATCTCTAGCCTACCCTAGCCTATCAATCATTGTTCTCAAGAGGTCCTCTTCACAGCATCCAATATCTGCACAGAGTTGGTCAATGTACATCTTTGCTCAACGGTCCACACTGGCGTGCTTGTCTGCTGGTTTCCATACAAAAACATCATGAGTTTGTCCTTGATTCTCCAGCAGTGTCCAGCATTTTACTCAGATTGTTTGTGTGATAAGTGGCAAGTGGCCATACAGCTGCTTTCTCATGGGGTGTTGCTTCCACAACTTTTTTGAAATTACATACTGCATTCTTGTGCAGTTCCCATGTAGCTTATTCTCTAGGTGCTATGTTAGTCTCCAAGTGGTACAGTTGTACAGTAGCAATGATACAGCTATGGTTGTGAAGAATTGTTGCTTTAACTTGTCAATGAGATCAGATTTCTATATGACTGATAGTCCATGGAAGACCATGCCTTTCACTATGCATTGATTAACATGACTTTCTTTAGATAAGATATTACTACCTAGGTACGTTAATTGTAACACCAATTTCCAGGTTTTATCATCGAACGTAGAGATGCCTCCTTAATTTTAAAAACACATGAACTTGGTTTTATCGGAGTTCACATAGAGGGTGATGTTCCATGCTGCATTCGGTGCAGAATATTGCCTGCTTCTTGCCTTTTTTAAAAAAAATTATTTATAACATCTAATGATGTTTACTTATGTAGTCTAGGCATATTATAAATATATATGGTGCTAACATATCTCCAAGAAAATATATTTAGTATTGTAAAATAATGAGTGCAAGAAAAATAAAACATTTATTGCAAAAACACAGACATAAAATGAGGGTTCAATTTATTTTATTGTAGGAATTTATGAGGAAATTGTTCTTCTTTACCCAGGTAGGAAGTTCATAAATAGCACGGTTCAAATTTTCAGAAGGCATCATGTAGCGTTTTTTAGGGCAAGGGGCCAGAACGCATTAATGCGATATGCACCAATATGTTTCGCGCGTTGATCCCCCGTACCAAGATTTATTTATTTTTTTTGTACATAAATAAATTTTACATTTTTCGAAAGACAATTTAATGATGGAACATATGTAAAAAAAAAGATAATTTACTAATAAATCGGTTTTGTAAATAGGGCATCTTAAACATTGAAACTTAAATCTCGTAAATAAGAAAAAATATGTATCTTTTTCTTTTTTGTTGTTGTTTTTTAATTGTTAGATTATTTTCAAAAGAATTTTATATTAAAAGTTCCTATTGTCTACATTTTTATTTTATTTTTCAGGGATTTTTAAAAAATTATAAAATGTAAAATAAATACTTTTCTTTAATGTACAGCAAAATCGTATTTATTTAATCAAAGAAAATATTGTATAAAAAATATCTTGCTTATGTTCTGGGTCCATAAGTTAATAGGCTTCGAATCCGTGACGCATGTATATTTATACTCTGTAAAAGAAAACTCAAAACAAACAGTGTTTGAAGAAATTTATTATTTTATTTGGAAACAAATAATTCTCCCCGTTTATATCCAGAAAGCAGATATTACCGTTCAGTTAAAATTTTATTATAAATAATTTCTAACATTGTAATTCTGATTTTCCCAACTTTCTTTTTCAATAATATTAAGAGTTAAATCGTGAGGCATTTACCTATTCTTTTAGTAAATAAATTATGTCGTAGCTGACAATTTAATTCTAAACAACTTATTTTCTAATAAACTCTTGATTTGTTTTGTATTAAAAACTGTAGGAAACATGATAATTTTTTTATAAGTATATATTAACATTACCGACAAAAAACTTAGTTACAATAAAAAGGCATTGGTTTGTTTGTGTGTGTGTATTATTTATCTCATACATTTTTTAATCTCAAAACAATCTTAAATCGGTTAAACTTGCAAATCGTCGTCAAAATTAAAACGGAAACTTATTTGGGGATATATGACAGTTGTGAATTAACTTTTTTTGCAAATTCTGTTACGGTTTAGGGGTTAAGGTAACTAAGTTTTTGTCGGTTTGCGAAGTTTAACCCACAAATCTTGAATTATTTCGCAGCTAAATTTATTTTAATTTTTCGGAAAAGAGAAACAAAGACAATTTATCTACTTACCAAATAAGTTGATTGATTCACTAATTTAAGATAGATAAATTACCAAAAATCAAGGAGTTAGTCAGCAATGTATTCTTTTAGTTTGTTTTAGTTAAACGATGGGGGGAGTCAACGTTTGCTCATTTGAATAAGATCCCATCACATTTAAATATATAACTATTTTTTTTTTTTACCCAACATGAAATATTTTAACGTTTAATAATCATGTTAAATTTGACTCTATAAATTAATAATTAAAGTAATTAAAAAAAATCTATTTTAAAGCCTGATTTACGCCACTTTATTAAAAAAAAAATTCTCTTTAGCCTGGAGAAATGAAAGGGGGGTGAATTTACGTACGTAGGTGCTAGGGTGTGGGTGTCACTGCTGATTTTTCAGTTATTACAGGCACTCTCACTAACTGACAAATACAGAGTGGGAGGAGAGTTAACTTAACTGACAGAGCGAGATGGGAAGAGAGGCAGGTAATCTCTAAAACAGGGATTGGTCGGTCGTTGACTTAATTGCTAATTACGCCTAATTAAAGCCAATTAAACTGAATTTTTTTTCATACACTTTGTAGTGCTAACACCAAGGAATATCTAAGTATAAATATTGTGTCCATAATCCTTTAGCTGGAGAAGGTTGATAAACTCAGCTTTAGTATAATAATAGATATATATATATTGATATTCATCTATATCAATCTTTCAATATATTTGTATTTAGATATATCTCACCCTCTCTTTACATATATATATCTGTTAATTCATATCTATCTATCTATCTATCTGAATATCTATCTAACTCAGTCTATTCATATATATCGGGCAGTTGATCTCTCTCTCCCCCTCTCTCTCTGTTTTAAGGAATGAATATTTCAACTGCGCAATCGCTTATTTTTTAGACTACAATATTCACAGACAGGATTCTTTGCCAGAAGAAGGAAACATGATACATTTTGCTTGATGAATACAATTTCATTTTCCTAATCTGAGGCACTCGTCATATCTACTAGGAAACACACATAAAGGAAAGATGCACTCTTCTTTTTACAAGTTACTGTTCATGTTCCCAGCCAATTTACCGGACGCGAACCCATATAGCTGTTACTCTCATTTCTCTTCTACAGAATTATGTCTACAATATCATACAACTGAGGAGTTGGGTAACCAGTCCGGGAAAAAGAAAAATCGGGATTCAAATCAACTGTAACCCGCTTAAAAATGTACCTTGTGCCACATCCTGACCGTGGCAGAAGTTTAGGTAACCAGTCTAGGAGAAGGAAAAATCCGAATTCAAACCAACTTTACTCCCCTTAAATATTGACCTTGTGCCACATCCTACCAAATGCACAGTTGGGCAATCAGTCTAGGAGAAGAAAAAATCTGAATTGAATCCAACTTTACTCCCCTTAAATGTTGACCTTGTGCCACATCCTACCAAATACACAGGAGTTGGGCAATCAGTCTAGGAGAAGGAAAAATCTGTATTCAAACCAACTTTACTCCGCTTATAAATTGACGTTGTGCCACATCCTGACCATGACATATATATAACAATTATACAATATAAGAATTCTGGGGTATGGGGTTATCGTCCTTTGTCTGCGAGCCTCTGTTTCAAACCAACCAATCATGAGCCAGCATACTTTGGCGGCAAAGCCAAATAAGCAAACTCATGTCTCTTCTGATTCAGCAACGCAAGGGAATGGACCGAATAAAAGGTCGCTCCTACTATACTTCAACAGACAACCAGAATCGGAGTCGGACGCAAGCAGAAGTCCATTATATCCGAACTATATCAGAAGGCCGTAGTAATACCCCATATCCCAAGATAAACCAGCTAAGTGACAATTATATACATATTATATACTTGACCGCAAACGAAACTAAAGTTTGCAATTGTTCTTTATATGTAATACAAGTCTTTTATTCACATTCTTATCTAGTTGTTCGTTTTACTTCTTAGACTCTTAACCTGTCTGCCACATTCGCGGTTAAATCCATTCACAAACCTTGGAGTGCTGCCGCTAGTGTTCTTTTCTTTATAATTGTGGTTAATTTGAAACACGTCCCAGACGCACTTCATTGATTCCTTTCACCATTTATCTATTACTTTCAAATGGTCACGATATATATATAGGTTTTTTTTAAAGCGAATGTTATAAAATATTCCAACTGCAGTTTCTTGCCGTAGCAATATATTGGCTCCTATTTTTGTTGAGCACTTTTTAAAAAAATCGAAGAGAACTAACCATCGATTTTTTACAAAAAATTTGGCCTCGGGAACCTTCTTTTTGGCCTTGGGAACTTTCTTTTTGTAATCGGGAGCCATCATGGAACTTTGAACCTAACCATTTATTCAGTCCACGGGAGTATCCTGTTCCACTAGGCCATGTGTCCAATTGGACAATCCTGTGTGAATTTTGGGAACTTAAAAACCTAATGTCTTGTTTTGGTTAGAATATCTACCTATTCATTTTTATGTATGATTTTTTTACCTAGACTCATATTGTTTTTTGTTTTTTACCGATTCCAACAAGAAATACCTGAAGAAGGCCGGAGGGCATATCGGCCGAAACGTTGTACAGATAACAATGAAGATGAGGACAATAGTTCGAATAACGCAGATAATACTATTCAACAGTTTTGTCCTTTTTTCTTTCTCAAACAGATTCTCTCTCTTTTTCACTCCAAATCAGTACCTGATAAGAACCAAATATAAAATTATGCTGTTGAAAAAAATAGAACAGGTGATTATAAGAATGCGCCGCCCTGTCGGCTGGGGCGTTAGAATGCACCGACTGCACCTCTGCAGAGGGGTAAGACTCCCCCAATGGGGCCACCTGTTGGCCGTGGGTGGCGACCCGTGATGCTTAAGGATAGAGCTCAGGTAGATGAGCAGTTCATGACATGCAATACTCCACTTTAGCCCTATCTTAGGCTAGACGGGCGGTCGGAGAGGCCCCCTCCGATCAATCGGCTGGTTATTTCAAGCCCTAGCACCTATATGATTTTCCCAACCCTATTGCCCTTATGGCAAGCCCCAACCCCTTTTTATCATATGGGTGCTAGAAGGCGGTGGCTGCGGGTCTACATGTCCTGGGAATGACGTTAAACTCTATCTGATGGTGAGGTTCCAGTTCTGAAGGTTTGGGGAATGTGGAGCACCGCTTCATCACCATTGCTCCCTGGTCCACTCTGACCCGAAGTGGTAGTACCGGTTAGGATCCCATCTATGGGTTAAATAGAAAAATGTATTTATTAAAAAAAATTGTATTATCCATTAAGAATTGATTTATTTCAAAACTTTATCGACATTAAATGACCCACTGAGGTTGATATGCCGTAAAACAAAACAAACAAACAAAAAACTCCTATAAGAATGCGATGGAAGCTTATAATGTACAACAGCACAAAAAAAAGAACATGATTTCAGAACAAGTAAACACCCACAGCAACAACCTGAGCTGGCTGAATTCGAAAAAAAACCTGTTTGGACTAATAAAAAAAATGAAATTCAGAAAAAAATTGCAATGAATTTCAAGTAAAAATGGCGTCGGATGTCAAGAAGATAAAGAATTCAAACAAGGTCTACGTAAAAGGTGATAAATCGAACAAATATTATGGTGAGAGCACGGAACAGTACAACAAAATGATCACGGAAACAATAACGAAACACCACAAAACAACAGAGAAGGACTGGGAAGAGAAAATCAACAATGAGTCGGCAAAAATAACAGCGGAATTAAAAATAAATGACAGGGTGATGAAACTATATAAACAAAATGCCTACATAAACATAAAGGATCACAAGCCGAATTTTCACAACAAACCACAGTGTAGACTTATAAATCTAACTAAAAATAATGTGGGAAGAATTAGTAAGAGGATACTGGAAACTATATGTGAAAATCTACGAGAAATTACGCAGGTTAATCAACGAAAGACGCGATAAAGTGGTTCGACCAAATAAAAGAAAAAAATAAATATGTATTCATAAAATTCGACATTTTTGACTTCTAACCAATAATTAGTAAAAAAATTGATGGGTGATGCCCTGAAGTATTGGAAATTCCATGTGAATTATCTACCCCTGCCGCTAGGGGGACAAATCGCCAGTGGAATATTGGCGCCAAAATCAAAACCCACCACTTGTCTGGGGGCCCTCATACTGGATGGACGTATTTTTTGAGTCAAACCCTTTCTAGGCATAGTATCAGCATACTCACCAGCCGTTACTATTTAGCATACTGAGAACCTAATAATCTACCTGGAGAGGGCCCCATCCACCGTTACTTATCACAGACCACGCACTAAGGGTAGTCGCGGTATCACCGTTCCCTAAGCCTTCAACAAACCTTCAACAAATTTTCTAAGGCTTTACTTCAACATACTGTAACTGGCTGTTTTAATAGAAAAATGACGAAGAATGAGAAACGACCCGAGAAGCTTCTTAGAGCCATTTTCCTAGCAACGAAAGAACACCTATCACCACGACACCAAGAACTCTTAGAACAGATAAGTCTGGTCGCGAATTCCAACTAATTTGCAAACCCTTTTTGTTGTTAAACCCTTTTGTAAATCCTTGTACTTTTGTAAACCTTGTAAATTTTGTAATACAAGTGTCTGCATTCTACTTTTGTGTTTGTTCTTCTTTGTCCGACAATTTGCCAACGACTACGGGGAAATAAAAGCCCCTTCGAATCCGTAAATACTTTTAGAAGTTAGCAAAGGAATTTATAGAAATAAGAGAGGAGTACATAAAAATTATAATGCACTGCATAACGATTTAACAACAAAAAGGTTGCAAAATTAGTTGGAATTCGCGACCAGACTTATCTGTTCTAAAGTTCTTGGTGTCGTGGTGATAGGTGTTCTTTCGTGTGCTAGGAAAATGGCTCTAAGAAGCTTCTCGGGTCGTTTCTCATTCTCGTCATTTTTCTATTAAAACAGCCAGTTACAGTATGTTGAAAGTAAAGCCTTAGAAAATTTGTTGAAGTTTGTTGAAGCTTGGGAACGGTGGATACTGCGACACCCTTAGTGCGTGGTCTGTGATAAGTAAACGGTGGATGGGGCCCTCTCAGGTAGATTATTAGGTTCTCAGTATGCTAAATAGTAACGGCTGTGAGTTGCTGATACTATGCCTAGAAAGGGTTTGACTCAAAAAATACGTCCATCGTATGAGGGCCCCAGACAAGTGGTGGGTTTTGATTTTGGCGCCAATATTCCACTGTCGATTTTGTCCCCCTAGCGGCAGGGGTAGATAATTCCACATGGAATTTCCAATACTTCAGGCATCACCCATCAATTTTTTACTAATTATTGGTTAGAAGTCAAAAATGTCGAATTTTATGAATACATATTTATTTTTTTCTTTTTATTTGGTCGAAACCACTTTATCGCGTTTTCGTTGATTAACCTCGTATTTCTCGTAGATTTTCACATATAGTTTCCAGTATCCTCTTACTAATTCTTCCCACATTATTTTAGTTAGATTTATAAGTCTACACTGTGGTTTGTTGTGAAATTCGGCTGTGATCCTTTATGTTTATGTAGGCATTTTGTTTATATAGTTTCATCACCCTGTCATTTATTTTTAATTCCGCTGTTATTTTTGCCGACTCATTGTTGATTTTCTCTTCCCAGTCCTTCTCTGTTGTTTTGTGGTGTTTCGGTTATTGTTTCCGTGATCATTTTTGTTGTACTGTTCCGTGGCTCTCACCATAATATTTGTTCGATTTATCCACCTTTTACGTAGACCTTGTTTGAATTCTTTATCTTCTTGACATCCGACGCCATTTTTACTTTGAAATTCATTGCAATTTTTTTCTGAATTCAATTTTTTTTTATTAGTCCAAACAGTTTTTTTTTTCGAATTCAGCAGCCAGGTTGTTGCTGTGGGTGTTTACTTGTTCTGAAATCATGTTCTTTTTTTTGTGCTGTTGTACATTATAAGCTTCCATCGCATTCTTATAGGAGTTTTTTGTTTGTTTGTTTGTTTTACGGCATATCAACCTCAGTGGGTCCATTTAATGTCGATAAAGTTTGAAATAATCAATTCTTAATGGATAAACATTTTTTTTTAATAATAATTTTTTCTATTTAACCCATAGATGGGATCCTAACCGGTACTTACCACTTCGGTCAGAGTGGACCAGGGAGCAGGTGATGAAGCGGTCTCCACATTCCCAAACCTTCAGAACTGGAACCTCACCATCAGATAGAGTTTAACGTCATTCCAGGACATGTAGACCCGCAGCCACCGCCTTCTAGCACCCATATGATAAAAAGGGGTTGGGGCTTGCCATAAGGGCAATAGGTTGGGAAAATCATATAGGTGCTAGGGCTTGAAATAACCAGCCGATTGATCGGAGGGGGCCTCTCCGACCGCCCGTCTAGCCTAGATAGGGCTAAAGTGGAGTATTGCATGTCATGAACTGCTCATCTACCTGAGCTCTATCCTTAAGCATCACGGGTCGCCACCCACGGCCACAGGTGGCCCCATTGGGGGAGTCTTACCCCTCTGCAGAGGTGCAGTCGGTGCATTCTAACGCCCCAGCCGACAGGGCGGCGCATTCTTATAATCACCTGTTCTATTTTTTCAACAGCATAATTTATATTTGGTTCTTATCAGGTACTGATTTGGAGTGAAAAGAGAGAGAATCTGTTTGAGAAAGAAAAAAAGGACAAAACTGTTGAATAGTATTAATCTGCGTTATTCGAACTATTGTCCTCATCTTCATTGTTATCTGTACAACGTTTCGGCCGATATGCCCCGGCCTTCTTCAGGTATTTCTTGTTGGATCGGTAAAAAAAAAAAACAATATGAGTCTAGGTAAAAAAATCATACATAAAAATGAATAGGTAGATATCTAACCAAAACAAAGACATTAGGTTTTTTAAGTTCCCAAAATTCACACAGGATTGTCCAATTGGACACAATGGCCTAGTGGAACAGGATACTCCCGTGACTGAATAAATGGTTAGGTTCAAAAGTTCCATGATGGCTCCCGATTACAAAAAGAAAGTTCCCAAGGCCCAAAAAGAAGGTTCCCGAGGCCAAATTTTTTGTAAAAAATCGTGGTTAGTTCTCTTCCGATTTTTTTAAAAGTGCTCAACAAAAATGGAGCCAATATATTGCTACGGCAAGAAACTGCAGTTGGAATATTTTATAACATTCGCTTTAAAAAAACCTATATATATATCGTGACATTTGAAAGTAATAGATAAATGGTGAAAGGAATCAATGAAGTGCGTCTGGGACGTGTTTTCAAATTAACCACAATTATAAAAGAAAAGAACACTAGCGGCAGCACTCCAAGGTTTGTGAATGGATTTTAACCGCGAATGTGGCAGACAGGTTAAGAGTCTAAGAAGTAAACGACAACTAGATAAGAATGTGAATAAAAAGACTTGTATTACATTATAAAGAACAATTGCAACTTTAGTTTTCGTTTGCGGTCAAGTATATAATATGTATATAATTGTCACTTAGCTGGTTTATCTTGGGATAATGGGGTATTACTACGGCCTTCCTGATATAGTTCGGATATATAATGGACTTCTGCTTGCGTCCGACTCCCCGATTCTGGTTGTCTGTTTGAAGTATAGTAGGAGCGACCTTTTATTCGTCCATTCCTTGCGTTGCTGAATCAGAAGAGACATGAGTTTGCTTATTTGGCTTTGCCGCCAAGTATGCTGGCTCATGATTGGTGGGTTTGAAACAGAGGCTCGCAGACAAAGGACGATAACCCCATACCCCAGATTCTATATTGTATAATTGTTATATATATGTCATGGTCAGGATGGTGGCACAACGTCAATTTATAAGCGGAGTAAAGTTGGTTTTGAAATACAGATTTTTCCTTCTCCTAGACTGATTGCCCAACTCCTGTGTATTTGGTAGGATGTGGCCAGGTCACAATTTAGGGGAGTAAAGTTTGGATTCAATTCAGATTTTTTTCTCCTAGACTGATTGCCCCACTGTGCATTTGGTAGGATGTGGCACAAGGTCAATATTTAAGGGGAGTAAAGTTGGTTTGAATTCGGATTTTTCCTTCTCCTAGACTGGTTACCTAAACTTTTCTGCCAGGTCAGGATGTGGCACAAGGTACATTTTAAGCGGGTTACAGTTGATTTTGAATCCCGATTTTTCTTTTTCCCGGGACTGGTTCCCAACTCCTCAGTTGTATGATATTGTAGACATAATTCTGTAGAAGAGAAATGAGAGTAACAGCTATATGGGTTCGCGTCCGGTAAATTGGCTTGGCAACATGAACAGTAACTTGTAAAAAGAAGGTGCATCTTTCCTTTATGTGTGTTTCCTAGTAGATATGACGAGTGCCTCAGATTAGGAAATGAAATTGTTTCATCAGCAAAATGTAATCATGTTTCCCTTCTCCTGGCAAAGAATCCTGTCTGTGATATTGTAGTCTAAAAAATAAGCGATGCGCAGTTGAAATAGTTCATTCTTAAAACAGAGAGAGAGGGGGAGAGAGAGATCACTGCCCGTATTATGAAATGACTGAGTTAGATAGATATTCAGATAGATAGATAGATAGATATGAATTAACAGATATATATATGTAAGAGAGGGTGAGTATATCTAATACAAATTATTGAAAGATTGATATAGATGAATATCAATATATATATATCTATTATTATACTAAAGCTGAGTTTATCAACCTTCTCAGCTAAAGGATTATGGACAATATTTATACTTAGATATTCTCTGGTGTTAGCAATACAAAGTGTATGAAAAAAATTCAGTTTAATTGGCTTAATTAGGCGTAATTAGCAATTAAGTCAACGACCGACAATCCTGTTTTAGAGATTACCTGCCTCTCTTCCTCTCGCTCTGTCAGTTAAGTTAACTCTCTCCCACTCTGTATTTGTCAGTAGTGAGAGTGCTGTAATAACTGAAAAATCAGCAGTGACACCACACCCTAGCACCTACGTACGTAAATTCACCCCCTTTCATTTCTCCAGGTAAAGAGAATTTTTTTTTAATAAAGTGGCGTAAATGGGCTTTAAAATAGATTTTTTTAATTACTTTATTATTAATTTATAGAGTCAAATTTAACATGATTATTAAACGTTAATATTTCATGTTGGGTAAAAAAAAAATAGTTATATATTTAAATGTGATGGGATCTTATTCAAATGAGCAAACGTTGATCCCCTCCATCGTTTAACTAAAACAAACTAAAGAATACATTGCTGATAACTCCTTGATTTTTGGTAATTTATCTATTTAAATTAGTGAATCAATCAACTTTATTTGGTAAGTAGATAAATTGTCTTTGTTTTCTCTTTCCGAAAATTAAAATAAATTTAGCTGCGAAATAATTCAAGATTTGTGGGTTAAACTTCGCAAACCGCAAAAAACTTAGTTACCTTAACCCCTAAACCGTAACAGAATTTGCAAAAAAAGTTAATTCACAACTGTCATATATCCCAAATAAGTTTCCGTTTTAATTTTGACGACGATTTGGCAAGTTTAACCGATTTAAGATTTGTTTGAGATTAAAAAATGTATGAGATAAATAATACACACACACAAACAAACAATGCTTTTATTGTAACTAAGTTTTTTGTCGGTAATGTTAATTATACTTATAAAAAAATTATCATGTTTCCTACAGTTTTTAATACAAAACAAATCAAGAGTTTATTAGAAAATAAGTTGTTTAGAATTAAATTGTCAGCTACGACATATAATTTACTAAAAGAATAGGTAAATGCCTCACGATTTAACTCTTAATATTATTGAAAAAGAAGTTGGGAAAATCAGAATTTACAATGTTAGAATTATTTATAATAAAATTTACTGAACGGTAATATCTGCTTTTGGATATAAACGGGAAGATTATTTTGTTTCCAAAATAAAATAATAAATTTCTTCAAACACTGTTTGTTTGAGTTTTTTTTACTGAGTATAAATATATCATGCGTCAAGGATTCGAGCCTATTAACTTATGGACCCAGAACATAAGCAAGATATTTTTTATACAATATTTTCTTTGATTAAATAAATACGATTTTGCTGTACATTAAGAAAAGTATTTATTTTACATTTAATAATTTTTTAAAAATCCCTGAAAAATAAAATAAAATGTAGACAATAGGAACTTTTAATATAAAATTCTTTTGAAAATAATCTAACAATTAAAAAACAACAACAAAAAGAAAAAGATACATTATTTTTTCTTATTTACGAGATTTAAGTTTCAATGTTTAAGATGCCCTATTTACAAAACGATTTATTAGTAAATTATCTTTTTTTTACATATGTTCCATCATTAAATTGTCTTTTCGAAAATGTAAATTTATTTATGTACAAAAAAATAAATAATCTTGGTACGGGGGATCAACGCGCGAAACATATTGGTGTGCATATCGCATTAATGCGTTCTGGCCCCTTTGCCCTAAAAACGCTACATGATGCCTTCTGAAATTTGAACCGTGCTATTTATGAACTTCCTCCTGGGTAAAGAAGAACAATTTCCTCATAAATTCTACAATAAATAAATTGAACCCTCATTTTATGTCTGTGTTTTTGCAATAAATGTTTTATTTTTCTTGCACTCATTATTTTTAACAATACTAAATATATTTTCTTGGAGATATGTTAGCACCATATATATTTATAATAGTCCTAGACTACATAAGTAAACATTTAGATGTTATAAATAATTTTTTTAAAGGCAAGAAGCAGGCAATATTCTGCACCCGAATGCAGCATGGAAATCACCCTCTATGTGAACTCCGATAAAACCAGTTCATGTGTTTTTAAAATTAAGGAGGATCTCTAACGTTCGATGATAAAACCTGGAAATTGGTGTTACAATTAACGTACCTAGGTAGTAATATCTTATCTAAAGAAGTCATGTTAATCAATGCATAGTGAAAGGCTGGTCTTCCATGGACTATCAGTCATATAGAATCTGATCTCATTGACAGTTAAAGCAACAATTCTTCACAACCATGATGTATCATTGCTACTGTACAACTGTACACTTGGAGACTAACATAGCACTAGAGAATAAGCTACATGGGAACTGCACAAGAATGCAGTATGTAAATTTCAAAAAAGTTGTGGAAGCAACACCCATGAGAAAGCAGCTGTATGGCACTTGCCACTTATCACACAAACAATGCTGAGTAAAATGCTGGACACTGCTGGAGAATCAAGGACAAACTCATGATGTTTTTGTATGGAAACCAGCAGACAAGCACGCCAGTGTGGACCGTTGAGCAAAGATGTACATTGACCAACTCTGTGCAGATATTGGATGCTGTGAAGAGGACCTCTTGAGAAACAATGATTGATAGGCTAGGGTAGGCTAGAGATTGTCATGGATATCCATGATTAAAATCCTACTTACTTTAATTACAAATTACATAACAAGTGACCTTCTCTTGTTCTTCCTTTGGTCATTTGAAAATGTTTACATCAGTTTAAATAACTTATTTGGACAGTTGGGAAAACTTTAAATTAGTGAAATAATATTATCATGTGATTTTTTTCAACATCATACCGAGCACAATGGTGCCCAAGGGTCACGTATTTTCTAGTATATATTATATATATATAATATATATATATATATGTCAAGTGCAGGTCAAGTAGATTTGAATCTCGATTTTTTCTTTTTTCCCCGAACAGGTTACCCACCTCCTCAGTTGTATAATATAGGAGATATATGCAGGTCTTCTCTCTCTCTCTTCTCTCTTCTCGTCTCTCTCTCTTCTCTCTCTGCTGTTTCGAGTAGATTTGAGGAGTGCTCAGATAAGGAGAATGAAATTGTATTCATCATGCAAAATGTAACGTGTTACTTATCCTGTTTGAGAAAATTCTAGTTTAAAAAATAAGCGATTGTGCAGTTGAAATATTCAGTCCTTGAGAGAGAGAGAGAGAGAGACAGAGAGAGAGAGACAGAGACAGAGACAGAGACAGAGAGAGAAAGAGAGAGAACGAGAGGAGAGAGAAAGAGAGACAGACAGACAGAGAGAGAACGAGACAGAGAGAGAGGGAGGAAGAGAGAGAGAGGGGAGGGAGAGAGAGACAGAGAGAGACAGAGAGAGAGAGGGGGGAGAGAGAGAGAGAGAGAGAGAGAGAGAGAGAGAGAGAGAGAGAGATCAATTACCCGATATATATGATTTGGTTTTGTTTGGTTTGGTTTGTTTTAGTGCTCTCAACATCAATGGGTCATTTAATGCCGGTAAAGGTTTGAAATAAGACATTTTTATGGATACTCAATTTTTTTATAAACATATTTTTCTATTTCTCTACCCAGCTATGGTTAGCGGAATGAGAACAGGATACCCCCGTGGAATAAATAAAGGTTTGGTTCAAAGTTCTGTGATGGCTCCCGAATACGACAGGAAGGTTCCCAAGTTCGAAAAGAAGGTTCCCGAGTCCAGAGAAGGTTCCCGAGTCTGACAAGAAATACTGAAGAAGGCCGGAGGGTATACGGCCGAAACGTTGTACAAATAACAATGAAGATGGGGACAATAGTCCGATTAACGCTAATAATACATATTTTTTCTATTTAGCCCATAGATGGGACCCTAACAGGTACTACCATTCCGGATCAGGGTGGACAGGGAGCAATGGTAATGAAGAGAGATATGAAGGAACTGGGATATATCTAAATATAAATATATTGATAGATTGATATAGATAAATACCAATATATATATATATATATATATTGATAATTAATGAATTAGGCGGCGCATACCTATTCAAATGTAAGGCTAAACAAATCGAGAAATCTATACAATATATAATATATATATATATATATATTGCTTGAAGGCAATTACAATGCGTATATTGTATATAAAAATTCGATAATTATTGAAATAATCATGACAAGACGGTCTCGGCAAATATCGCGCCCCACGTAGAATATTGTACAGCTGTTAAACTTTATTAAGTCTCATCAGCCGAGTTCGCTTGTCATGATTATTTTAATAATCATCGAATTTTATATACAATATACGCATTGTAATTGCCTTCAAGCAAAATATAGATAATAATATACTTTACTCAACAATGCTTTCTAAGTAAATTATCAAATCTCATCATTTCTTATGCCGGAGCATAGGCTCTAATTTGCGATCTTCTCAATGTTGACTGTACTTTGTATAGTAGTGGCGTGTTTATCTTTGACAAGTTAATTTCGCATGTATCGTGTGCTACGTATCGGTGGCCAGGCGTAGAGTTTCTGATTCTGCGTGCTGGGTTCCCGGTTTCGATTTCTGTCGGAGGGAAATCGTAAGTATACATCGCTGATGAGAACTTAATTAAGTTGAAACAGCTGTACGATGTTCTACGTAGGGCGCGATATTTGCCGAGACCGCTTGTCATGATTATGTTCTATAATTATCGAATTTTATATACGATATACGCATTGTAATTGCCTTCAAGCAAAATATAAATAATAATATATACTTTATTCAAAAATGCTTCTAAAAATATATGCAATATACGCATTGCAATTGCCTTCAAGAAAAAACTATAAATATTATATACTTTACTCAACAATGCTTCTAAAGCAAATTATCAAATCTCATCATATATATATATATATATATATATTATATATATATGCTTGACAAAAGAAATATGAATGACTTGTAGGTTTATCCCCATTCACTAGCGCTAGACCAAGGAGATTGTTTTTGTGTTTGAAGCAGAGCGCTACACTTACCATCAGCTCCTTACTTTACGCGCAGATCCCTGTACGACTCATTCGCTGAGATAGTGAGAGTCGGTATCTATTTAATAATAGTCATTTGTTTTCACCTGGTTTTAAGTAAGTGATAATAATGCTTAGTAAACAATTATAACTTCAAGTAACTATTCTTAATACAAATAATTTACAGTTATATGTATCAAGTATTCCTATCCAATACAAATAACTTGCACGTGGTTGTATAGTTTCAAGTATTCCTATCTTATACAAATAATATATGATTTCAAGTATTCCTATCTTACAAATAATTATATGATTTCAAGTTTCCTATCTTATACAATAATAATATGATTTCAAGTATTCCTATTTATACAAATAATAATATGATTTCAAGTATTCCTATTTATACAAATAATAATATGATTTCAAGTATTCCTATCTTATACAAATAATTATATGATTTCAAGTATTCCTATCTTATACAAATAATTATATGATTTCAAGTATTCCTATCTTATACAAATAATAATATGATTTCAAGTATTCCTATCTTATACAAATAATTATATGATTTCAAATATTCCTATCTTATACAAATAATTATATGATTTCAAGTATTCTATCTTATACAAATAATTATATGATTTCAAGTATTCCTATCTTATACAAATAATTATATGATTTCAAGTATTCCTATCTTATACAAATAATTATATGATTTCAAGTATTCCTATCTTATACAATAATTATATGATTTCAAGTATTCCTATCTTATACAAATAATATATGATTTCAAGTATTCTATCTTATACAAATATAATATGATTTCAGTATTCCTATCTTATACAAATAAATTATATGATTTCAAGTATTCCTATCTTATACAATAATTATATGATTTCAAGTATTCCTATCTTATACAAATAATATATATGATTTCAAGTATTCCTATCTATACAAATAATTATATGATTTCAAGTATTCCTATCTTATCAAATAATTATATGATTTCAAGTATTCCTATCTTATACAAATAATTATATGATTTCAAGTATTCCTATCTTATACAAATAATTATATGATTTCAAGTATTCCTATCTTATACAAAATAATTATATGATTTCAAGTATTCCTATCTTATACAAATAATTATATGATTTCAAGTATTCCTATCTTAATACAAATTAATAATATGATTTCAAGTATTCCTATCTTATACAAATAATTATTGATTTCAAGTATTCCTATCTATACAAATAATAATATGATTTCAAGTATTCCTATCTTATACAATAATAATATGATTTCAAGTATTCCTATCTTATACAAATAATTATATGATTTCAAGTATTCTTATCTTATACAAATAATTATATGATTTCAAGTATTCCTATCTTATACAAATAATAATATGATTTCAAGTATTCTATCTAAAACTAATAATTATATGGTTTCAAGTATTCCTATCTTATACAAATAATAATATGATTTCAAGTATTCTATCTAAAACTAATAATTATATGGTTTCAGTATTCCTACTTATACAAATAATATATGATTTCAAGTATTCCTATCTAAAACTATAATTATATGTTTCAAGTATTCCTATCTTATACAATATATATGATTCAAGTATTCCTATCTTATAAAATAATTATATGATTTCAAGTATTCCTATCTTATACAATAATAATATGATTTCAAGTATTCCTATCTTATACAAATAATTATATGATTTCAAGTATTCCTATTCTATACAAATAATAATATGATTTCAAGTATTCCTATCTTATACAAATAATAATATGATTTCAAGTATTCCTATCTTATACAAATAATATATGATTTAAGTATTCCTATCTTATACAAATATTATTGATTTCAAGTATTCCTATCTTATACATAATAATTATATGATTTCAAGTATTCTATCTTATACAATAATAATATGATTTCAAGTTTCCTATCTTATAAAATTTATTGATTTAAATATTCTATCTTATACAATAATTATATGATTTCAAGTATTCCTATCTTATACAAATAATTATATGATTTCAAGTATTCCTATCTATACAAATAATAATATGATTTCAAGTATTCTATCTTATACAATAATATATGATTTCAAGTATTCCTATCTTATACAAAAATATATGATTTCAAGATCTATTTAACAATAATAATATGATTTCAAGTATTCCTATCTAAACTAATAATTATATGGTTTCAAGTAATCATTTCTATTTAATAATAGTCATTTGTTTACAAACACTTACATAGTTTCAAGGAGCTTATTATAATAATCATTGGCAAAATAATTATAGGTTCAAGTAACTCTAATTTAATAAACAAAATAATTTACAGTTCTTCTGTCTTCATTTAAATTTCCTCTTCTCCCTCACACAGACGTATCTCTTTTTAGAAACAAACCTATCCCTCCACACCCTCTTTGGGACTGTTCCAAATGCATTTTTTTATATTAAAAATCATTTGCAAAGCATTTTTATAATAAGAATCATTTCCAATCCATTTTTATTGTAAAAATCATTTGCAATGTATTTTTATAGTAAAAATCATTTCCAATCCATTTTTATAGTAAAAATCATTTCCAATGCATTTTCATACTAAAAATCATTTGCAATGCATTTTTATAGTAAAAATCATTTGCAATGCATTTTTATAGTAAAAATCATTTGCAATGCATTTTTATACTAAAAATCATTTGCAATGCATTTTTATACTAAAAATCATTTGCAATACATTTTTATACTAAAAATCATTTGCAATGCATTTTTTATAGTAAAAATCATTTGCAATGCATTTTTATACTAAAAATCATTTGCAATACATTTTTATACTAAAAATCATTTGCAATCTAATACAAATGATTTGCAAAGGGTTAAATAAAGTATTACAACTATTCCTATCTAATACAAATGATTTGCAAAGGGTAAATAAATAATTTCAACTATTCCTATCTAATACAAATGATTTGCAAAGGGTTAAATAAATAATTTCAACTATTCCTATCTAATACAAATGATTTGCAAAGGGTTAAATAAAGTATTACAACTATTCCTATCTAATACAAATGATTTGCAAAGGGGTAAATAAATAATTTCAACTATTCCTATCTAATACAAATGATTTGCAAAGGGTTAAATAAATAATTTCAACTATTCCTATCTAATACAAATGATTTGCAAAGGGTTAAATAATAATTTCAACTATTCCTATCTAATACAAATGATTTGCAAAGGGTTAAATAAATAATTTCAACTATTCCTATCTAATACAATTGATTTGCAAAGGGTTAAATAAATAATTTCAACTATTCCTATCTAATACAATTGATTTGCAAAGGGTTAAATAAATAATTTCAACTATTCCGATCTAATACAAATGATTTGCAAAGAGTTAAATAAATAATTCAACTATTCCTATCTAATACAAATGATTTGCAAAGGGTTAATAAATAATTTCAACTATTCCTATCTAATACAAATGATTTGCATAGAGTTAAATAAATAATTTCAACTATTCCTATCTAATACAAATGATTTGCAAAGAGTTAAATAAATAATTTCAACTATTCCTATCTAATACAATGATTTGCATAGAGTTAAATAAATAATTTCAACTATTCCTATCTAATACAAATGATTTGCAAAGGGTTAAATAAATAATTTCAACTATTCCAATCTAATACAAATGATTTGCATAGAGTTAAATAAAGGATTACAACTATTCCTATCTAATACAAATGATTTGCATAGAGTTAAATAAAGGATTACAACTATTCCTATCTAATACAAATGATTTGCAAAGGGTTAAATAAATAATTTCAACTATTCCTATCAAGTGGAGTACTAAGTGTCACCCAAGGCGGATGTTTATTTGGCCGTTTTATAAGTTCTAAGAACACTTCAACCACTTTACTAATTCCAAATAATAATTTCTCTCCTCCCTCCCTTTCTATGTCTGTTTCGGTCTATCCCCCTCTCTCTTTTTCTTTGTCTCTCTCTGTCTCTGTCTCTGTCTGTCTGTCTGTCTGTCAGTCTATCTCTCTCCCCTCTCTCTCTCTCTCTCTCTCTCTCTCTCTCTCTCTCTCTCTCTCTCTCTCTCTCTAAAAAACAAAAACACCTGTTTAAAAGACTAATGTTAAAAATGAAATTCCATTCCACTCCCACAAAAACAGGAAGAGGTGGTGAAATACTCATGTGTATGTATATATATACACATGCATGTAAAAATTCATTTTCATATTATCAATCAAAGCCTGAAGAAGATACCAGAATATCTGAAACACGTGTTGCATATGTAAAACAAAAAGAATTAAAAAAAAATTTCTGAGAACAAAATACATTTTGCGGACCTTCCTTTTTTTATAAAATATTGAATTTTCTCCCGTTGGAACCAGAACAACATTTTATATATATATATATATATATATATATCGAGAGAGAGAGAGAGAGAGAGAGAGAGAGAGAGAGAGAGAGAGAGAGAGAGAGAGAGAGAGATATGAACGGACTGAGATATAATAATAATAATAATAATAATAATAATAATAATAAAAAAAAAAAATTAAAAAAAGATGAAGGCCGTACAAGACTATGTTCAACTGGGTGGGAACGGTGATCCACTGAGAATTCTGCAAGAAATTAAATTTTTGTCATACAACTAAATGGTATATGCACATGCCTGAATCTCTCCTGGAGAATGAGACTCATAAAAAAATATCTGCATATACTACACTATAATAATTTAATTATTAGAACTATAATAATATATATATATATATATATATATATATATATATATATAATATATATATATATATATATAATGAGATAGATAGATAGATAAATAGATAGATAAGAGTCCTGGAGACCCAAGATCCAGTAAAAAAAAATCTCAGAAGAAATATTATAATAATAATAATAATAATAATAATAATAATAATAATAATACGTAGAAGAGTCCTGGGGATTTAAAGAGACTTGCTGTCAGACTTCACGGAACAACTACCAATTGGAAGAAGAAGAAGAAGAAGAAGAAGAAGAAGAAGAAGAAGAAGAAGAAGAAGAAGAAGAATGAATGAAATACTCACTTGATGATGATTGAAATAAGCAAATTAACATCATCATAAGTTGTATCTCCATCATGGAACGTTGAAATGAGAAATGAAATTATGAAAACAAAAGGATGTAAAACAACAAAAACTATTGGATAGCAAAAACAACTAAAAATCGGATGATCAGTCTATTCATATTTCTTTTAAACTGATACTTGTGGTGGATAGGATATATTTTAAATATAAGATTTCATTGGTCAATGATTTTTATTCAAAAATGCATAGGAAATTGTTTTTATTATAAAATGTATTGCAAATGATTTTTAGTATAAAAATGGATTGGAAATGATTCTTATTATAAAAATACATTGCAAATGATTTTTAGTATAAAAATGCATTGCAAATGATTTTTAGTATAAAAATGCATTGCAAATGATTTTTACTATAAAAATGCATTGCAAATGATTTTTAGTATAAAAATGCATTGCAAATGATTTTTAGTATAAAAATGTATTGCAAATGATTTTTAGTATAAAAATGCATTGGACAATGATTTTTACTATAAAATACATTGCAAATAATTTTTAGTATAAAAATGCATTGCAAATGATTTTTAGTAATAAAAATGCATTGCAAATGATTTTTAGTATAAAAATGCATTGCAAATGATTTTAGTATAAAATGTATTGCAAATGATTTTTAGTATAAAAATGCATTAGACAATGATTTTTACTATAAAATACATTGCAAATAATTTTTGTATAAAAATGCATTGCAAATGATTTTTAGTATAAAAATGTATTGCAAATGATTTTTAGTATAAAAATGCATTGCAAATGATTTTTACTATAAAAAATGCATTGCAAATGATTTTTAGTATAAAAATGTATTGCAAATGATTTTTAGTATAAAAATGCATTGCAAATGATTTTTAGTATAAAAATGCATTGCAAATGATTTTTACTATAAAAATGGATTGGAAATGATTTTTACTATAAAAATACATTGCAAATGATTATTTAACCCTTTGCAAATCATTTGTATTAGATAGGAATAGTTGTAATACTTTATTTAACCCTTTGCAAATCATTTGTATTAGATAGGAATAGTTGTAATACTTTATTTAAACCCTTTGCAAATCATTTGTATTAGATAGGAATAGTTGAATTTATTTAACCTTTGCAAATCCGGAATAGTTGAAATTATTTATTTAACTCCAAATCATTTGTATTAGATAGGAATAGTTGTATTTAATTTGCAAATCATTTGTATTAGATAGGATAGTTGAAATTATTTATTAACCCTTTGCAAATCATTTGTATTAGATAGGAATAGTTGAAATTATTTTATTTAAACTCAAATCATTTTGTATTAGATAGGAATAGTTGTAATACTTTATTTAACCCTTTGCAAATCATTTGTATTAGATAGGAATAGTTGAAATTATTTATTTAACCTTTGCAAATCATTTGTATTAGATAGGAATAGTGAAATTATTTATTTAACCTTTGTATAGATAGGATAGTTTGAAATTATTTATTTAAACTTTGCAAATCATTTGTATTAAATAGGAATAGTTGAATTATTTTATTTAACCCATTGCAAATCATTTGTATTAGATAGGAAAGTTAAATTTTTATTTAACCCTTTGCAAATCATTTGTAATTAGATAGGAATAGTTGAAATTATTTATTTAAAACCCTTTGCAAATCATTTGTATTAGATAGGAATAGTTGAAATTATTTATTTACTCTATGCAAATCATTTGTATTAGATAGGAATAGTTGAAATTATTTATTTAACCCATTGCAATCATTTGTATTAGATAGGAATAGTTGAAATTATTTATTTTAACCCTTTGCAAATCATTTGTATTAGATAGGAATAGTTGAAATTATTTATTTAACTCTATGCAAAATCATTTGTATTAGATAGGAATAGTTGAAATTATTTATTTAACCCATTGCAAATCATTTGTATTAGATAGGAATAGTTGAAATTATTTATTTAACCCTTTGCAAATCATTTGTATTAGATAGGAATAGTTGAAATTATTTATTTAACCCATTGCAAATCATTTGTATTAGATAGGAATAGTTGAAATTATTTTTTAACCCTTTGCAAATCATTTGTTTAGATAGGAATAGTTGAAATTATTTATTTAACTCTTGCAAATCATTTGTATTAGATAGAATAGTTGAAATTATTTTATTTAACTCTATGCAAATCATTTGGTATTAGATAGGAATAGTTGAAATTATTTATTTAACCATTGCAAATCATTTGTATTAGATAGGAATAGTTGAAATTATTTATTTAACCCTTTGCAAATCATCTTGTATTAAGATAGGAAATAGTTGAATTATTTATTTAACTCTATGCAAATCATTTGTATTAGATAGGAATAGTTGAATTATTTATTTAACCCTTGCAAATCATTTGTATTAGATAGGAATAGTTGAAATTATTTATTTAACCCATAGTAAGCAAATCATTTGTATTAGATAGGATAGTTGAAATTATTTAATTTAACCCATTGCAAATCATTTGTATTAGATAGGAATAGTTGAAATTAAATTTATTTAACCCTTTGCAAATCATTTGTATTAGATAGGAATTTGAAATTATTTATTTAACTCTTGCAAATCATTTGTATTAGATAGGAATAAGTTGAAATTATTTATTTAACTCTATGCAAATCATTGTATTAGATAGGAATAGTTTGAAATTATTTATTTAACCCATGCAAATCAATTGTATTAGATAGGAATAGTTGAAATTCATTTATTTAACCCTTTGCAAATCATTTGTATTAGATAGGAATAGTTGAAATATTTTATTAACTCTATGCAAATCATTTGTATTAGATAGGAATAGTTGAAATTTTTTATTTACCCATTGCAAATCATTTGTATTAGATAGGAATAGTTGAAATTATTTATTTAACTTTTGCAAATCATTTGTATTAGATGGAATACTTGAATTATTTATTTAACCTTGCAAATCATTTGTATTAGATAGGAATAGTTGAAATTATTTATTTAACTCTATGCAAATCATTTGTATTAGATAGGAATAGTTGAAATTATTTATTTAACCCTTTGCAAATCATTTGTATTAGATAGGAATAGTTGAAATTATTATTTAACTCTTTGCAAATCATTTGTATTAGATAGGAATAGTTGAAATTATTTATTTAACTCATTGCAAATCATTTGATTAGATAGGAATAGTTGAAATTCTTTATTTAACTCTTTGCAAATCATTTGTATTAGATAGGAATATTGAAATTATTTATTTAACTCTATGCAAATCATTTGTATAGTAGGAATATTGAATTATTTATTTAACTATTTGCAAATCTATTTAGAAATAGTGTTATTTTAATTATTGAATTATTTATTTAACCCTTTGCAATCATTTGTATTAGATAGGAATAGTTGAAATTATTTATTAATCTTTGCAAATCAATTTGTATTAGATAGGAATAGTTTGAAATTTATTTATTTAACTGCAATCATTTGTATTAGATAGAATGAAATTATTTATTTAACCCTTTGCAATCATTTTATTAGATAGGAATAGTTGAAATTATTTATTTAACTCTCATGCAAATCATTTGTAATTAGATAGGAATAGTTGAAATTATTTATTTAACCTTTGCAATCATTTGTATTAGATAGGAATAGATGAAATTATTTATTTAACTCTTTGCAAATCAAATTGTTTAGATAGGAATATGAAATTATTTATTTAACTCTATGCAAATCATTTGTAATTAGATAGGAATAGAATTATTTTTTAACTCTTTGCAAATATTTGTATTAGATAGGAATAGGTTGAATTATTTATTTAACTCTTGCAATATCATTTGTATTAGATAGGAATAGTTGAAATTATTTATTTAACTCTATGCAAATCATTTGTATTAGATAGGAATAGTTGAAATTAATTTATTTAACTCTTTGCAAATCATTTGTATTAGATAGGAATAGTTGAAATTATTTATTTAACTCTATGCAAATCATTTGTATTAGATAGGATAGTTGAAATTATTTATTTAACTCTATGCAAATCATTTGTTTATAGGAATAGTTGAAATTTATTTATTTAACTCTATGCAAATCATTTGTATTAGATAGGAATAGTTGAAATTATTTATTTAACTCTATGCAAATCATC
>CM042175.1:12019929-12032429 GCA_023376005.1 Doryteuthis pealeii
AGTGTCAAGTAAATGGTCTAAATTAACCAAATTCTATAATGAAAGGGGGATAATTTGTTGTTGATTTACGTTTAATTAATGTAAAAAAACATGATAATACAGGTTCCAATACTCAAATTAGGGTCCTTCAAAATGTTCACTGATGGTTGGGGAAGTTACCCTCATTAAGGTTTTTAATTTTATTGAAATTTGCTGAAATTTTATAAGTGGGTATCATTTCAGGTTCTTTACATATAGTTTAAATTATAAGTAGTAATTATAAATAGAATTTTATAAGAACAGAATACAGTGACAATATATATATATATTGGGAGAATATGTGCCTAATTGAAGTCATAACTAATTTGAAAATTAATTAGTTGATAATTAAAGAATTAGGCGAATATATCTGTTCAAATGTAAGGCGTAAACAAACCGAGAAAAAGTCGATCTCTGTATGTACATTTCGGCATATACCTCATCAGCAGAGTTATATACAGGGGGCTGCTTTGTGTGTGATTCGAACCCTAACTGCCAGGCTGACAGGCGGGGATTCTAACCATTACAGTTTAAAAACAAAAGAGAAATCTGGAAAAACAGCTAGTGTAATGGTTAAAATCCCCGCCTGTCAGCCCGGCAGTTAGGGTTCGAATCACACACAAAGCAGTTCCATGTCTATAACTCTGCTGATGAGGCATAATATGCCGAAATGTACATACAGAGATCGACTTTTTCTCGGTTTGTTTACGCCTTACATTTGAACAGATATATTCGCCTAATTCTTTAATTATCAACTAATTAATGTTCAAATTAGGTATGACTTCAATTAAGCACATATTCTCCCCAAAATTGTCGGCTATCGCCATCTCAAACAAATTGTTTGTTACTTTCACACACACACACACACACACACACATACACACACATATATATATATATATATATACTAGAAAAGATGTGACCTGTTGGGTCACCCATTGAGCTTGGGTTAGATTGTTAAAAAATAACAATAATGTAATTTATTTTTAATACATTTTAAACTATTTTTCAGTCAATTTTGTGCCAATTTATCGTAAACATGGACATCAACGTTGTCTAAGATGACGTAAAATCTGTATTTTACAAAATAATTTTACCCTTCCCTCCCTATTGAAAAAAAATTACCAAAAATCTGGGAATTTTCCAATTTTAATGAAGTTTTCAGTGTTGATTTATTAATAAATGAATTTTATAATGCATCAATTATTTTATTTCAAAAACGTATTTCTGCTATGGTAAATTAATATTTAAAATTCATTTCGAATATGAAACGCTTAATTTTAAGTTTCAAATTTCCTATTTCTAGATTTTAAAAACAAATATCTATTTAATAATTACTTTAGTTTATTATTAACTAATAATTTTTGTAGAAACACTCTATTAAAAATTTAGGACGCCCTCCTTTTAAACAGAACAAATCTCGATGTATATTTTTCTTTCATAAGATAATAATCAATTAAATCCAAAAGAGTAAAAAAAAAAAAAAAAATCTACAAAAATGATTTTCTTTTATTTTGTAAAATATAGATTTTACTGCAACTTTGCTAGTGCCTGACATTTTTCATTTAAAAGAAGGGTACTATTCGCAGAGTTCAGTCCCGGCCTCCTGCCTTAAAAAAACCCTACGTGGTGATAGGTAAAAAAACAAACCGACCTGGTAAAATATAGCATTAAATATTTTAGAAAAACGCCTAAAGCGCTATATATATATATAATATATATATATATATATTGTTATTGTGGTTGTAGGTTGCAGTAAAAAAAATCAAAATACCATTTTATTTGTAAGATGAGTAAAAATCATAAGAATAATTTCATAAGAACATAAATGCTTCTTTATAAGTATCATCAATAAGAATTATAAGTAAAATTTCATATGAACATAATGTTTTATGAGTAACATGAGTAACTATTGTAAAATTTTATAAGTACATAAATGCTATTTTATTAATAACATGGGTACAATTTCATAAGAATATAGATACCATTTTATGTTACATAAGTAACTGTAACGTAGCCGTTCGTCACAGTACCCAATAGATATATTTGTTACGTACTTTCTTACTGCTTCTTACTCTGGTCTTCTATTCTTCCGGCCGTCTTCTGATCGTCTAGTCTTCTGTCTTCTAATAGTCTTCTAATGGTCGGGTATATCTTCTACAGGTCTCGTCTGGTCTTTCTTATCTGGGGATTCCGTGTCTGGTTCTGCTGGGGACCATTTCTTATCAGAAGCCTTGTGTCATTGTTAGCTTTTAGTAATAACAACAAGACTTCGATTTACCTTTGATGTTATTTTATTCCGGATCCCCAGAACCAGACAAAATGCGCGCTGAGAGTTACATCTTGCTAGCTTCTCAATCTTAACTCTCAACTGACTAACTGCAACTAACTACCTGCAACTCTTACTGAGTTCCTTACACCTTAAACCGGAAGGGCTTCTATTGCCTTCCGATTCCCACGGTCCCTTTCCGCAAGGCAAGGTCAGAGTGAGGTCAAGCATTGTCACTCACTCTCAAGGCCATCAGCTGCACTGATCGCCATAAGGATTTCTATACTACCTTAAAAAGTAATAGGGATCCAATTAATATGTAACATAACTAGTGTAAGTTAAATTTAATAATAAATATATGTAACAATTTGAAAGTTATATTTTACAAGTAAGAAATAATGAAAGACTTTGCTCTTTTTTTGCAGGTGAATTTTATCCATCAGAATTGAAACCATCAAAATGTCGTCCAGTGACCAGTAATACATTTATAAATGAAACTGGATGTTACATTAATAAAGAGGGAACGGAGATAAAACTTTATTTACCAAAGAAAACCAAAAAATACTTCCATTTTCTTATACTAAATATGTCAGTGGAAGTATACCATAACTCCATCTTCCCAAGATGGTTTTTATCTATGTTTGTAGATGAAATGCGTTATCCAGCAATTTCACACTTGATGTGGAAGGTTACAGATGGTATTACTATTGAGGGACATACATGGTTTTTCCTAAAAGGTAAGGCTCTAGGCTACTGTAGCACTTTGATTTAGTGCTTTTCAGTTTGTTTCACTGGCACGCATATGATATACAATCTGGAATGATTTGTTTTTGTTTGTAATGTAAATTATTTATTTAGAGTAAGGTTTTAGTTACAAGGGACATTGTACTAGTTATTGTTCATCTTTAATACCGGAGACTATTAGTCTGTAATTAACTTTTTGCTAGTATTGTGATTTTTCTAGTTGTTTATTTCAAACAAAAGAACAGTCAAGGGTTAACCAGGTCAAGGAGATGATGGGGGGAATTTTATATATATATATATATAGTCAAGTTGAGGTTTTGGAGAGGCAGTTGAAGTTTCGGAGTTGAAGTCGAAAGACAGTCGACTTGGTTGAGTTTGCAGAGGGGGGAGTTGGGCAGAGTTGAGCCGAGGCAAGCATTTGGGCTCTCTCCCCCTTATTCGACTGGACCCAACGATGATAGAGTAGCAGAATAGAACCGCCTGGTGCCATAATCTCTTCCTAACCACTTGGACTATCACCCTAACCTGCCTTGTTTGTCTCTCTTTGTTTGATGCTGTTGTTTTACTTATGACATATGGGTGCGTTCCCGGACACGGCGTGGGGTTTGACGATAAGACGGCCAGTGACAGAGATCGATCCGGATAGACTGCTATTGCTCATCAATATTCTCTTCGAACGTCCTGTACGTAATAATTCAGGGTATCGATCTGGGAGACTGCTATTGGTGGTGATTGATATTCTCCCAGACGACTTGAACAAGAATGGTGAAAGCGACGACGGGACGCGCGGGCCCACTGTGTCATACTACACGTATATCTTGCTGTATTTTTTTATGCAAAAATTGAAAATACTAAGTTGTTTAGTTAAAAATCATTAATTTTTAATTTTGATTGTTACAAATAAAATATCAACAATCCATGTCAAAAAATGATAAATGATCTTCAGTGTGCTTATACAATTGTGGAAGCGCGTGGTGTAATGGTTAAAGTCATGAGAAATGGACTCGTCGCCCCGAGTTCAAATCCTGGACGTGGTAATTGCATTTCACTTAGCGCTAATACCCTTGGGAAAGGTATGAATCCTACTCTCCCTCCAGCTATGGGTAAATAGCAGGGCAGACTGGGTTCTTTAACCATGGCTAGGTAACCAGTCTAGGAGAAGGAAAACTCTGAATTCAAAACCTGTTGAACTCCGCTTAAGAAATTGACCTTGTGTCGTATCCTACTCGTGCGGAGGAGTTGGTATATATATATATACAATTGTGTATAATGTGTATACACAAGTTCTGGTTGTTGGAATATTTTGTGATATAGTTATTTACTAAGCTTAGCTTAGATATGGCACAAGGCCAGAAGTATGGGGTTCCCAATGAGAATCGAACTCACTAACAATGGTTTGCGAAGCGAGCTTGCTAACCATTACACCACATGATTTTGTGATATAGTTATTTACTAAGCTTAGCTAGATATGGCACAAGTCCAGATTATGGGGCTCCCAATGAGAATCGGGAACTTTCACTAACAATGGTTTTGCGAGCGAGCTTGCTAACCACATGATTTTGTGATATAGTTATTTACTAAGCTTAGCTTAGATATGGCACAAGGCCAGAAGTATGGGGTTCCCAATGAGAATCGAAACTCACTAACAATGGTTTGCGAAGCGAGCTTGCTAACCATTACACCACATGATTTTGTGATATAGTTATTTACTAAGCTTAGCTTAGATATGGCACAAGTCCAGATTATGGGGCTCCCAATGAGAATCGAACTCACTAACAAATGGTTTGCGAAGCGAGCTTGCTAACCACATGATTTTTGTGATATAGTTATTTACTAAGCTTTAGCTTAGTATGGCACAAGGCCAGAAGTATGGGGTCCCAATGAGAATCGAACTCACTAACAATGGTTTGCGAAGCGAGCTTGCTAACCATTACACCACGTGATTTTGTGATATAGTTATTTACTAAGCTTGCTTAGATATGGCACAAGGCCAGAAGTATGAGACACCCAGTGAGAAATCGAACTCACTAAACAATGGTTTGCCGAAGCGAGCTTGCTAACCATTACACCACGATGATTTTGTGATATAGTTATTTACTAAGCTTAGCTTAGATATGGCACAAGTCCAGATTTATGGGGCTCCCAATGAGAATCGAACTCACTAACAATGGTTTGCGAAGCGAGCTTGCTAAACCACATGATTTTGTGATATAGTTATTTACTAAGCTTAGCTTAGATATGCACAAGGCAGAAGTATGGGGCTCCAATGAGAATCGAACTCACTAACAATGGTTTGCGAAGCGAGCTTGCTAACCATTACACCATATGATTTTGTGATTAGTTTATTTACTAAGCTTAGCTTAGATATGGCACAAGGCCAGAAGTATGGGGCTCCCAATGAGAATCGAACTCACTAACAATGGTTTGCGAAGCGAGCTTGCTAACCATTACACCATATTGATTTTGTGATATAGTTATTTACTAAGCTTAGCTTAGATATGGCAGCAAGGCCAGAAGTATGGGCTCCCAATGAGAATCGAACTCACTAACAATGGTTTGGCGAAGCGAGCTTGCTAACCATTACACCACGTGATTTTGTGATATAGTTATTTACTAAGCTTAGCTTAGATATGGCACAAGGCCAGAAGTTATGGGGCTCCCATGAGAATCGAACTCACTAACAATGGTTTGCGAAGCGAGCTTGCTAACCATTACACACTGATTTTGTGATATAGTTTATTTACTAAGCTTAAGCTTAGATATGGCACAAGGCCAGAAGTATGGGCTCCCAATGAGAAATCGAACTCACTAACATGGTCTTGGCGAAGCGAGCTTGCTAACCCATGATTTTTTTGTGATATAGTTATTTACTAACCTTAGCTTAGATATGGCACAAGGCCAGAAGTATGGCCCCCAGTGAGAATCGAACTCACTAACAATGGTCTTGCGAAATCTACTATTCTAACCATTACACCATGTGATTTTGTGATATAGTTATTTACTAAGCTTAGCTTAAGATATGGCAAGTCCAGATTATGGGGCTCCCAATGAGAAATCGAACTCACTAACAATGGTTTTTGCGAAGCGAGCTTGCTAACCATTACACCACGTGATTTTGTGATATAAGTTATTTACTAAGCTTAAGCTTAGATATGGCACAAGCCAGATATGGGGCTCCCAATGAGAATCGAACTCACTAACAATGGTTTTGCGAAGCCAGCTTGCCTAACCATTACACCACATGATTTTGTGATATAGTTATTTACTAAGCTTAGCTTAGATATGGCACAGAGGCCAGAAGTATGGGCTCCCAATGAGAACTGAACTCACTAACAATGGTTTGCGAACAGCGAGCTTGCTAAACCATTACACCCACGTGATTTTGTGTATAGTATTTACTAAGCTTAGCTTAGATATGGCACAAGGCCAGAAGTATGGGGCTCCCTGAGAATCGAACTCACTAACAATGGTTTGCGAAGCGAGCTTTGGTAACCATTACACCACAGTGATTTTGTGATATAAGTTATTTATCTAAGCTTAGCTTAGATATGGCACAAGGCCAGAAGTATGGGGCTCCCAATGAGATCGAACTCACTAACAATGGTTTGCGAAGCGAGCTTGCTAAACCATTACACCACATGATTTTGTGATAATAGTTATTTACTAAGCTTAGCTTAGTATTGGCACAAGGCCAGAAGTATGGGGCTCCCAATGGAGAATCGACCTCACTAACAATGGTTTGCGAAGGCGAGCTTGCTAACCATTACACCACGTGATTTTGTGATATAGTTATTTACTAAGCTTAGCTTAGATATGGCACAAGGGCCAGAAGTATGGGGCTCCCAATGAGAATCGAACTCACTAACAATGGTTTGCGAAGCGAGCTTGCTAACCATTACACCACAATGATTTTGTGATATAGTTAATTTACTAAGCTTAGCTAGATATGGCACAAGGCCAGAAGTATGGGGCTCCCAATGAGAATCGAACTCAACTAACAATGGTTTGCGAAGCGGCTTGCTACCCATTACACACATGATTTTGTGATATAGTTATTTACTAAGCTTAGCTTAGATATGGCACAAGGCCAGAAGTATGGGGCTTCCAATGAGAATCGAACCTCACTAACAATGGTTGCGAAGCGAGCTTGCTAACCATTACACCACGATGTTTTTGTGATATAGTTATTTACTAAGCTTAGCTTAGATATGGCACAAGGCCAGAAGTATGGGGCTCCGCAATGAGAATCGAACTCACTAACAATGGTTTGCGAAGCGGAGCTGCTAACCATTACACCACATGATTTTGTGATATAGTTATTTAACTAAGCTTAGCTTAGATATTGGCAAAGGCCAGAAGTATGGGGCTCCCAATGAGAATCGAACTCACTAACAATGGTTTGCGAAGCGAGCTTGCTAACCATTACACACATTGATTTTTGTGAAATAGTTATTTACTAAAGGCTTAAGCTTAGATATGCTGCAAAGGCCAGAAGTATGGGGCTCGCCAATTGAGAATCGAACTCACTAAACAATGGTTTGCGAAGCGAGCTTGCTAACCATTACACACATGATTTTTGTGAATATAGTTATTTTACTTAAGCTTAGCTTAGATATGGCACAAGGCCAGAAGTATGGGGCTCCCAATGAGAATCGAACTCACTAACAATGGTTTGCGAAGCGAGCTTGCTAACCATTACCACGTGATTTTGTGATATAGTTATTTACTAAGCTTAGCTTAGATATGGCCAAGGCAAGAAGTATGAGACCACCCAGTGAGATCGAACCTCACTAACAATGGTGTTGCGAAGCGAGCTTGCTAACCATTACACCACGTGATTNATCAAGTGAAAAAACAAAAATTAGTGCATTGGTTTAAAATTTAGTAGCGGCTTGACAAATTTTGAATACTATTGGTTTTCCATATAAATTAATTTCTAAATGTTTAATGAATGTGACTTTTTCCTCCTTTAGATGAAACATATCAAACTTCACACGACTGTTGCTACAACCAGAAAATAATATTCTTTACACTAATGGTAAGTAAAAAAAGCAATGAAATGAAAAGAAAGAAAAAGCAAGCTAACAAGAGAAGAGAAGAAAGAAAAGAAAGGGAAGGAAGGAAGAGCAAGAAAAAAGTGGAAAGAATTGGAATGAATGAAAGAAAGAATGACCTGAAAAAGAAAGAAATGAAGGAAGGACAGGAAAAGAAAGAAAGAAGTTATACGTATAATGAATTTGATTTTTTTTTTGCAGCTGAAAATATCTCTTCAATAACTGTTTTTACAAAGAAAAAACATCTTTGGACTACTAATGGTAAGTAAAAGAAGAAAGAAGAAAGAAAGAAAGAAAGAAAGAAAGAAAGAAAGAGAGTTAGAAAGAAGAGAATAAACTTTTTCCACTCTAGATGAAATATCTCCTTCAAACGCAATTGCTATTACAGAAAATATGTTTTTTACTACTAATGGTAAGTAAGAAAGAATGAAAGAAAGAAAGAAAGAAAGAAAGAAAGAAAGAAGGAAAAAGAAAGCGACATTGCTAATACAGAAAATTAATGTTTTTACTAAATAATGAAAGAAAGAATTAAGAAAGAATAAAAGAAAGAAAAAGAAAGAAAGAAGAAAGAAAAGAAGAAAAAAAGAAAGAAAGAAAGGTAAAGGTAATGAATTTGATTTTTTTTTTTCAGATGAAATGTCCCTTCAACGACTGTTGTTGCTACAGGGAAAAAACATTGTCACCTATTAATGGGTAAGTGAAAGAGAAGAAAGAAAGATTAAAGAGAGAGAGAGAGAAGAGAGAGAGAGGAGAGAGAGAGAGAGAGAGAGAGAGAGAGAGAGAGAGAGAGGGGGTAATGAATTTGATTTTTTCCTTTTTATTGGCAGATGAAATATTTTTTCAACGACTGTTACTACAAGGGAATAACATTGTCACCTATTAATGGTAAGTGAAAGAAAGAAAGAAAGAAAGAAAAAGAAAAGAAAGAAAGTAAAATTAAATAGAGAAAGAAAGAAAGAAAGGAAAAAGAAAGGAAAGAAAGAAGAAAGAAAAAGAAAGAAAGAAGAGAAAGAAAGAAAGAAAAGAAAGAAATAGAAAGAAAGAAAAGTAAATTAAATAGAGAAAGAAGAAGAAAGAAAGAAAGAAAGAAGAAAAGAAAGAAAAGAAAGAAGAAAGAAAGAAAGAAAAAGAAAGAAATAGAAAGAAAGAAAGTAAATTTAAATAGAGAAAGAAAGAAAAGAAGGAAAGAAGAAAAGAAAGAAAGTAAATTAATAGAGAAAAATGTTAAAGAAAGAAAGAAAGAAAGAAAAAGAAAGAAGAAAGAAAGAAAAAAGAAAAGAATAGAAAGAAAGAAAGAAAGTAATAATTAGAGAAAGAAGAAAGAAAAGAAGAAAGAAAGTAAATTAAATATGAAAAAATGTGAAAGAAAGAAAGAAAGAAAAAAGAAGAAAGAAAAAGAAGAAATAGAAGGAAAGAAAGAAAGTAATTAAATAGAGAAAGAAGAAGAAAGAAAAAGAAAGTAAATTAATAGAGAAAATGTGAAAGAAAGAAAGAAAGAAAGAAAGAAAAAGAAAGAAAGAAGAAAGTAGATTAAATGAGAAAATGTGAAAGAAAGAAAAGAGAACGAAAGAAAGAAAGGTAAATGTTACACCAACACATCCCCAGCAAATTGGCACTCTGATTTCACATCAGGGTTTATTATTATTATTTTGACTGTTTTCTATTTAATCAATTATTTTATTCCATTCTGATGCCAATATTTTTGGTTTATTTTTTCAGTGTTCATCATTTTGGGGACCGTTTTGCTGATTATTTTCCTGTTGGCAGGTTTCATCTTTTACAGGTAAATCTAGCAATTATTAAACAGGTGTTTATTTATCGAACTAACATTCTCATCTTTCTTAAATAATCATTTGAAATTTCTTCATAGAATCAGTTCTGAATGGTGTGCAGTATTGGACAAACTTCTCCTCCCAGTTCTGAATGGTATGCATTCATTATACAGTATCTGGCACCCCCCCCACCACAAAACAAACAGACAAATAAAAACAGACCGTGAAATTTTTTTTTATTATTGCCTCAATTTTTAATGAACCAGCTTAGACACACATAGGAAGTGATTATTTTCCTTTTTTATTCTTGTAAAAATTCCCTTAGTTGTATTACTAGCAAATATATGCATCCTCCGGGTGCAAGTATTTAAGTTTTGATATAATAAAATATCATATTAAATTAGAAAGGCTAATGAAACTGACTAAGAATGCAGATAAAAAGATCTGCAACAGAGGGGGTATAATCGAAAATAGAACAACTTTGAAACTAACTATTCCATCATTTTCATTACTCCCCTCTTTTATTGGTAAATTTTCCTAATTTAACTATTTAGTTAAAATAGGAAGTAAAGGATAATTTACAGTTATTTCTTCTTGTAAATACATTTTTTAAAAGATTTATCCACGAGTTTTTTGTTTATATTTCTTAAGATAAAACCAAACAAATAGAAATCAATAATACCAAGCACATATTTATTAAAATAAAATTTTAAATATAAATATGCAAATTAGCCTTCTCATTCAACTGTAAACGCTATTTTGTTGTATATATAAATACAATTGCATGTTATTAGTACGTAAGATATGGTCAACAGTATTAATAATGTAAAACAATTTTATTAATACTGAAGGTTTAAAAATGAAATCATGGAGAATTTTGAGTAGAGAATTAAGGGAATTGTGACTTGAGTAGTAATATAGTTTCGGTTACAGACAGAAAAACACACAATCTCCATTATAATAAGAGATGTTACCAACTCTTCTGCCACGAGTAGGATGTGACACTAAGTCATTTCTTAAGATGAGTTTATCAGGTTTCAATTCAGCGTTTTCCTTCTTTCTAGACTAATTGCTTAACCAAGGGGAAGGAGACCAGATTGCCCAATAACATCTCTCATTATAATGGAGATTGTGTGTTTTTTTCTGTCTGTAACCGAAACTATATTACTAATCGAGTCACAATTAACATAGTTATTTACATCACATTCTTCATGATTTTATCTATATTTAAACCTCAATTATTAATAAAATTGCTTCACCTTTTTATTAGTGTTGTCCATATCTCATGATATTTTCCACGTACCCACTTGTACGGGTCAGCACAAAGGCCCTATTTATGTGGGACCACCCACAAGCCGGACTCATGGGGTGGCGGGTGAAAAATTGCGTCGATTCCGTCGGCATTCCCTCCTCAAGGGGGGCGCTCAGGCGCTGGGCAATAAACCCAGCCCTGCCCTTTAAATCAAGGGGGCAGGTGTTGCCTGGGGGGATAGCCCCTGGGATCGACGCCGTTATTATATCAATGGTCCAGAGGCGCAAGCCACTGTTGACCATATCAACATACTGTATTTACCGCGTACCCCACTTGTACGGGTCAGGCACAAAGTCCTATTAACGTGGGACACCACAAGCCGAAGCTCATGGAGTGGCAGGTGAAAAATTGCGTCGATCCCGTCGGCATTCCCCCTCAAGGGGGGCGCCTCAGGCACTGGGCAATAAACCAGCCCTGCCCTTTAATCGAGGGGCAGGTGTTGCCTGGGGGGATAGCCCCTGGGATCGACGCCGTTAATTATATCAATGGTCCAGAGGCCGAAGCCACTGTTGACCATATCAACATACTAATAACATGCAATTGTATTAATATAATAAAAATAGGCGGTTTGCAGTGTGAACGGGAAGGCTAATTTGCATATTGATATTAAAAATTTGATTTTATTAAATATGTGCTTAGTATTATTGATTTCTAACTGTTTGGTTTTATTTTATTGAATATGAGCAAAAATCTCTTCAATGAATTTAAATGAAATCCATTAACAAAGAAAAATAACTGTCATTTTATTCTTTATTTCCTAATTTAACTAAATAGTTAATATAAGTAAAATTCAGCAATGAAAGACGGCAGTGATGGAAGAGTAAGTTTCATTCTATTACTAGTGAAAATAATACTCATACGCAAAAAAAAAACTCGGTTGTTTAGCACTAGTGAAAAGAGGCATATACTCCCTCGTTGTCTGGGTTATACCAATAATAGTCCACTCTGCTTATAATTTTCCCCTCTATTTTTTATAAGTAATTCTACTATGAAGTGCATTGAATGTGGGGGGCGGATAGTTGTATGGTGATAGGTAGGGCAGTTTGATGTCAATATTCAATAAAAGTGTTCAAACATTTAAAGACCATAAATAAATCAAGCACAATGGCATAGAAGACAAAACTCTGGATTAAACAAACAAAATTGTATTAACAAAATGTATACAAAAAGATAGCATCGAATACTGGGCAAGGTTCCGCCAAAAGTTATTTTTTTAAAGTTCAAATGTAAAATGTAAGCTGGTATTTCACAGTTCAAAAGTGAGAAAGAAAAGGTGAAAGTTTAAAGTCAACTCAAAAGCAGTCAGGCATAAGTTGAATGAATCTAAGGTT
>CM042175.1:12034929-12062429 GCA_023376005.1 Doryteuthis pealeii
CTCTCTCTCTATATATATATATATATATATATATATGTAAAAATGGAAACGAATCCGGTGCTATGTAAGTATATAAGAAATTGAAACAACAACGTGTTCAGATGGGGAATCATTTATAGTAGCAGCTGACATTATAACGTTTTGGTTTGTTTAGTAAACAATAGTCTGGACATTCATTTACATGGAAATAAAATTTAAAAAAAACCCAGTAGTTTATAAGTTATTTTAGTATGTTGCGGCTTCATATTTGAGTAATATTCAAAAGCCACAACACACTAAACTGCATGAGATAGTGTGGCTCTAGTTGTCCCAGATCACTTTGACCCGAATTGGTATTACCTGTTAGTTTCCCATAAACAGGTCAAGATAATTTGAAAACTGATTTAATTTTTTTGTTCTTTTAAAATCTAATTAATTTCAATATTTGATATTTTTATTTTCGATACACACGTGAGTTTGTAATTTTAGAATCCACTTAGTTTCTGCTTGTTTTCGAGATTGCGTTGTTGGAAATGCATGTTCTATTAGAATGCATTTGAGGTGTGTAAGGTTGTGTGGTAGGGTGTTAAAGTGAAGTGCTATTGTACTATGCGGGGATTTGAGTTTTATTGTGGATTTGTGGTTATTTAATCTTAGTCTAAAAGATGTTGATGTTGTATTTTTAATCTTACTAGCAAATATATGCACCCTCCGGGTGCAAGTATTTAAGTTTAAATGTAATAAAATATTAGATTAAATTAGAAAGGCTAATGAAACTAATTAAGAATTCAGAGAAAAGATTTGAAACGGAGGGGGTATAATCGGAAAATAGAACAACTGAAACTTACTCTTTCATCACTTCCGTTTTTCAATGCTAAATTTTCCTAATTTAACTATTTAGTTAAAATAGGAAGTAAAGAATAAAATTACAGTTATTTCTTCTTGTTAATGAATTTCTTTTAGGATTTATTGAAGAGATTTTTACTCATATTCATTAAGATAAAACCAAACAATTAGAAATCAATAATACCAAGCATGTTTTTATTAAAATCAGTTTTTTTTAATATCAATATGCAAATTAGCTTTACGTTTACACTGAAAACTGGTATTTTGTTGTATATATAAATACAATTGCATGTTATTAGTATTTAGGTAAGGCCAACAGTATTAATAATGTCAAACAGTCTTATTATTAATTGAGGTTTAAATAGAAATAGAATCATGGAGAATGTGTCGTAAATAACTAAGGGAATTTGGGACTTGAGTAGTAATATAGTTTCGGTTACAGACAGAAAAACAAACAATCTCCATTATAATAAGATATGAAAAGTTTTTTGGCAGTACAAAATTTTATTAGGACACGTAAAAGCGAATTCATCATAAAAGCGATGGAAAAAATTTCTAAAAAGAAAGTTAGGGTACCCTTATAATTAGATGTATAATCTAAAATAAATTCTTTTTTTGGTCAATCCTCATCAGAGAAAAACATTGAAAGTAGGTAATACAATGGTTGGAATAATTGAGAAAAAATGTAAATTTAAAAAAAAAAAATTTTTTTTTTTACCTTTTTCAATAAGAACGAGAAAATAAAAGAAATTACGAACCGTGCGGTGGAATCAGAAATTTTCGAACCCCTCTGCACGGTTCGTAATTTCTCTTATTTTCTCGTTCTTATTGAAAAAGGGGGGAAAAAAAAAATTACATTTTTTCTCAATTATTCCAACCATCATATTACCTACTTTCAATGTTTTTCTCTGATGAGGATTGTCCGAAAAAAAGATTTTATTTTAGATTATACATCTAATTATAAGGGTACCCTAACTTTCTTTTTAGAAATTTTTTCCATCGCATTTATGAGGAATTCGCTTTTACGTGTCCTAATAATATATATATATATATATATACATATATACACACAAACACAGTACAAGCAATATGAAACATTGCAATAAAATAAAAAATAAAAAGACAAGGTTGTCTTTTAATAAGATCGAATGTAAATTTAGTTGATAAGTATTTAATCTCAGAGCTGCAGATGAGTAAATTTTTACAAACCAAGATCTTCTGGGGGTAGAGGTTTTTTTTTTTTTTTTGGGGGGGGGGGGGGGGGGGGGGAAGAGTTTTTTTTTGGGGGGGGGGGAGACATGCTTCTGTTGGGGTAAATCAGTCACTGGCCATTTTTTCAATTCTTTTATTTAAAAACACCATGGAATTTACATCCAAGTTTGTGGGGTTCACATGAAAATGTCTTTCTATAATAGAAAAATTTTGTGAAGTACTTTTTTTGGTAAGTCAAACACCAGAAGCAGAGTCCGCTGCACTTGTTGGAGTAGTATTTGCTGCATCTGTGGAAGCAGTGTTCTCTGCACCTTTTAAAGAAGTGTCTGCTGAAGTTGTGGAAGCGGTATCAGCTGCATCCTTGGAAGTAGTGTCCGTTGCATCTTTGGAAGCAGTGCCCACTGCAGCTGTGGAAGCAGTGTCCACTGCATCCTTGGAACTGATGTCTGCAGCTGCTGTAGAAGTTGTGTCTGCTTCAGTCGTGGAAGCAGTGTCCGTTATATTTTTGGAAGTAGAGTTTATTGTTGTAGATGAATTACTATCCGACGGATTTGTCTTACTACTTCCATTAGCGGCTTTTTCTAACATAGACTGCTGAGCTCTTGCAGCTTCTTGCAGATTATATTTGCGGTATTTGTTAAAGTCCCTCACTACACTAAGACAACATAAACCCCGAAGTACTTCCACAAGGACAATCAGGTCTGGATTACTGTAATTTACCTACAAAATAAACAAAGAGAATATATATAAAAGCAAGTCAATACATTATAACATAATGGCCGTCCAAGCACCTATATTTGTGGCCTTGTGCCAGACTCGGAGAAACCTTAAGACAAAAATGTATTTCCGATTCCCTGATATTACTTGGGTGGCCTTTGAAGAATCACCGAAAAAGAAATAAAAAACTTAAATAAGATTTTGTTGACGTTAGGTCTGCTTTTAAGGAAAATCCAGTCTTTTCGACGACCAATGGTTCTTTGATCTAAGCGACTGTGACCAGAATGATTTGGAACTTTTCGAAGATTCTTTTCTTTCTGGATTGTTCCAGAAAAGATCTTTCTGGAAGATTCTTTTGACATATTATATAAGGACCTAGAATGGAGTCAAGTCAGTCAGTAGATTTGGACTCAGAGATCGGAGTCAGGAGAGATCAGAGCCAGCGAGGCAGTTGGCCGTACGTATGGAGTTGGCAGTCGGAGTTTGGAACTGTAGTCGCTGAAGACCAAAAGCACTGGCCTGTTATTATTGTTAAGAAAAGTTTGTCACCGAGAAGTTTGCTAAGGACGGAAACTAAGTTGAAACCAGTTAAAAAACACTTTATTAATCACAAATATTAATTAAGCTGACTCTCTCTCTCAAAAAGTTACAATGAAGTTTTTATTCCAATAAACTTCTGAAAAAATAAATACAGTATTATCGTCTTTCTTTCACGACGCCATAGAAATCTTTTATGAATGGAATTTCTACCCAAACAAATAGTACGGATACGCGACTGAACGTAAACAAGGAAAGAGATACTAAGGAGGGCACTTGTCAGCAAGTAAAATTGACCGTGACTAAAAACCCACGGTCGTGAAACTTGATACCTTTTGCTGGACGATAAACGAAAGGCACGCGGCGTGCGTAAAGCAATACTTCCTTGACCTGCCACTAGCGACCAAGGACTGCTGGACATAGTAAATGAACGAGCGTAGTCAACGCCCGATACAAGACCGTACAAGTATACGATAATAGTGCCGTGCATTTTGAGGCACTGGAAGACGCGGTAAAATACCAATAACGTTACATATATCGATTTGGTACCGTGACAACAAACACCCACTACGTAACAACATAATAAGTTCATGGAGACTAATATCCTTATCTTTGTTAAAATAATAAATTACCATAGTTTGGTTGGTTGGATTTTCTAGTTTAGCTCAGTCGGTAGAGCACTGGACAAGATTCTTGGTTCGATACTGGCCCTTGCCAACTCAGCATATGAGTAGCACATAGAAGGAACATAGTTCTTGTCCTGTGTCACAAGGTGTTTGTGGAACATTAAGGAAGGTTTAAACAACAAAGGGGTGGAAGGGAACAAAACCAGGCACCATATGCATAGCTGCAGAGGAAGCAAAAAGACTAAGTCTGTAAACGAGTTCATAAGAGAGAGATTTTGGTAATCTTGAACATTAGCTACATAAATGAGAGTAACCTCCCCTTGTTTCTTTCATTTTGAGGAAGCCGTGTGTTTTGTTTGGTAAAAACATGAATTTTTCGACAAATTGGGTATACCTATACTTTTCTAATATACAGCTACTCTCATAGAAATATTAACATCTTTTTTTAAATTTTTTAAATCACCTGTGGGAGATTCTAAGCATATGTTGACAGGGATGGTGAATATGTGGAGACTGTTTGGAAATATATTAAAGGTATTCCTATAAGGGTCTTAACATTTTTAAATCGATTTGAAAAAAAGATGTTAATATTTCTAATAAATAATGTTCAGATTACCGAGATTTTAGGGTTACCTTATCACATGACCAAAATATACACAACATGAGAAAGCCCCAACTTCAATGTAAAAAAGGAGATAACTCTATTTTGTCTTCCAACAAATGTATGTATTAAATGTTGAATGTTCATATCTTATTATAATGGAGATTGTGTGTTTGTCTGTCTGTAACCGAAACTAAATCACTACTCAAGTCACAATTCCCTTAGTTATTGACGTCACATTGACCATGATTTTATTTTTATTTAAACCTCAATTAATAATAAAACTGTTTGACATTATTAATACTGTTGGCCTTACCTAAATACTAATAACATGCAATTGTATTTATATATACAACAAAATACCAGTTTTCAGTGTAAACGTAAAGCTAATTTGCATATTGATATTAAAAAAACTGATTTTAATAAAAATGTGCTTGGTATTATTGATTTCTAATTGTTTTGTTTTATCTTAATGAATATGAGTAAAAATCTCTTCAATAAATCCTAAAAAAATTCATTAACAAGAAAAAATAATTGTAATTTTATTCTTTACTTCCTATTTTAACTAAATAGTTAAATTAGGAAAATTTAGCATTGAAAAACGGAAGTGATGAAAGAGTAAGTTTCAGTTGTTCTATTTTCCGATTATACCCCCTCCGTTTCAAATCTTTTTATCTGAATTCTTAATTAGTTTCATTAGCCTTTCTGATTTAATCTAATATTTTATTACATTTAAACTTAAATACTTGCACCCGGAGGGTGCATATATTTGCTAGTATGTGTAAATGAGTTTATTTTGTCTTTCCTACCCGTTTTGTTCTGTGTTAGTATATCACGGAATAGGCTAAAGAACTTAATCTGCCTTACTAGTTGGGCGACAGATGAATTAGTATATCATAGATATCATCATCATCATCATCAAGTCACATTGACAGAAGGGATTCCCATGACTCTCCTTTGCCACCCATCCCTATTGATCATTGCCCCTGGAAGGTCTTTTGCATGGCATCAAGAATCTGTACAAAACTGACTGATGCAGTTTTTTACAGGATGGCCTACACCATTGAATTTCCCCTAAACTTTATATATATATATATAAACTTAATAGTAACATACTTTATTTATGATCAGCAATTAAATTAATTTTTTTTTTTATTCGTATAATTGATAATTAATAAAGTATGTTACTATTTAAAGTTATATATAAAATTAGCAGTATTAGCAATATATTAAGCAGAGTTTAACAGGTTTGAATTCAGAATTTTCCTTCTCCTAGACTGGTTGCCTAACCAAGGTTAAAGAGCCCAGTCTGCCCTACTATTTACCCAAAGCTGGAGGGAGAATAGTTGAATTAATACCTTTTCCAGGGGTATTAGCACTATGTGAAATGTAAACAGCCTCGTCCAGGATTTGAATTCGGGTCGACGAATCCATTTCCTGTGACTCTAACCATTACATCATGCACCAAGAATATGATTGGTGTATTGAAGAAAAAGTGAATATTTTAAAAACCAGTTTAAATTTTTATCAGAAAGACATTTTTTCTTCTATTCAAGTCCTGAATCTTTCTTTGTGAATAGCAAGACAGTCTTGTATGTTATGAGCTGAAATTCGAGAATTCATTTACTGACTAAAATGTTTCTTAGAGTTAGATTTAGAAACTGACAAAAATCTGTGAGATATTTAATTCGATAATGTCATTTAAAAACAGACAAAAATAAATGGTAACTTTAAATCTAATCGTGTTCAGTTTGTTTTATTAGAACTAGCATATATATGCACCCTCCGTAGGGTGCAAGTATTTTAGTTAAATTTTATAATAAAATATGATATTAAATTAGAAAGGCTAATGAAACTGAATAAGAATGTAGATAAAAAGATTTTGAACAGAGAGGGTATGATTGAAAAATAGAACAACTTTGAAACTAACTCTTCCATCATTTTCCGTTACTCCCGTCTTTCATTGGTAAATTTTCCTAATTAAACTGTTTAGTTAAAATAGGAAGTAAAGAATAATATTACAGTTATTTCTTCTTGTTAAGGGATTTCTTTTAAGATTTATTGAAGAGATTTTTGCTCATATTCAATAAGATAAAACCAAACAACTAGAAATCAATAATACTAAGCATATATTTATTAAAATCAATTTTTTAAGATCAATATGCAAATTAAGCTTCCCATTCACACTGTAAACCTCTATTTTGTTGTATATATAAATACAATTGCATGTTATTAGCATGTAGATATGGTCAACAGTGTAAGTAATGTAAAACAATTTTATTAATAATTGAGGTTTAAATAAAAATAAAATCATGGAGAATATGATGTAAATAACTAAAGGAACTGTAACTTGCATAGTAATATAGTTTCGGTTACAGACAGACAAACCCACAATCTCCATTATAATAAGATTATTTAAAATCAAACATCTCTTTCTTGTGCTGATTCACACTGTGAGCGTAGAGCAGACAGGAGTTAAAAACAGAAAACACATGAACTCAACATGGAATTTCAAATAACTTGTATTAATATTTTCTTGAAATTACAGGTGCATATTTAACATTCTGACAATTGAATAATTTCATTTGTCACTTTTAGTTTGAAAGGTAACGTTATTATAAAAATGTACATAAACAAATAAGATTGGTTTCTAATTTATTCATTTGACTATACGAAAATGCAACAGGCATTAATAAGTAAGGGAGGTAAGCCGGCAGGTAAGAGTTATTTCCCTTTGATACTAGTTTTTTTTTTGAGCAAGAGGAAGTGTATATATTTTTCCGATCTCACACCAGGCCGAATTAACAGTCTTTTAAAGTGAGGAGCTATGCCCAAACTTAAGAACATGCGATTGCCAGTGCAAAAATACGTGGTCAAGTCATCATTCCCTTTAAAGGGCGCCTCAGGCACGGGGCAATAAACCCGGCTCTTTTAGGTGGTGGAGGCAATTGCTACCTGGAGTAATGGCTCCCCTGGGAGCACATAATATAGATTACTTCACTTACCCGCTGTGAGAGAAAGAGTATGTGTAGTGTAGTCACAGCGCCATAAAAGGCTTAAGTTGTCTAGTAGTAGGACTGGTCATCTAATTGGTAACATACAAACAGCAGTGTTCATCATAGGTAGTAGGTTCCCCAAAAAACAAACAAAAAAAAAACATACGAAATAAAAGCAGGCTGCAGAGTCACCGGGGGTTGTTAATTTCTCGCTCGCCCCGTGGGTTTTTTTCTGAGAGGAAGAGTAGGTCAAACTTTTCTATTATAAATTCCAATCATTACCACTATTCTCGCGACTCACGGTCAGCCACCCCCCCCAGTGGAGCCTGAAAAACTATGTCCGTCTCCAGCGAAAAAGAAAGTTTTCTTTACTTCCGTTTTTAAAAAAAATCTAGTTCAGGGATCATTGACCCATCACTGATCACTGGCTGACATACAGAATGCTTAGAATCTTAAAAACTTTCTTTTGTCCTTATTTTTTTTTTTATTTCTCTTTACGCAGAAATTTAATTACTGTTTTCTTTTCAATTTAAATTTTCTATAGACCATTTTAATTATGGTACATATGTGTGTGTGAAAGTATGGAGTTAATCTGACAGAAAGACAGAATGAATAACCGTTAGAATAGGAGGTACAAACGAACACTAGTGTTCGATGCTGGAATTTAAAAAAATGCATATTGTGTTAAAAATAAATAAATTTATTTTTAAAAATCAGAAGCATTATAATCCATATAAAACTCAAAAGAATTTGATGTAAAATTATATAAAAAGTGTATAAATAAGTATCAAAATGTTCATGATATATTCCAGCTACAAAATGTAAGTTAAAAGTCCACAGCACAATTAGAAAGGTGTAAAGTTTCAAAGAATTTGTATTGTTGACAAATTCCAGCATCAAACACTAGCATTCGTTTGTACACTCCTATTCTAACGGTTATTCATTCTGTCTTTCATTCAGATGTTGCTCTTGATGAAGGCCGCTCTATTAAAATGGTCAAAACAGATTCTGTCAGCAAACTTTAACATCATTTGTTTTTTCAAAAAAATGTTAAATTCATGTGTGTGTGTGTATAAGTGAATAAACGAGAAGAAAAGGAGACAAACCAAAATCAAGCCTACACATCCCCCCCCCAACACTACATATCAAAAAGTCTTTCTTGCTAACGTGACCTGGGCATTACTGTCAACACCAATCCGTGTTGGAGTGTAGCAAGGGGTGGAATGATTAAGCCCTCACAAGGCTAAGCACTGGGTTGTACTGATGATGTCGTTGTGGTGCACAAGATTCCACCTTTTCTCTCAAGCACTTATAAGGAGAGTTAAGGCAGGAAAGTTGATGGCGAGTGCTTGACTGTCGACACAGGACGCGGTCTTTGAGGCCACACAGGATTGAACTCACAGGAAGCTGAGTCTGCGCAGGTCTGGTACTATCTCAGAGGTGATATCAGTGTATGACTGCTAGATGAACGTGTAGTTCGCCTGTATGCGCGATTCCGCCGCATGCTTGGTTGGAATCTGATGCTTACATAACGCTCTCTCTCGCACAAGTTAGGAAGAGGATGAATAAAGAGCACTGAGTGCACCGAGTATATCAGTCCTCAGGAGATCACCGACCTTTTTTTTCAGCTTGGAAACACGCGCTTATGCGATGTGACGACATCGTTGAGATGACATACTATTATGTATACTACAGTTGCTGCGTGATGTATAGTTTCGGGGTAATGTTAAGAATGACCCTTTCGTAGTGAGTTAGATAGGGTTAACTCGGTATCTATGAGTCGTTCGATGCCACTACTCGGGATTGTCATATTCTCAGATCCCATATACTAATTACGGGGGTGCATCATAGTCGAGTTCGGTTGGTGATGCACAAAGCCAGTGCTGTAATACGAGGGCCAATGTGCTTCACTCACATCAGTACTATTACCTTCCAGTGTATAGTTCTCATAGCGGTGCTCAAACGCCAGAGTACACGCAGATCCCACAGGAGCCTTCTTGACCTCAGGATCCTTCTTTTAGAACTCGGGAAGCCTTCTTGTCATAATCGGCGAGCCATCGGAACTTTGAACCTGACCCCTTTATTCAATCCGGGGGGTATGGGTATACTATTTCTCATTCAGCCTAACGCCAGTAGTGTACTGCGAGCTTGCCGTAGATGTGCTGAATTAGGAACGCTAATGACGCTAGTGATGGCATGAGGATTGATTTGATTGATGAGCATATACAGAAACTGTTACACCTGTGGCATCAGCCTGGAGCTGAGAGACTATTGGTGTGCAGCGGACCGCAGCGCTACTCAGGATGAATTCCCTGTCGTAGCTTAGGATATACCAGGACAGATATGAGGAGAGAGTATGGGACGATGTGAAGTCGTCGCCACCGAACGATACGAAGACGCGTTCATTTTTGAGTGCTGTGTGATACGCTCATAATTACGCCATCTTCTGGTGTTGATAATTATACTTTTGACTCACCCTCGTATTTTGATACCCTGATAGTTTCTGCAAGGATGGCTTTGGCATTAGAAATAACCTACAAAGGTTGAATATGCCATTGAAACAAGAAACCAACGAATTCTTAAATTAAAAGACTGAATTGCTAGGATTTAATCACAGACTGAAAATGAGTGAAATTTTTTCTTTACCTTGTTTAGGGATTCATCTCTCCAATGAATCTGGCAGAGAGAGTCATGACTTCATCCCTAGCACCTTGCAAGTCTTCTGGTGCTTTGCTCGTGTGGCAGGTATCAATCTGACACTATAAGCTGCGCGAACGGAGTGATGAGAGTGCTTGGCTACCTAGCAGTAGACTGCGTACGACAGGCTTGTATGGCCATATAGTACCGTCTGAAGAAGCTATGCGTCGATACACAGATCGAAGTCGATGACCATGGGCGTATGCGATAGATGAGATTAGTCGCGTTTTAAGAGGTCGACGCTTGACTATGTGCTACCACGCCGCGAGCGCGACGCACGTTCTGACAGTGAGTTGCGATAGTGTGGAGATATATAGCTCGCACTATGCATGATAACACAGGGAAGGTAGGTCAGTATCTCCGGCTGAGCTATGATTCCTAGAGTAGGGAAGCACAGATGAGTTCTCTCTGGCGACTGCACTGGTCGCTCGAGTGGATCGACGGTATTACCGCATTGGATTCGTAGCACTAGTTGTGTGACGATCGCTGATGAAGAGAGGCGATGATTCGTTGTCGCACGCTGTGATGATACTGGATCAAGGTGGTACTGTATGGCGAGTTATCACATAGCGTGGTGAGTATGAGACATCTCTGATGTGACGGCGAGATGGACGGTTCTTGTATGTTGTTCGACCATCGAGAGCTCTTCCTCTCGAATGCTTTCTTCTATGACACTGCATGTCATTCGAGATCGATTCCTTCGCAGAATTTTCATAGCTGTGTTTGTCTTCGCTTATGTATTGATTACTGCGTTTATGTTATGTGTGTTCTAAACCACTATAGGCTGAATATATGCGAGAAGTCTGACACGAGTACACGACTAGGAGATACGAAATTTAGAATGAGAGCTGAATTTGCGATAAGTTCTCGTTAACCAAATACTAGGCAGTGTCTGGATTGCACGCGAGCTCACGAACTTTGTTATGACTGTATGGCGAATGGAATTAATATGCCGAATCAGCGTAGTCATTTTTGTAATGGGAAGTGGTTATGACTGGACATAATTTAGAATTCGATACTCTGTATTGGCGAGCGATGGAACGCAGACACTCATTGGAGAAAAATCACACATGCATGACACGCTGTGAGTGGTTGATATGTAAAACTTGTTGTATTGATCTCAGGTGCAGGCGCTCTCGGGCAGTGGCGTCATGACTGCGCACCTTGGTTGTGAGTTGGCTCTCTGGAGACATTAATAATTTAATGGAGTTTAGACAGATGTATGAAGAATGCACAAGTGTACAGCAGAAGTGGGACATTAGAACGTTAGAAGAGTAGTGCGCGGCGAAGTTGATAATCCGCGTCCTCTAGTATCGCTGACGCAGTAGAGGAGCTACAGGTGGATGAGTATATGCGTAATCCAGATGAGCGAGTGTTCAATGTGTGCATTCAGAGGCAACTCTGGCATGGATTATTTCGCACGGACGCTCTATGTGGTATTCTGAGATGAGTGACCATGTCACGCGCAGAGAGAGTCCGAGGCGAGTGCGACGATAGCGGGTTTTCCACCTGTGAATCACGTATTCGATACGGACAAATAGGCAGGAGATCTTGTCTCCCAGATTATAGACGCATATAGACATTCGTATCCAGTGTGTTGTCGATGATACGGCCCATAGAGCGAGATTGCTCGTCTTTCCACGCAATGGGGGGATGTTGAACTACATGACTCTTAGTGTAAAGGAAATTATTGAAGTTATATAACATGCGTACAAGCATGGCTAATTACATATTAGGCGGTCTCCAGCACTCATTTGCTACGCTTACCACACTTTACTGGATTCGAGCGTACAATTCGTTCGTGATCTGCAGTGATTTCGAGGTAAAAAGGATGAATGTAACAGATCGCATATTCTGCTATCTGATACCAGCCATATGAGGACTTTCCATTTGGTGGTATCAGAGCAGGGCTGGTACCTCTAAAGAAGCTTGCGTAACACTAGAACCGTCACATCCTGAGACTGATGCGCTTGTTACGGCTTATTGTGTCATTGATATTTACGTTAGTGACTATGTATACACTTTTTGTAATAGGAACGGGAACGTTTCTTGCCATCATTATTTCCTCCCATGTTTCTTGGTGATCTGTTAAAGGATAAATAGGTCGGTGGTTGGTTTACTGATAAGGAAAAAAAGGTTTTATTATATTGTTATTATATTATCTATACTAGCAAATATATGCACCCTCCGTAGGGTGCAAGTATTTAAGTTTGAATATAATAAAATATCATGTTAAATTAGAAAGGCTAATAAAACTAAATAAGAGTGCAGATAAAAGATTTGGAACAGGGGGGGGTATTATCGAAAAATAGAACAGCTTTGAAAGTAACTCTTCCATCATTTTCCATTACTCCCGTCTTTCATTGGTAAATTTCCTAATTTAACTCTTTACTTAAAATAGGAAGTAAAGGATAATATTACAGTTATTTCTTCTTCTTAATGAATTTCTTTTAAGATTTATCCCAGAGATTTTTGCTCATATTCAATAAGATAAAACCAACAATTAGAAATCATATACTTAGCATATATTTATTAAAATCAATTTTTTAAGATCAATATGCAAATTAGCCTTCCATTCACACTGTAAACCACTATTTTGTTGTATATATAAATACAATTGTGTATTATTAGTATGTAGATATGGTCAACAGTCTTAATAATGTAAATAATTTTATTATTCATTGAGGTTTGAATAAAAATAAAATCATGGAGAATGTGATGTAAATAACTAAGGAACTGTTAATTGAGTAGTAATATAGTTTTGGTTACAGACAGACAAACACACAATCTCCATTAAATATATCTATATATTAATCAAGGCATGGGCGGCCCAAACAGACTATCAGTAATATGGAGATCCGATCTCACTGACAAACTAAAGCAACAATTCTTCCAGGCTGTGGTTATATCAGTGCTGCTGTATGGCTGCACCACCTGGACCCTGACAAAGCACCTCGAATAAGCTAGATGGTACATGCACAAGAATGCTGTGAGTAGTCCTGAACAAGTCGTGGTAGCAGCATCCCGCAAAGAAGCAACTATATGGTCACCTGCCCCCCATCTCACAAACCATCCGGGGAGGAGCGGACTAGTGCATGCAGGACACTGTGGAGAAGTGGGGATGAGCTCATAAGCGACGTTCTCCTATGGAAGCCAACACATGGACATGCTAACGTAGGACACCGCTAGAGCAGCTACATGACCAACTATGCGAAGACTCTGGATGCTGCACAGAGGACCTCCAGGGGCCATGAGTAATAGGGAAGGTTGGCGAAAGATTGTCATGGATATCCGTGCTGCGCGCGCGACATGATATATTAAATACTTGTGTTCATTAACAGCACTATGTTATCATCTTTAAATTCATATCTGTAACAAGTATCCATTTATTTTAGCATTTGTCAATGTTCTCTGATTTCAGCGAAAGTGCTTTTCCCATGAAATCGGAGGACATTGACAAATTTTCACCTTAATCAGTTTAATTCGCAATTTCTCAGTATTTCTGATCTAATCTTAAAAATATTTTATTTGGCTGGAAAGAAAAGAAAATAATTTTTCTAAATATGTAATTCATATGTGTTTTTATCCACTGAACTGTTTTTACAGTGATTTAAATCAAGAATGACCATTCATGAATTTGGGTGATTTGGGGTCATTCCATTCCTTGAGTTCTTGATTGGCTGCTTGATTTGAATGACATTGTGGAGTCTTATATATATCCTGTCATTCTGCAGTAGACTTTGTGACTATTTGGGTTTGTATTTCAGTTACAACCGTTTGTTGCCTTGTCTTCCCAGTTCGACGGTAATTGGAACTTTATTATTCTTCAGTATTTTGCATCAAACAGCTGAAAACACAAATATTAATTTTTTTCCATGGCTAAATTTTAGTCGTTAGTTTGCATTACAAAATCAAAGAGGATAATCTTTATCAATATTCTTGAAATTGAACACTTANCAATGAAATCCATTCCCAACAGGTGGGTGACCTGAATGACCTTTTTAAGCAGGTCAGGTCAATCCAAGTGACATTTTTGCAGAACTGAACGACGTAAAGATTGTACAAATAAATTACAGATACTCTACCGGGTTTCTGAAAAAACAAAATAACAAAAAACCAAATCCTTTCTATAAACTGTTCCTCTACAAAGAATGCTACCCAAACCAAATCTTTCAACCAAATTACCGCTCTGTCGGCTGGGGCGTTAGAATGCACCGACTGCACCTCTGCAGATGGGTAAGACTCCCCCAAAGGGGCCACCTGTTGGCCATGGGTTGGTGACCCGTGATGGCTTTCTTCATCTGGTTTTAAATTAGATTATGGCCCTAGCCTAATTTTAACTTATCACTATATATGATTCAGCCAAAATTGAGAACTCAAACGTACATATAAAATTTACCATATATATATTATATTTTTGCTTGAAGGCAATTACAATGCATGTATCACATAAAATTCAATACTCTTTTTTATAGAAAATGAACTTGACAAGTGTAATCCAGCGAAGGATAGCTCGGTGTGTAGAACATCGATGTATACTAACGTCTTCCCTCCGACAGAAATTGATTTCGATTTCTGTCGGAGGGAAGTCGTTAGTATAAATAGCTGATGAGACTTAATAAAGTTGAAACAGTCTGTACAATGTTCTACACACCGAGCGATCCTTTGCCAGGATTACACTTGTAACAAGCAAAAATATAATATATACTTTATTCAACAATGCTTCTAAAAACAAACATCAAAAAAATCTTATTTACCATATACAGAGGATTATAAATATATAGCATTCCCAGTTGATTTTGTTTATTGAGGTTATTTAATCATAGGGGCCGGGTTAGCTCAGTCGGTAGAGCGTTCGGCTAGAAACCACAAGGTTCCTAGTTCGATACCGGTCCTCGCCAACTCAGTGTATGAGTAGCACAGGGATCTGTGCGGTAAAGTAAGGAGCTGATGGTAGGTGTGGCGCACCACCGCAGATGTCAAAACAATCTCCTTGGTCTAGCGCTATTGAAAAGGGGATAGACTCCCTCGTTAACTGGCTGATACCGACTTTAGGCCGCCCCGACGACTTTACTTTTTTAGTTATATAGAGCTCTGTAAATTGATGTCAAAACTGTTTGAAGTATGCAAATATATCCCGTGGCTCAAAAGTTATAAGAATTTAAAACCCAGAAATTGGGCGTACAAAAGTGGTCATGAATTGTTTAAAAAATGTCAAATCACAGACCAATTCAAAACAAGAAATTCAGTAATTTCTTTACCATTTCTTTATTTTTGAGCAATATTGATAAAACTTGGAATTCTTATGTAAAAATTGTATGTTCTTTCTGATTCTGAACTCAAATGGTATTTATCTCTATCCTGTAACCCATTATTTAGAGAATAAGTGGTACGGGTGTAAACATTTTCTTTTTTCTTTAAGTTTATCATGAGATTATTCAACATTTTCACTTTAATACTGGGTCATTCCATGTCAAAACACCAGCAAAAAAGTTGAAATCTGCACCCACCGACACCGAATTACTTGAAATTTTGCACAAATGTTCCCCTTCATGAGTTAGGAAAGTATGCCAAATTATTTTGTCTTAAACCTTACCGTTCCGATTTTTAGAGGGGGGGTATAATTTCCTTTCATGGAGCATAAGGATGATTGTCTTTAATTATAATCTTTCACTGAATCCTGCATGTACATAGGAAAAAAACTCTGAACTTGGCAGGTTCATATCTTCTAAAGTAGACTTTGCTCCCACACAAAATTCTTTGATGAACTTAGACAGACATAGTAGATGTTAAGAAAAAAAATATTATGAAAATTGAAGAGGACACATTTTCGATAGATTGACCGTAAGCTACATAGGTGAAAAGTTGTTGATTTTGGAGTCATGCATTTGGGTGGGGAAAATAAAATTTTCTACTAGGTATAGGGTTAAAATAGTTGGATATTTGGATTCTACAGTCCTTATTTGCCTTATATACCAAATTTCAGAAATATCGAATGTATGAAAGTATTTTTTTTAAATTTAAAAAAAAAACACTTAATTTTGAGGCAAAATAGGGAAAGTATACCAAATTATTTTGTCTTAAACCTTACCGTTCCGATTTTAGAGGGGGGGTATAATTTTCCTATTTTGCCTCAAAATTAAGTGTTTTTTTTTTAAATTTAAAAAAAATACTTTCATACATTCGATATTTCTGAAATTTGGTATATAAGGCAAATAAGGACTGTAGAATCCAAATATCCAACTATTTTAACCCTATACCTAGTAGAAAATTTTATTTTCCCCACCCAAATGCATGACTCCAAAATCAACAACTTTTCACCTATGTAGCTTACGGTCAATCTATCGAAAATGTGTCCTCTTCAATTTTCATAATATTTTTTTCTTAACATCTACTATGTCTGTCTAAGTTCATCAAAGAATTTTGTGTGGGAGCAAAGTCTACTTTAGAAGATATGAACCTGCCAAGTTCAGAGTTTTTTTCCTATGTACATGCAGGATTTCAGTGAAAGATTATAATTAAAGACAATCATCCTTATGCTCCATGAAAGGAAAATTATACCCCCCCCCTCTAAAATCGGAACGGTAAGGTTTAAGACAAAATAATTTGGCATACTTTCCTAACTCATGAAGGGGAACATTTGTGCAAAATTTCAAGTAATTCGGTGTCGGTGGGTGCAGATTTCAACTTTTTTGCTGGTGTTTTGACATGGAATGACCCAGTATTAAAGTGAAAATGTTGAATAATCTCATGATAAACTTAAAGAAAAAAAGAAAATGTTTACACCCGTACCACTTATTCTCTAAATAATGGGTTACAGGATAGAGATAAATACCATTTGAGTTCAGAATCAGAAAGAACATACAATTTTTACATAAGAATTCCAAGTTTTATCAATATTGCTCAAAAATAAAGAAATGGTAAAGAAATTACTGAATTTCTTGTTTTGAATTGGTCTGTGATTTGACATTTTTTTAACAAATTCATGACCACTTTTGTACGCCCAATTTCTGGGTTTTAAATTCTTATAACTTTTGAGCCACGGGATATATTTGCATACTTCAAACAGTTTTGACATCAATTTACAGAGCTCTATATAACTAAAAAAGTAAAGTCGTCGGGGCGGCCTAAAGTCGGTATCAGCCAGTTAACGAGGGAGTCTATCCCCTTTTCAATAGCGCTAGACCAAGGAGATTGTTTTGACATCTGCGGTGGTGCGCCACACCTACCATCAGCTCCTTACTTTACCGCACAGATCCCTGTGCTACTCATACACTGAGTTGGCGAGGACCGGTATCGAACTAGGAACCTTGTGGTTTCTAGCCGAACGCTCTACCGACTGAGCTAACCCGGCCCCTATGATTAAATAACCTCAAATAAACAAAATCAACTGGGAATGCTATATATTTATAATCCTCTGTATATGGTAAATAAGATTTTTTGATGTTTGTTTTTTAGAAGCATTGTTGAATAAAGTATATATTATATTTTTGCTTGTTACAAGTGTAATCCTGGCAAAGGATCGCTCGGTGTGTAGAACATTGTACAGACTGTTTCAACTTTATTAAGTCTCATCAGCTATTTATACTAACGACTTCCCTCCGACAGAAATCGAAATCAATTTCTGTCGGAGGGAAGACGTTAGTATACATCGATGTTCTACACACCGAGCTATCCTTCGCTGGGATTACACTTGTCAAGTTCATTTTCTATAAAAAAGAGTATTGAATTTTATGTGATACATGCATTGTAATTGCCTTCAAGCAAAAATATAATATATATATGGTAAATTTTATATGTACGTTTGAGTTCTCAATTTTGGCTGAATCATATATAGTGATAAGTTAAAATTAGGCTAGGGCCATAATCTAATTTAAAACCAGATGAAGAAAGCCATCACCCCACCATTACCTAGACAGGATATCCTAAAATTAAAACCAAACGAGAAGCTGAATTGCATTTCCCTTGTAACAATTCTCCCACCACCAGCTGAAAACAATTATGAACTGTTAGGATATTTTGAAAACTCAACTTAACCCCTACAACTCTGATACTCCACAACTGGAGGTCTTTCACCCTGGGTTTCTGGTTAGAAAAAAAAGGTAATTTATGAGGAAGTGCGTCCCGGTCTCCTGCCTCAGAAATTGCTACCCGGCGACTATTAAAATAATGTCCCCAGCTATGTCGGTGTTACTTGAAAGAAACCAACCAGCTTAGGGCGTTAAATGTATTTTAGAGGGGGGGGGGGGACTTCTCGTTTTGGCGTAATTCTTATTTGTTTATCGTAATTTGTCATAATTCTTGTTTATTTATCGTAATTCTTGTTTAGATATGAAAATGGATATATAGTTTGGAATAGACTGAGATAGATAGATAAACAAAATAATATAGATAGATATGAACAAATAGAGATAGATACATATTTTCTACAAGTAAATGTATTTGTGGGGTGTCACTTCTTTTTTGTCGTAATTCTTGTTTATTTAAACTAAAAACAAGACATTAAACAAACATGAATAAAAGAAAATCTGAGACGAGATAGCTGGGGACGTTATTTTAATAGTCACCGGGTAGCAATTTCTGAGGCAGGAGACCGGGACGCACTTCCTCATAAATTACCGAAAAAAATATAGGTGCTCTTCCAATATGTGATCTACAAAAGGTTTGTGATCAACTTTTGATCTACTATTCATGGCATGTGATCTACTAGGAAAAAAGAAGACAGGGTGGGTTTAAGGTTAGTTTAATGGGAAAATAATGGGTAGTTAATGGGTAGATCACATATTGGAATGTAAACAACTCGGTAGATCACATATTGGAAGAGCACCGTTTAATGGTAAAATAATGGGTAGATCACATATTGGAATGTAAACAACTTGGTAGATCACATATTGGAAGAGCACCGTTTAATGGTAAAATAATGGGTAGATCACATATTGGAATGTAAACACACATATTGGAAGAACACCGTTTAATGGTAAAATAATGGGTAGATCACATATTGGAATGTAAACAACTTGGTAGATCACATATTGAATTAGAAACTATTCGGTAGATCACATATTGGAAGAGCACCGTTTAATGGTAAAATAATGGGTAGATCACATATTGGAATGTAAACAACTTGGTAGATTACATATTGAATTAGAAACTATTCGGTAGATCACATATTGGAAGAAACACAATAAAATGTTATCTAACCACATTACAGACTGTTAACCCCTATTGCAGGCAGAGTGACATTTTTCTTGTCAACAGGAGAAATTTTTACTCTCTTGAGGTAACTCAATGTAAGGTATTTTTCTATTTGTTTTTGTTTTGTTGGTTGGATTTTACGGTATATCAACCCTTGTTGGATTATTTTATGTTGAAGATATTTGTTTTATTCATTCTTTTTGGTTATTGAATTTTTTTTCAATTTAAAAAAAAAGTCATTTTTTAATCTGTTTAACCAACAGGTAATACCACTCCAAGTTAAAGTGGACCTGGGAGTAATGGCAATGTCAAGCCTTAGGTTATTTTATGCCAAAGACGTTTTTTTTAGTCTTTTTTAGTCATTTTTAAAATCTATTTAATCCATAGATGGAATCCTTACAAGTAATACCAATCCAGGTCAGAGTGGACCTGGGAGTAATAGCAATGAAAGAGCACTCCCCAGAGCTCTAGAACTGAAACCTCACCACTAGATGCAGTTTAATGCCATATCCAGGATACTAAACCCCTCAGCTATTGTCTTCTATCACAAATGATAAAATAGGTCGGGGGTTTGCCATAAGAGCAAAACAGTTGGTTTGGTTTGGTTTGTTTTACGGTATATCAACCTCAGTGGGTCATTTAATGCCGATAAAGTTTTGAAATAAATCAATTCTTAATGGATAATACAATTTTTTTTATAAATACATTTTTCTATTTAACCCATAGATGGGACCCTAACAGGTACTACCACTCCGGGTCAGAGTGGACCAGGGAGCAATGGTGATGAAGGGGTGCTCCACATTCCCCAAACCTCCAAAACTGGAATTTCACCATCAGATAGAGTTTAACGTCATTCCCAAGACATGTAGACCTGCAGCCACTGCCTTCTAGCACTCATATGATAAAAAGGGGTTGGGGCTTGCCATAAGGGCAATAGGGTTGGGAAAATCATATAGGTGCTAGGGCTTGACATGACCAGCTGATTGATCGGAGGGCAAAACAGTTGGGGTGCTAGGGCTTGACGAATAAAGTGATGAAAATTTCATTAAAATTGGATAATTTTTTAATTTTTGGTAATTGTTTTCAAATTAAAAAATGTTCAAGATTTAATTACCTCCCTTTTATAAAATTGGAAATACCTATTGTTACGTGATAGTCCTTGCTGTTATTTACGTATCTTTTCTAAGTCTGGCACACAGACCTTAGATTGCTTATAGTACTAGCTATTACTAAGTGGTCACTCATGTTAGAACTGAACAGGCTAATCGCTGCTTAACTTCAGGAATTTGGCGGGAACTGGTTCTTTCAACGTGACTTAGTAATCTGTTGCCGAAACTAAGGAAGCGTTTGATAAAGGGAGATAAATCTAAATTTTTCGTTCTTTTGTATTTACATTCACCGGTAAAACGAAACGCAATAAGTTCATGTTTTTTATTTGACCAAAACAAAAACGAACAATGTGAGAATGTTTAGTTTTAAAGTGGGGGCTCGTTTTACAATTTAGGCATAAATTGAATCCTCCTTTTATGACCGTAATTTTGTTTTTTCGTCGACGATGATTAAAATCTGACGTTTTTATTTTAGAGTACCAAAGCCAAAAAGAAAAAAAATAACAACAAAAAGTAATATTCAACTTTTTACTCGTAAATTCCTACTATAAAATTAAGCTTGGGCATTTTATGGTAGGAATTTACGAGTAAAAAGTTTAAGTGTAAAAACGAAACCCCACTTTAGAACTAACCATTTTCACGAAATAAAAACTTTTAGAATATACACATTGAAGTGAATATTAAAATAAATAAATAAAATATATTTAGTATTGTAAAATAACGGGTGCAAGAAAAATAAAACATTTATTGCAAAAACACGGACATAAACTGAGGGTTCAATTTATTTTATGGTAGTAATTTACGAGCAAATACTCCTTTATTACCCATTTTTGTATAGTTGTTTCGTAAAAGTTTTTTTGTTTTTTGCACACAGTTCCATCGAACGAATAATTTTCAAAAAGATCAATGTGACCCATAGTTGGGACCCTAACAAGTACTACCACTCCGAGTCAGAGTGGATATGGGAGTATTGTTAATTTATGGTGTACTCCACACTCACCCAGATTTCTAGAATTGGAACCTCGCCATCAGATGCAGTTTTGTAGTATCCTACCCAGGTTCCGCCTTTTTAGGAGATTCTTATCCCTCTACATGGGATACAATCAACGTATTCGTATTCTAAGTGACGGAGCGAACTTTTTGGTGACTAATTTAGTTAAACTATTTTAGTCTTAAAGACTTTACGGCTATATGCCGAGATATGTGTACACCTCTGTAACCTGTTCTTAAGTAAATAAAAATTATTTGAGGTAGGTGCAGAGATGTACCATGATCATCAAATATTGACTTTTCACTTTCAAAATAAAACGAGAATTTAATAATAATAGTATCTGGTTGAAACCAATCCAGGCATCTAAAGAAAATACTTATTAAAGGGATGGATATCGAGTCATAAGATGATAAAATTAAAATACAAAAATAAATAAAGAAAAAGAAAGCTAATGTTGTAGCAATAACACCAACAAAAATAATCTAAGTCCATATGATATCATTTCGCCGCTATTTTTCTATTTTTTATGAATTTTTTCGATTTTCGGTACTTATTTTCTCATAGAAGCACAACCGTAAAAAATTTTTTTGTTTCTTTTCATAACTTCGGTCTTTTATCTCTTTATTTATACTGTATTAGTATAACATGACCAACTCGAAACAATTTTACACCCCCAGCATAAGGGGAGTCAAAATTATGTGATCTGAAAAAAATTAGAAAGTTTTGAAATAAAATAAATAATGCATTATAAAGATCATTCATTGATACATAAACACTGAAAATTTCATTAAAATCCGATAATTTCCTGATTTTTGGTAAATTATTTTCTGTAGGGGGGCTAAAGTCATTTTGTAAAAAACGTATTTTAGGCTCCGTTTGTCAGTCCCTAAATTAGAGTTTTTTTCTGCTTTCGTAATTGATTCGACGAACATTTAGCAAAACCATAAACAGCTGATAATACGAACAAAATTACTCGAATATAATCTCCGTTTTGAATTTAAAAAAAAAACGGATTTTTTTCATCTTGTAAAAACAGTAGATATTAAATGGGATAAGTTTATATAACAACATTGTTCTCTTATATAGCGGCATTGAAGCTTCCAAGAAACAAATTCACGTATTAATAAATCAGAGTAACAAAGAAATTAGTTTAGAGAGAGAGAGAGTTAAAACAACTTAAAAATTTCTAGAAACTTACTTGACCAAAACACCTTCTTCCGTAAAATAGACACGTGGGTTTTTGCATTACAGAGTTATCTCCCGTATTATTGTAAATTATCTCCCTTTGAAACCAGCACCGGCAATGTTTTCAATATGGAGTTTTCCAAATAGACTACAAGTTTGAACAACTTTTTTTATTTTCTTTTCTTTTTCTTTTTTAAAATTTTGAACTTCTCATCTTGCACCTTTTTGGGGGCTACTTTTTGTTACAAATATTTTGTGGGCTACATTTAAATGATAGTTAAGCGGGTGTTTAACAAATATAATTTTCATTATTACAATAAAAGTAGTATATTAGATAAAAGTAAAATATTAAAAAATTAAAAATTAAAATATAAAAAAATAAATAAAAGCCTCCATGCTTCCTGTAGTTCGCCGACACTATACCCCATGCCACTCTCCACATACATATGCACACACGTGACACATACATGCATATTACTACTGTAAACTGTTCATGTTCCTGACACTAATACATTATTCTGTGTACTTGACATGAGACTTTGATGAGTTGTGGTGCACCTGAGCACTGTACACACTAAATTTCATTATTATTATTATTATTATTATTATTATTATTATTATTATTATTATTATTATTATTATATACATGAAATAAATATATCAATGTATACAGAATAAATATATTAAATTTATGTAAAACATTCAATGCATATATAAAATGAATATATTAATATATATAAAATAAATATGTTACTAATAAAATAAATGTACTGATTGAATTAAAATATCAAATATATAAAATGAATATATTAACATATATAAAATAGATATATTACATATATATATAAAAAATAAAATATATCAAATAAAAATTGAATATTGAATGTATGCAAATTAAATATATCAACATATGTAAATTAAATATATTAAATATATATAAAAAAATAAACAAAATAGATGTAAAATATCAAATATATATAAAATAATTATATTAATATACATAAAAGAAATATACTGAATATATATATAAAATAAACATATTAAATAAGAGTAAAATATTATATAAAATAAATATATCAATATATATAAAAAATATCAAATATATATAAAATAATTATATCAATATACATAAAAGAAATATACTGAATATATATATGAAATAAACCTATTAAATAAAAGTAAAATATTATATAAATAATATATCAGTATATAAAAAATATCAAATATATATAAGATAGATCTATTAAATAAAAATAAGTAAGTAAAGTCAGCAGAGTGGCCTATTGTCAGTAACAGCCAGACAGTGAGGGAGTCTATACCCTTTTTATCCCATCTAATAGAAAACATGAGTTTATAAACAAAATTGTATTATCCATTAAAAATGAAATTAGTTCAAAACAGCATTAAACATTTTTTTTTTACCAATAGAAGTATTCAGCATAAAATGACCCAAGGGGTTGACATGCCGTAAAACCCAACCAACCAAACCAATATACCCTTTTTACTAGCACAAGAACAGGGAGATTCTTTTTACATCTGAGGTGGAGCACCACAACTACCATCAGTTCCTCACTTTACCACACAGATCCAAGCTGTGATACTCATGCGTTGAGTTGGCGAGGGTTAGTATTGAACCTAAGACCTAGTAGTTCCTAAGTGGATGCTCTACCAACAGAGCTAAACCAACCCTTAAAATAATAAACCCAAACAGGTAATTTATGAGGAAGTGCGTCCCGGTCTCCTGCCTCAGAAATTGCTACCCGGTGACTATTAAAATAACGTCCCCAGCTATGTCAGTGTTATTTGAAAGAAAACAACCAACTTAGGGCGTTAAATGTATTTTAGAGGGGAGGGCTTCTCTTTTTTGTCGTAATTCTTGTTAATTTATAGAAATTTGTCATAATTCTTGTTTATTTATCGTAATTTGTCGTAATTCTTGTTTAGATATGAAGATGGATATATAATTTGGAATAGACTGAGATAGATAAACAAAATAATATAGATAGATATGAACAAATGGAGATAGATATTTTCTACAAGTAAATGTATTTGTGGGGTGTCGCTTCTTTTTTGTCGTTTATTTATTTGTTTATTTAAACTAAAAACAAGACATTAAACAAACATGAATAAAAGAAAATCTGAGACGACATAGCTGGGGACATTATTTTAATAGTCACCGGGTAGCAATTTCTGAGGCAGGAGACCAGGACGCACTTCCTCATAAATTACCCCCAAACATTTAGAAATGAATCCAATTTTGCATTAAATAGGTAATTTATGAGGAAGTGTGTCCCGGTCTCCTGTCTCAAAAATTGCTACCCGGTGACTATCAAAATAACAACCCCAGCCGTCCGTAATTTGTCGTAATTCTTGTTTATTTATCGTAATTTGTCGTAATTCTTGTTTAGATATGAAGATGGATATATAGTTTAGAACAGACTGAGATAGATAGATAGATAAACAAAAAAAATAATATAGATAGATATGAACAAATGGAGATAGATAGATATTAGTAAATGTATTTGGGGGGGGGGTCGCTTCTTTTTTATTTAAACTAAAAACAAGACATTAGACAAACATGAATAAAAAAAAATCTTAGTATTTAAAGTAATATAGATAAATATGAACAAATTGAGATAGATATATATGAAGATGGATAGTTTTGAATAGACTGAGCTGGGTCGTTATTTTAATAGTCACCGGATAGCAATTTTTGAGGCAGGAGACCGGGACGCACTTCCTCATAAATAACCATTAAATAACCCATGAAAATTTCATATGCCATTAGACAAATAAACCAAACCAAACTTTTACAAATAAATCAAATTTCAGCATTAAATAACCCATAAGAAGTTGTTATGCTTTTAAGGTCTAATACAATTCGATTTTGTGTCCCAACAATCACTAGGTGCCATATATTTCTAGACTTATAGTATTAAAAACATAATGAACTCGTCACTCCGAGTTCAAATCCTGGACGGGTAATTGCATTTCACTTAGCGCTAATACCCTTGGGAAAGGTATGAATCCTACTCTCCCTCCAGCTATGGGCAAATAGTAGGGCAGATCGGGCTCTTTAACCTTGGTTAGGCAACCGGCCTAGGAGAATGAAAACTCTGAATTCAAACCTGTTAAATTCCGCTTAAGAAATTGACCTTGTGTCGCATCCTACTCGTGCGGAGGGGTTGGTAAATATATATAGTATTAAAAACATTACTAATCATTATCATCATCATTATAATCATTATCCTGTCATGCTGATAGTTTGGATATCAATGACAATCTCTCACCAACCATCCCTATCATTCACCGCCCTCAGGAGGTCCTCTGTTCAGCATCCAGTACCCATGCTAATCTGATCAATGTAGATCTTTGCCGGGTGGCCCACTGACATGCCCATATGCAGGCCTCCACAGGAGAATGATATGACGATAATGATAATGATTAGTAATGTTTTTAATACTAATCTTATTATAAAGGAGATTGTGGGTTTGTCGGTCTGTAACCAAAACTATATTACTATACAAGTCACAATTCCCTTTGTTATTTACATCATATTCTCCATGATTTTATTTTTATTTAAACCTCAATTATTAATAAAATTGTTTTACATTACTTATGCTGTTGCCCATATCTACATATTAATAACATACAATTGTATTTATATATACAACAAAATAGCGGTTTACAGTATGAATGGGAAGGCTAATTTGCATATTGATCTTAAAAATTTGATTTTAATAAATATATGCTTAGTATTGTTGATTTCTAATTGTTTGGTTTTATCTTAATGAATATGAGCAAAAATCTCTTTAATAAATCTTAAAAGAAAAACAACAAAAAATAACAAGAAAAAATAACTGATATTATTCTTTACTTCCTATTTTAACTAAACAGTTAAATTAGGAACATTTACTAATAAAAGACAGGAGTAACGGAAAATGATGGAAGAGTTAGTTTCAAAGTTATTCTATTTTTCAACCATACCCCCTCTGTTCCAAATCTTTTTATTTACATTCTTATTCAGTTTCATTAGCCTTTCTAATTTAATATGATATTTTATTATATTAAAACTTAAATACTTGCACCCAGAGGGTGCATATATTTGCTAGTACTAATAATTATAATAATTTGGACATACCATGTTATTCCTTTTGAGGTTGGGTGTCGTGGATTTCTAGGACACTTAGTCATTTTGTTTCTGTCAAAAATAGGAATTACTGGCCGCTGTTTGAAAATCGCCTCACATCGTCTTCAAACCATGGTGCAAAATGAATCGAGCTGGATCTGGTCGAGGATTAAAAATCTTCAACACGAATGATACGCGCATGGAATCATCATTCCCGTGTTGTTACATAACATCTGCAATCGCGTAATCAAGTCAACGGCCGAAAACAAACGCGTTTTTAAATAACAAACTGCACTGATAACAAAACTTCTCCGATGAACGAATCTTATAATTTCTTCTCTGCATTATTTCATCTTATCTTTTTTAATACCCTGTCCGGTGGTGAAAGCTGCTTGGTAGCGCTAGGAAGTGGCAGTTCTGCCTTAGCTACCGAAACTGTGTTATCACTCATAGTTGGCAGCTGATGAGGGCAGGGTATCGCACGTGCTATCACACGTTGTATGATGAAAAAAAAGGGGAAAAAAAGTCTAGTGAGTGTTGGGAGGCTTGTGCAGAAGACCATGCAACCTGGCGCCTCCTCATCAAACAAGGAACAAGAAGAAGTGAAGAAAAGAGGAAAAAAGCTGCCACAGAAAAGAGATCTAAAAGAAAGGAGAAACAGCAGCACCCCCAACACCTGC
>CM042175.1:12067429-12077053 GCA_023376005.1 Doryteuthis pealeii
GTGGCCATTTATACAAAAGACAAGAAGTATTTTGTTTATTTATTTATTTAAGGAGCGACTAATGAATCGGAAACATGAGAGATAAAGGGAGCGTTCAGTTAAGCAGAAAGAGGGTCAACTGAAAAGTTCATAGGCTCACCAAGATACTCTTATGGAATGTGAGAGCTTCCACCATTGGTACTTGCTACCTTGTGTCAAATTCTACCTGTGGTAAACGGTTTGGGTTAAAATACCTATTCTATCTAAAAGAAAGGGCATTCCATCGTGGTGTAACGATTAGCAAGCTACTCTCGCAGATCCATTACTACTGAATAGCCGCCCTGTCGGCTGGGGCGTTAGAATGCACCGACTGCACCTATGCAGAGGGGTAAGACTCCCCCAATGGGGCCACCTGTTGGCCGTGGGTGGCGACCCGTGATGCTTAAGGATAGAGCCCAGGTGGATGAGCAGTTCATGACATGCAATACCCCACTTTGGTCCTATCTTGGGCTAGACGGGCGGTCGGAGAGGTCCCCTCCGATCAATCGGCTGGTCACGTCAAGCCCTAGCACCTATATGATTTTCCCAACCCTATTGCCCTTATGGCAAGCCACAACCCCTTTTTATCATATGGGTGCTAGAAGGCGGTGACTGAGGGTCTACATGTCCTGGGAATGACGTTAAACTCTATCTGATGGTGAGGTTCCAGTTTTGGAGGTTTGGGGAATGTGGAGCACCCCATTCATCACTATTGCTCCCTGGTCCACTCTGGCCCGGAGTGGTAGTACCTGTTAGGGCCCCATCTATGGGTTAAATAGAAAAATGTATTTATAAAAAAATTGTATTATCCATTAAGAATTGATTTACTTCAAAACTTTATCGTCATTAAATGACCCACTGAGGTTGATATGCCGTAAAACAAAACAAAACAAAACAAAACAAAACAAAACAAAACTACTGAATAGTGACTTCAAGTCTCTTTGGATGCCCCATATTAGCTACTTTAGAAGTGTTTTATTTATTTATTTATATTTATTTATTTAGGAAGTGACCAATGAATCGGAAACATGAAGGTAAAGGGAGTGTTCAGTTAAGCGGAAAGAGGGTCAACTGAAAAATTCATAGGCTTACCAAGATACTCTTATGAAATATACTCAATTTAAAAGAAAATGCGTCCCATCGTGGTATAATGGTTAGCGAGATAGTTTCGCAGCTCCATTACTACTGAATAGAGAGTTCGATCCTTGCTGGATGCCTAATACTTCATACTTTGGAAGTATTTAATTTTTTTTATTTATTTGGGGGAGTTTGTTTGTTTTGTTTTGTTTTACGGCATATCAACCTAAGTGGGTTGACAGGGCGGTATTTGGGAGAGACTAATGAATTGGAAACATGAGAGGTAAAAAGGAGTGTTCGGTTAAGCGGAAAGAGGGTTAACTGTAAAGTTCATAGGCTCACCAATGAATGGAATGTGAGGGTGTCTCTTTCCTTTCCTTTTAGAGGTCCGTCGCAGACTACGATGACGTCACTCCATGTCTTCAACAGTTGTGGACCCTCTGGTGGCTCATCAGTCCAATTCTGGACTTGAGGATGTGGTCACACACATTGCAAGTAGTTCATGACGACGTAGACATTGCCTCTCTGCAGCTCTATTAATCTCGATATTGAGCTGCTTAGCTCCTGTGCAGCCAACCCTGTCTGCTTAGAGGCCAGATCTTCTAGGCTTGAACGCGTGAGGGCGCATTTCTTCAACGTTGTCTTAATATGGTCTTTGAACTACTTTTTTGGGCTTCCTGTCCCTCTGCGAGTTCACCGTAAAGTATTTCTTATGGAGGACTCTGTCTGCAGGCATGCTGATGGTGTAACCCAACCATTACACTTTTGACAAATTCTACCTGTGGCGAACAGTTTGGGTTAAAATACTTACTCTATTTAAAAGAAAGGAAGTCCCATAGAGGTGTAACCATTGGCAAGCTAGTCTCATAGATCCATTACTACTGAATAGCAACTTCTATCTTCGCAGGATGCCCCATATTTGCTTTTAAGAAGTATTATTTATTTATTCATCTATTTATTTATTTAGGGAGTGATTAATGAATCAAAAACATGAGGTGTAAAGCGTGTTCAGTTAACTGGAAACAGGGTGAGCTGAAAAGTTAATTGGCTGACTAAGATACTCTCATGGAATATTAACAGAAATACTGGGGTGAAATAGTATCTCTGTCGTAAAGGAAGGAGACAAGGCAATTATAGAGTTTATAATTTGGGTTAACAGTTTATTGGATTAGGTATTAATGTGTGTGTATACAATTGTATAAATGTCTATAAGAAGTTGCAGAGGATTTCTCCTGGCGGGATATATTTAGGTAATGCATAGAGGTTCAAGTATACTTATCTTGGTTGTATTTGTCTTAGCAATGTCTCGAAGTTGTCTGGTAAGGTCGCTGTGGTTCTGTTGTTCGGTAAGGTCGCTGTGGTTCTGTTATGTCTGCTTGTGTCAGCTAGTTCTATTCCCTTTGCCTGTCGGGCCTGTTCTGTCAATTTTAGGGTCTGCCCCTGGCGTCTGATTCCAGGAACTAATAGGGGCAGATAACCCAATTTCTGATAATATACCCAATTTAAAAGAAAGGGCATTCTATCATGGTATAATGGTTTGCAAGTTAGTCTCACAGGTCTATTACAACCAAATAGTCCCATATTTGCTACTTTGTGTCACATCCTACCTATAGCGAATGGGTTGCGTAAATATTCTATCAATAGAAAGGGCGTCCCATTGTGGTATAATAGTTAGCAAGTTAGTCTCACAGATCCATTACTACTGAATAGTGGGTCAGACTGGACTCTTTAACCTTGGTAGGACAACTAAGGGAAACAAACAAGATATGCTGGACACTGTTGGAGAAGCAAGGACGAACTCATAAGTGACATTCTTTAATGAACACCTATAGTAGCGGTGTAGGTCGACCAGCAAAAACCTACACCAATCAGCTCTGTACAGATTCTGGATGCCACGCATAAGACCTGCCAGGAGTGGTGATCGATGTGCAAGAGTCATGGGAATCGGTGCTGATAGCGTGAGGACGATGATGATGATGATGATGAAGTCATTCTCTAATTGGTCAGGCTGATAACTTTTCTGCACCCCTCCCCCATCTTTGTACGTGCGTAAAAGTATGTTTTTAATTCTGTCTGGACATTTATAGGATCGTGTCTTTGCCAATGACGTTGGCAGAAGACACACCTGCAGCCAGGAACAAAACTGGACTGGTGATTCCATTCTTTAGTTTTTTTTTTATCTCTCTTGTTTAGAGAGAGAGAGAGAGAGAGAGAGAGAGAGAGAGAGAGAGAGAGAGAGAGAGAGAGAGAGAGAGAGAGAGAGAGAGGAGAAAAGAAAGAGAGAGATACAAGGATAGGGAGTAAAAGAATGAGACAGTGAAGGAGAAAGTGAATATATATATATATATATATATATATATATATATATATATATATAATCCAAAAAATTACTTTAGGGTGTTAGACTGCATCTAGTGGTGAGGTTTTAATTCTGGAGCTTTGTAGAGTGTGGAATACCTCTTCATTGCCATTACATCAGGTCCTCTCTAACACAGAGTGTTAGGGTCCCATTTTTTTTATTGAATCCCCCCAAGAAGGGTGAATAAAATAAAAACGTATTTGGCATACAATAACCCAAGTTTTTTCCCTGTATTACCGTTTAATGTTACATCTTTCCTCTGTTGCAAAGTCCTTTTGAGGTCTGCCTCTATCGGGTGTCTTTTTGAAAAAAAAATGAATACACAACAAGAATGATTAAAACAAAAGTCTCCGGTATAAAATAACCCAAAGGGTTGACATGCCGTAAAATACAACAACCAACACCGTTGCAACATGTTATAAGAATTTTAATTTCTTTGACTTTCGTAATGACGTTAGACTGTATCTAGTGATAAAGTTCCAATTCTGGAGCTCTGTAGAGTGTGGAATATCTCTTTCATTGCCATTACACCAAGGCCCTCTCTAAACAGAGCAGTAGTATCTGTTTGGGTCCCAACTGTTTTAATTGAATTCCAAACAAGAATTAATAAAACAAAATGTAATATATTGTCTGATCAGTGCACTCAAGGACCAGGCTGAATAGGAAGTGCATGGGGGTCAGGTGCAGCCTGGAAATGAAAACAGGATGTGGCCCTGACCTGACCTTTTGCACCTGGAAATGCAGGTGAACATTTGACATGATTTAGATGCAGAAATCTGTAGGCGTAGCCCATAGCCAATGAAAACAGCCTGCGTGGGCGAAGAGGCGTGTCTACAGAAAAACTGCGTAGGTGTCACGAACAAACTGGGGGTCAGACTACAATAAAAGAAGCCCGTAGAGATCGATTAGACAGACAACGATCAGGTTCGAGATCACTTGAAAAGAACTCCTGAGGGCTTCACGTTTGCGTAACCCTGCCAATGACTCTCAGCTGTACACAACCGAGGGAATAAACATCTCATCTTACATTTTTCTAAATACAAGTATTTGTGGTCTTTGACGGGTCCAGTGTGTAACAAAAACACATTTGGCATAAAATACGCCAATAGGGATTGACATGCCGTAAAATCCAACCAACCAATTTGTACGCTTCGTAACGACTGAATGTTGCGCGCCAGACAGATAAACATACAGATATACCATTTTGGCACGAGCGTTAGTGGGCAAATTAATATATCCGCCAGACAAATTCCTTTCGGCGAATCTAAAGACATTTAAGAACCATACAAAAGAAGACTTTGTCCGACTTTGAACATATATATATATATATATATATATATATATATATATATATATATAATATATATAATGAATAAATAAAAAATAAAAATAAAGTAAAATAAAAAAGAATAAAAGACAAACGTTCCCGTTGTTCGGATGTGAATTTTTATTTCAATAATTTCTTTAATATTCGCCTCGGGGGTAAAAGAAATCTAACAAAGGTTTCTGTAGCCAGAGATGACCCAGCGAGATTTGACATTTAGATTGGCTTTCAGTGTGTCTTTGTAAATTTGAGCTGCCGATAACATTAATAAAAAGTGCGTACATGTGTCATGCGGTCTCTATGCGCAACCGGTTGATAACTTCACAGAAAAAAAAAAAAAAAAACAAACTTCTTTTTAACGTTTCTCTTAATCGCTTTTGACAACGACTTCAGCTTTATCTATCTATCTATCTATCTATCTCTAATTATGTTCATTATCTATCTATCTATCTATCTATCTATCTATCTATCTATCTATCTATATCTAATTATGTATCTATCTATCTATCTATATCTAGTTATGTTCACTATCTATCTATCTATCTAATCTATCTCTATCTATCTATCTATCTATCTCTATGATTATGTCATTATCTATCTATCTATCTATCTATCTATCTATCTATATTTAATTATGTTCATTATCTATCTATCTATCTATCTATCTATATCTGGTTATGTTGATTATCTATCTATCTATCTATCTATCTCAAACATGTCATTATCTATCTATCTATCTATCTATCTATCTATCAAACAGACCATTATCTATCTATCTATATTTAATTATGTTCATTATCTATCTATCTATCTATATTATGTTGATTATCTATCTATCTATATATCTATCTATCTATCTATCTCAAACAGATCATTATCTATCTATCTATCTATCTATCTATCTATCTATCTTATCTATCATTATCTATCTAATCTATCTATCTCAAACAGATCTATCTATCTATCTATCTATCTATCTATCTATCTATCTCAAACAGACCATTATCTATCTATCTATCTATCTATCTATCTATCTATCTATCATTATCTATCTATCTATCATCTATCTATCTATCTATCTATCTATCTATCTATCTATCTATCTATCTCTCAAACATAATTATCTATCTATCTATCTATCTATCTATCTATCTATCTATCTATTATCTATCTATCTATCTATCTATCTATCTAATCTTATCTATCTATCTCAAATAGACCATTATCTATCTATCTATCTATCTATCTATCTCAAACAGACCATTATCTATCTATCTATATATCTATCTATCTATCTCAAACAGATCTATCTATCTATCTATCTATCTATCTATCTATCTATCTATCTATCTATCTATCTATCTATCTCAAACAGACCATTATCTATCTATCTATCTATCTATCTATTCATTATCTATCTATCTATCTATGTATCTCTCAATATATTTATATATATATATATATATATATTAACATAATGGTACACGGTAATAACCTACTTGAGTTTCACCATAAAGATCTTCAGGGTTAAATCCACTAGATTAATCAGAATCGAACTCCCCAACCCCCTACACACACGTGTAATCGACTGCCATTAATCAATATAATTAACCCTGAAGATCCTTACGGTGAAACTCGAGTGGGTTATTACTGTATACCTTTATGTTAATAAATTTTCTCTACTAACGTATTGATCACTTTATATTCATCATTGTGAAACTTGAAATAACTAACCACTGTGACTATTTTCTACGGTAAGTCACTTTTTTCCACAAATACCATATATATATATGTATATATATATATATATATATATATATATTATATATATATATTGGAGGATATGTGCTTAATAGCAGTCATACCTAATTTTGAAAATTAATTAGTTAATAATTAATGAATTTTAGGCGGGCATATATGTTCAAATGTAAGGCTAAACAAATCGAGAAAATGTCAATCCCTGAATGTACATTTCGACCTATTAGGTCTCATCAGCAAGGTTATAGACATGGGAGGTTTCGAGTCACACACGGAGCAGTCTCCCATGTCTATAACCTTGCTGATGAGACCTAACAGGTCGAAATGTACATTCAGTGATTGACATTTTCTCGATTTGAACATATATGCCCGCCTAAAATTCATTAATTATTAACTAATTAATTTTCAAAATTAGGTATGACTTCAATTAAGCACATATCTCCAAAAATTGTTGGCTAAAAGCCATATCAAATAAATACATTGTTTATTTACGTACTCTCTCATATATATATATATATATATATATATATATATATATATATATATATATATAGATTAGATCATCATGCTGTGCAATTAGCACGGATATCCATGACAATCTCTCACCAACATTCCCTACCATTCATTGTCTCCGGGAGGTCTTTAGCGCCTTTTCATATCTACCTATTTCGGTGGTTGTCTTGTTGTAACGCAATTCTGACCCAATTCGACGTTAGCTTGTCCACCTTCAAAATGACCGTCATAACCCCCTCCACACGCACACCAATCGCAATCATAAATTCCTGACCCCCCCGCCCCGAGAGTATTGTGTGGCTGTTTCTCTTACGCTTTGTTGGCAATAAATCGAGTCATTTTAAATACCAAAAAACGAATGCGACCGAATTTTCCATAACCAGTGGGATTTGACATGCCCAATTGAACCTGTTAGTCTCTCATCCGAGAACGGTGGTTCCCAAAGTGGGGGTACACCCCGCCAAGACCTAGGGGGGGGGCTGTGAGATAAAAAGGGCGGGGGTATAGGTAAAGGATAAAGGTAAAGAAACACGTATGCAGTTTATATAAAATAAAACTGGAAACGCATGGTGTAATGGATAAAATCATGGGAAATGGACTCGTCGCCCCGAGTTCAAATCCTGGACGTGGTAACTGCATTTCACTTAGCGCTAATACCCTTGGGAAAGGTATGAATTCTACTCTCGCTCCAGCTATGGGTAAATAGTAGGACAGACTGGGGCTCTTTTAACCTTGGTTAGGCAACGCGTCTAGAGAAAGGAAAACTCTGAATTCAAACATAGTCACTACTAGAGATACCTCAGGCCAACTTAGTGATCTATTTCATTTTTAAAAAAATAAAACAACGCATACACAAAATAGACAATTTCTTTTTGTTTAAAGAATCAGAATGAATAAAAGAAGAAATTGACCTTGTGTCACATCCTGCTCGTGCGGAGGGTTGGTATATATTATATATAAAATAAAAACTGACATAAGAATTATATAGCACACGATACCATATTTAACAATGCTCAATATCAGTGATAGTTTCATCATCTTTGAAAAAAGGACTCATATATATATATATATATAAATATATTAAATATATATACATATATGTGTCTAGTTTTAATGTGAAAGAAAGAATGACCTACCTAAGGCTGGCCATTTATGTCATTCTCTGGGAGGGGGATGTACGTTTATAAGAGGGGTGGAAGAACTACAACTTTTTTAAAGTTTTATCGAATCTTGACTTTAAAAGAACTTAGGGTCGATTTATAATTTTCTGTTTAGTTTTCGACAATAAAACATAATTCCAACCTATAATTCCTCACACAACACAACCAACCACCGAGGAGAACATGTCTATTTTCTGTCACTCAACGTTCTCTATCACTGCAACTACCACTGCCTTTTTTTGTATGAGAAGACAAGGCACTACGAAAAAACACACAGATAGGATGTTGAAAAAAAAATAAAATAAAAAAATTTCCATTTAAAAACTCCCAGAAATTTCTACCATCTTTTTCCTCTTGCTTTGGCCGATCTAAAGAGCTAATTTACAAATTGGAAAAAGTGTGATTTTTAGAGAAAAACAGAAAATGAAAGGCAGTTTCTCATCGATACGATTTCAAATCTCCTCTCTCTCTCTCTCGTCCTCTTCCTCTATTATCTATCTATCTATCTATCTATCTATCTCCTGTTTAATGGTCCGCTTTCTTTATTTCTCTCTTCTTGTTCTGCCTCACTTCCTTGTGATCATTCTTTTGCTATATGCTGCTCCTTTACTCTCTCTCTCGTCTCTCGGTCGTCTCTCTCTCTCTCTATCGCTACTATCTACTATCTATCTAATCTAATCGTGCCTGTTTAATGTCGGCCTTTTCTTATTTCTCTCTGTTTGTTCTGCCCTCACTTCCTTGTATCATTTTTTGCTATACTCTCCTTTAGCTCTCTGAATCTCTCTCGTCTCTCGTCTCTCTATCTCTATCTATGGCTATCTATCTATCTATCTTCCTGTTTAATTGTCCGCCTTTGTCTTTAATTTCTCGTCTTTTTGTTCTGCCTCACTTTTCCTTGTATCATGTTTGTCTATAGGTCTCTCCTTTACTCTCTCTCTCTCTCTCTCTTCTCTCTCTCTCTCTGCGTCTCTGAATCTATCTATGGTATCTATCTGATCTCCTGTTTTAATGTGCCCTTTCTTTATTTCTCTCTTTGTTCTGCCCAACTTCCTTGTATCATTTTTCTATATCTCTCCTTTAACTTCTCTCTCTTCGTCTCTCTCTCGGTCTCTCGTCTCTCTCTCTTCTTTCGTATCGTTCTATCTATCTCCTGTTTTAATGTCCCTTTCTTTATTTCTCGTCTTTTTGGTTCTGGCCTGCACTTGCCTTGTTATCGATTTTTCTATTCTGCTCCTTTACTTCTCTCTCTCTCCATCTTCTTCTCTCTCTTCTCTTCTATCTATCTAATCTATCTATCTTTCCTGTTTAGTGTCCCTTTCTTTATTTCTCGCTCTTTTGTTCTGGCCTGCACTGTCCTTGTATCGGATTTTGTCTATATGCTCTCCTTTGCTCTCTCTTCTCTCTCTCTCTCTCTC
>CM042175.1:12077153-12084653 GCA_023376005.1 Doryteuthis pealeii
TTAATTGGCTGCACTAATGAATACTCTCATGGAATAATAACATTAAATACACAGAGGTGATATAGTATATCTCTTGTCGTAAAGGAAAGGAGACAAGTGCAATGAAAAGAGTTATAATTTGGTTAACATTTATTGGATTAGGTATTAATGTGTGGTGTATGACATGTGTAACAATGTACTATAAGAAATTGCCAGAAGGATTTATCTCCTGGCGGGAATATTAGGTAAGGCATAGGAGGTTCAATAGTCACACCTTATATTGGTGTGATTTTGGTACTTAAGCAATGTCCGTGAGTTGCCTAGGTGAGGTCCGACGGTGGGTCCGTTGTACCGGTAAAGGTCGCTGTGGTTCGTTGTCCAGTAAGTCGCTTGTGGTTCTGTTATGTGTCCTGCTGATGTCATCTAGTATCTATTTCCCTTTGAGCCTGTTCGGCCTGTTCTATTCAATTTAAAGGAGGTCTAGCCACCCTAGGCGTCTCTGTTCCAGGAAACTAATAGGGGCAGAATAACCCAATTTCTGATAATAATACTCCAATTTAAAAAGCAAAGGAGGCAATATTTCCTAATGCATAGGATATAATATAGGATATTGCAAGTTAGTCTCAGCGAGTCTATTAAACCAATAATGTCCAGGAGTTTCGGCTACTTGTGATCATCAGATCGCTTTAGTCCATAGACGAATGGTTTTGCGTAAATATTGCTATCTAGATAGAGAAGCGGGACGTTGCCCATTTGAGTGTTATTAATTAGTACAGTAATTGCCTAAGTAGTCCTGGCAGATTTCATTACTAATTGAAATAGTAATGGGAGACTGGACCTCTTTAACTCTTTGGATAGAGACATACCTAAGGGAAACAAACAAGAAATATGCTGGATGAGCATGTTGGAGCGAGGCAAAGGACGCAACTCATACCCGACATATCTTTAATGAACACCATACGTAGCGGTGTAGGTCGACCAGCAAACCTAACCAATCGCTTCTGTCACCGAAAATAAATCTGGATGCACACGCATAAAGAACCATGCCAGGAGTGGTGATTCGAACTGTGCAAGAGTTCATGGGAAATCGAAATGCACTGAGACAAGCGAGTGAGACAACGACGATCGCACGATGATGTATGAGGATAAATGAAGATGATGATGAACGTCATAATCTCTAATTGGTCAGAGCTGTAATAAAACTATTTACTGCACCGTCCACCCCTCTATGTTTGGTAACGTACGTAAAAGTAAGTTTTAATTACTGTCTGAGCATTAATAGCAATCGTGAATCTTTGTCAATGACGTGGCAGAAGACACGTTACTTCCTAAGTCCTGCCAGCCTAGAAATACTAAAACATCGGACTGAGGCCGATCTCCATTCTTTAAGTTTTTTTTTATCTCTCGTTAGTTTAAGAGAGAGAGAGAGAGGATGAGGAGAGTAGGAAAGAAGAGAGAGAGAGATGGGGGGAGAAGAGAGATACGATAGATAGAGGAGAGAATAGAGAGGGAGGAGAAAAGAAAGAGAGAGTAGATACATAAGATAGGCGTAAAAGAAAGACAGTGAATGGAGAAGTGATATATAATATAGATAGTAAGTAACTAGGGAGTATATAATGAATAGTATGTAGTGATAATATAGTAAGTATAAGAATTATAGTTATATTATACTAGAATGGCCAAAAAATTACTTTAATGTGTAGATCGCATCAAGTGTGAGCTCCTTTTAATTCTGGAGCTCGTGAGAGAATGAATACCATTCTTCAATTTACTCGAAAATTATATCCATAGCTCTCTCTAACACAGAACTGTTAGGGTCCCATATTTTTTATTGATAATCCCCCCAAGAAGGGTGAATAAAATAAATAACGTATTTGGCACAATCACACCCAAATCTATTCCCTGTTTACGTTGTTAATTGGTTACATCAAAGTCTTATTCCTCTTGTTGCAATAATTCCTTTTTGAAGGTCTGCTCTACACCGGGTGTTCTTTTGAAAAAATAAAAAGAAAATGAATACATCACAAGAATGTTTAATAACAAAAGTCTCTCGGTATGATAAATTAATCCAAAGGGTTGAGACATTGCCGTATAAATACAACCGACCTCAACCAACCAAACACAGTTACAACTGTATAATTACCCGTAATGAATTTAATTTTTTTTGACTTCGTTTTAATGTACTGATATTAGACTGCATCAGTGATGAGGTTCCATGTCTGAAGCGTCTGTAGAGGGTGTGGATTATACTATTACATTGCCATTTACATAATATTCATACAGAAACAAGGCCTCTTCCAAACTAAAAAACATCTATAGTGGTAGTGACCAATGTTGGGTCCCAACTGCTTCTTTTAATGAATTCTCAACAAGAGATTAATAAACAAAATGTAAGATGGCTTGTTCCGTGAGATCAGTGCACCCCAAGGACCAAGGCTGAAATAATGTAAGTGCATTGGGGTCAAGTGCCTGCACTCTAGAAATCGAAAAACAGGAAATGTGGCCCCTGACCTGACCTTTTGCACCTGGAAATGCAGGTGAACATATGTGACATGACTTTGTAAGGTGTCAAGAAATCTGCTAGGCGTACCCATAGCCAATGAAAACAGCCTGCGTGGCGAAAGAGGCGTGTCTATAGAAAGAACTGCGTAGGTGTCACGGCAACAAAGAGGGTGACACTACGAGTGGTTGGTCAGACTACAAGTAAAAAGAACCTGGTAGAGATCGATAAGACCGATCAACGACCAGGCTGAGATTCCTTGAAAAAACTTCCGAAAGCTTCCAACGTTGCGTAACCCTGCCAGACGACTCCTCAGGCTGTACAGCAAACGAGGGAATAAACATATCTCATCTTACATTTGTCCCTAAATACAAGTGTTTGTGGTCTTTGACGGGTCCAGTGTGTAAACAAAAACACATTTGGCAATAAACATACGCCAATAGGATTGGACATGCCGTAAAAATCCAACCAAAGCAATTTGTGAAACGTCTTGTAACGACCGAATGGTGCACAGCCAGATACAGATAGACATACAGATCTACCATTTTGGCACGAGCGTTAGTGCGGCAAGAATTAAATTACGCCAGTACAAATTCCTTTGCGGCGAATGCTAAAGACAATTAAGAACCATACAAAAGAAGACTTTGTACCGACTTTGAACATATATATATAATATAATATATATAGTTATAAGTAACTTATATATAATATACGTATAGTAATAACAAATATTAACTGAAATAAATAAGAAACAAAGTAAATAAAATAAAGTAAAAATAAAAAAAGAATAAAAGACAAACGTTCCACATGTTGTCGAAAGGATGTGAATTTTTATGTTCGAATAAATTTCTAACCTATTTATATTCGCCACTCAGTTGTGGGATAAAGAACTCTAAACAGAGGTTTGAGTAGCGCAGAAGATGACCGCAGCGATGTATTCTCGACCATTGAGATTGGCTTTCAGTGTTCATTTGTAAATTGGAGGCTTCCGATAACATTAATTAAAAAAGTGCGTACGATGTGTCATGCGGTCTCTTATCGGTCGGCAAGCCGGTTGATAACTCACAGAAAAAAACTAAATAAGAAAAACGACTTCGTATATATCTTAACGAGGCTCTGCTTAATAATGTGCTTGTTGACAACAGGACTCAGCTTATATCTATCTATCTATCTATCTATCTATTATGCTCTAATTATGTTTCAATTATCTATCATCTTATATCTATCTTATCTATCTATCTTATTAATGTCATTATCTATCTATCTATATCTATATTATGTACTAATCCGTTTAAAAATCCTTATCTATATCCTAGCTTAGTTGCACTATCTATCTATCTATCTATTTATAATCATTTATGTTCATTATCTATCTATCTCTGATTTATGTTCATTATCTATCTTCTACTATCTATCTATCTATATGTTAATTATGTTCAATTATCTATCTAATTATCTATCTTATATCTGGGTTATGTTGATTATCCTATCTATCTATGGCTAATCTTGATGTCTAATCTCAACATGTGCCATGATCTTCTATCGAGTTCTATCTATCTATCTATCTATCTAATCTATGCCTATCTATCAAAACGCCATTTGATGCTATCTATCCTATCTATTCTATATTTTAATTATGTTAATTATCTTGCTATTCTATCTAGTATCTGGTATGTTGATTATCTATCTATCTATCTACTATCTATCTATTCAAACAGACCATTACTATTCTATGTCTTATCTATCTTCTAATCTATCTATCTATCTACTATCTCAACAGACCATTACTATCTATCTATCTATCTCAAACAGTACCATTATCATCTAATCTAATCTATCTATCTATCTATCCCAACAGACCATTATCTTATCTACTATCTATCCTATCTATCTCAAAACCAGACCATTATCTATCTATCTATCTATCTATCTAATCTATCTATCTATCTATCTATCCAACAGACCAATTATCTATCTATCTACTATCTTATCTATCTATCTATCTACTACTCAAACGACCAATATCTATCTATCTCTATCCTAATCTATCTATCTCAAACAGCCATTATCTATCTATTATCTATCTATCTATCTATCTATCTCAAATAGGACCATTACATCTATCATCTATCTATCTAATCTATTCTATCTCAAACAGACCATTATCTATCTACTATATATCTATCTATCGTCAAACGAGCCGATTATCTATATATCTATATATCATATCTATCTATCTATCTATCTATCTCAAAAGACCTTATCTATCTATCTATCTATCTATCTATCTCAAACAGACCAATATATCTAATCTATCTTCTATTATCTATCTGACCATTAATCTATTACTTATTTATCTATATATCTCTCAATATATTTATATAGTATATATATATGAGTATAATTACATAATGGTACACCGGTAATAACCTACTTGAGTTTCACCATAAAGATCTTCAGGGTTAAATTCCACTAGATTAATCAGAATCGAACTCCCCAACCCCCTAACACACGTGTAGTCGACTGCCATTAATCAATATAATTAACCCTGAAGAATCCTTAAGGTGAAACTCGATGGGTTATTACTGTATACCTTATGTTAAAATTTTTCTCTACTAACGTATTGATCACTTATATTCATCATTGTGAAACTTGAAATAACTAACCACTGTGACTATTTTCTACGGTAAGTCATCTTTTTTACAAATAGCCAATATATATATATATATATATATATATATATATAATATATATATATTGGGAGGATATGTGCTTAATAGCAGTCATACTAATTTTGAAAATTAATTAGTTAATAATTAATGAATTTTAGGCGGGCATATATGTTCAAAATGTAAGGCTAAACCAAATCGAGAAAATGTCAATCCCTGAATGTAGCATTTCGACTAATTAGGTCTCATCAGCAAGGTTATTAGACATGGGAGTTTCGAGTCACACACGGAGCAGTCTCCCATGTCTATAACCCTTGCCTGATGAGACCTAACAGGTCGAAATGTTACATTCAGTGATGACATTTTCTCCGATTTGAAATATATGCCCGCCTAAAATTCATTAATTATTAACTAATTAATTTTCAAAAATTAGGTATGACTTCAATTAAGCACATATCCTCCAAAATTGTTGGCTAAAAGCCATATCAAATAAATACATTGTTTAATTTACGTACTCTCATATATATATATATATATTATATATATATATATAATAGATAGATAGATAGATAGATAGATAGATAGATCATCATGCTGTGCAATTAGCACGGATATCCATGACAATTTCTCACCAACATTCCCTACCATTCATTGTCTCCGGGAGGTCTTTAGCGCCTTTTCATATCTACCTATTTCGGTGGTTGTCTTGTTGTAAACGCAATTCTGACCCAATTCGACGTTAGCTTGTCCACCTTCAAAATGACCGTCAATAACCCATCCACACGCACACAAAATCGCAATCAATAAATTCCTGACCCCCCCCCCCGAGAGTATTGTGTGGCTGTTTCTCTTACGCTTGTGCAATAAATCGAGTTCATTTTAAATACCAAAAACGAATGCGACCGAATTTTCCATAACCAGTGGGATTTGACATGCCCAATTGAACCTGTTAGTCTCTCATCCGAGAACGGTGGTTCCCAAAGTGGGGGGTACCACCCCCGCCAAGACCTGGGGGGGGGTGAGATAAAAAGGGGCGGGGTATAGGTAAAGGATAAAGGTAAAGAAACACGTATGCAGTTTATATAAAATAAAACTGGAAGCGCATGGTGTAATGGATAAAGTCATGGGAAATGGACTCGTCGCCCCGAGTTCAAATCCTGGACGTGGTAACTGCATTTCACTTAGCGCTAATACCCTTGGGAAAGGTATGAATTCTACTCTCCCTCCAGCTATGGGTAAATAGTAGGACAGACTGGGCTCTTTAACCTTGGTTAGGCAACCGGTCTAGGAGAAGGAAAACTCTGAATTCAAACATAGTCACTACTAGAATACGCCCAGGCCAACTTAGTGATCTATTTCATTTAAAAAAAATAAAACAACGCATACACAAAATAGACAATTTCTTTTTGTTTAAAGAATCAAGAATGAATAAAAGAAGAAATTGACCTTGTGTCACATCCTGCTCGTGCGGAGGGGTTGGTATATATATATATAAAATAAAACTGACATAAGAATTATATAGCACACGATACCATATTTAACAATGCTCAATATCAGTGATAGTTTCATCATCTTTGAAAAAAGGACTCATATATATATATATATATAAATATATAAATATATATATACATATATGTGTCTAGTTTTAATGTGAAAGAAAGAATGACCTACCTAAGGCTGGCCATTTATGTCATTCTCTGGGAGGGGGATGTACGTTTATAAGAGGGGTGGAAGAACTACAACTTTTTAAAAGTTTTATCGAATCTTGACTTTAAAAGAACTTAGGGTCGATTTATAATTTTCTGTTTAGTTTTCGACAATAAAACATAATTCCAACCTATAATTCCTCACACAACACAACCAACCACCGAGGAGAACATGTCTATTTTTGTCACTCAACGTTCTCTATCACTGCAACTACCACTGCCTTTTTTTTGTATGAGAAGACAAGGCACTACGAAAAAACACACAGATAGGATGTTGAAAAAAAAATAAAATAAAAAAATTTCCATTTAAAAACTCCCAGAAATTTCTACCATCTTTTTCCTCTTGCTTTGGCCGATCTAAAGAGCTAATTTACAAAATTGGAAAATGTGTATTTTTAGAGAAAAACAGAAAATGAAAGGCAGTTTCTCATCGATACGATTTTCAAATCTCTCTCTCTCTCTCTCTCTCTCTCTCTCTCTATCTATCTATCTATCTATCTATCTATCTATCTCCTGTTTAATGTCCTTTCTTTATTTCTCTCTTTTGTTCTGCCTCACTCCTTGTATCATTTTTCATATCTCTCCTTTACTCTCTCTCTCTCTCTCTCTCTCTCTCTCTCTCTATCTATCTATCTATCTATCTATC
>CM042175.1:12089653-12099653 GCA_023376005.1 Doryteuthis pealeii
CCCTGTTTATTCTGTGCTGTATATTAAATGTTTTGTCTATCAACCTTTGTCGGAGTTTTATCTTCAAGTATTATCACTTTGAATCTTACACCATCTATTAATAATAGAGATTCGGTCTCTATTTGTGTGTAACCGAAATTATGTCACTGCTTATGTCACAATCATTTCGGGAATTAAGTAAGTTTATCAATGAGTGTTGCAGTTTTTTGGTATATAAGCCATGGGGCAAATGGTCACTCCTAAATATAGACTCGTCGACTACAACGTGACCCGAGAAAGATTCCTATTGTCCAATCACAGGCAGTGCTGCTGCTGCTGTTGCTGTATTAATAGAGGGCTGATTCTTAACCTTGGCTCATTGCTATTTGGATCATCTTGGACGTCAGACTTACAAAGAATACTATAACACCGGATTTTTATTGGCTTGCTTACTTATTTACTACACCTGGAACTAAGGATGCCGACCAGATACTTAACATGTTTAATTTATAGTCAGTATCATTACTGCATGAAAATAATGAAATTCTATGAAAAATCAATTGTTAAATTTTCACGAAAATTTCGATACTTATTCACCTTTAGATGAACTTATGTTTAAAATAGTTTTTTTTCCTAAAATATATTGGGGGAAATAGTTTTTTTTACAAGGTCGATCCCTCTTATTTTAATTTTATAAAATCCGAACAAAATATATTTTACTTGTACGATTTTAAATTTTTCCTATAAAGATGAGAGTCTGAATAATTAAATCCCACTCCACTCAGGCAATATCTTTCAAAAATTTATTTTTACACCACCTGGAGGGTGTTTTTTGTTTGTTTGTAAAAAATAAACAAAAAACAGCATTTCGAATAAATATTTAAATTTATTTTCTAGACTTGGACTAGTAGTATTAATCTAACTGTTTTTTTTTTCTAAACTATTTTTTAGGCCAGTTGGTCGATGATATAGAATGTATTCCTCTTAGCGCGACACCTGGCTGCAGCAGGTAATGTCTAAGCCAATGGTTCACAAAGTGAGCGGTACCATTCACCTGGGGGCAGTGGAAAAATCTAGGAGGGCGGTGAGGTGTTGCATACCTCTTTCCCTACTTACTTCTATTCTTCTTCTGGCGTCTTTGATATCTTAAGTTCTTCTAGCGTCTCTTCTAACATCTGGACTTCGTCTTGGTGGTCGGTCGCACTTAACTCATTTCTTCTTCTATATCAGTCTTGTTACCAAGACATTCACCAACCACAAAACCGTGTTATTTTCGTAAGCTTTTATTTACTTAACTAAACATTTCATGTAACTAAACATAGCGCGCGTATGCAGGTGAGTTCCAGTTAAGACAGGACATCTTCTCTGCCTGACGTCCAAACTGAAACTGAAGACCCAACCAGGTCCCACGTGACCACGTATTTCGTGGGCTTTCTGTAATATTCCATGGAAAGTCCCACCTGTGATATGAAAAGGGCCATCCCTTTAGAAATACAGGTGATTGACAATAATCTTATGCAACCGCATAGATTATGTAACAGCCAATAAGGGGTAGTGGAAGGGGCGAAAGGGTGGCATTAGGTGCAGTTAATAAATAACTTGTTTTTTAACAAAATATAAATGACAAAATATAAATGATAAATACAAAGGTAAATGAACATGTATGCAGTTTATACAGAATAAAAATGACATAAGAATTATAAACGAATGCATAGTTTTGTTACGTAGTCCGAAAACAGAGTAAAAAATCTGAACGTTTGCTTGACGTCTGTACATAACACGTACAGCGGTGCACCAGTTACCATGTGCCATTGTCTTCGATTTGAAGTATACAAAAAAAAAGAAAAAAAAAAGAAGAAAAATCGTGGGTGTTCGCATGTGTATGGGAAAGGCGCTAGGAATGTATTAAAAAGCCAAGGGAGCGCTAACATGAAAAAGATTTTGAACCACTGCCCCAGAGTTAAAGAATTAGAGGGGATGTTTTCGATAATGGAGACAAACAAAAAAGATTCAGCTTTTAGGGTATTTTGGAGAAGGAGAAAATGAAATTCAATCCTTTTTTAATACTTTTTTGACTTCCATACATTTAAATTATGAACATCAGCTTTTGGGAGTAACGAACGAAAAATACCTTACTAGTAAAATAATGAAATAATGTCGTATGTCATTTAATATTCTCTAAAATTAAGAAAATTCATGAAACAAAAGAGTTCGCCTTTCTTTCTTTCTTTCTTTCTTTCTTTTTATAACGACTTTCTTTCTTTCTTTCTTCTTTCTTTCTTTCTATAACGACTTTCTTTCTTTCTTTCTTTTTTTCTTTTTGTAGCGACTTTCTTTCTTTCTTTCTTTCTTTCTTTCTTTTTTTCTTTCTTTTTATAACGACTTTCTTTCTTTCTTTTTTTCTTTTTTATAACGACTTTCTTTCTTTCTTTTCATTTCCTTCTTTTTCTTTTCATAACGATTTTCTTTCTTTCTTTCTTCTTTCTTTCTCTCTCTTTCTTTCTTTCTTTCTTTCTTTCTTTCTTTTCATATCGGGTCTTTCTTTATTTCTACCTTTAATTCTTTTTCATTTCGGTTTCTTTTGTTCTTTCTTTCATTCTTTCTTTCATAGTTTTCATTTCAGTTCTCCCTTTCTTTATTCATTTTCTATTCGGTTTCTTAATTTTGTTCTTTCTTCTCATTGGGTTATTCATTTCTTTCTTTGCATTTCATTTCATTCTTTCTCTCTACATTTCCTTTCGGTTCTTTCTTTTTCAATTTCAGTTCTTTTTTCCTCTTCCTTCATTTCATTTCAGTTCTTTCTTTCTTTGCATTTCATTCGATTTTTTTCTTTCATTCTTTTTCTTTCCTTTCAGTTCTTTCTTTCTTTATTTTTCAATTCCAGTTCTCTTTTCTTTCTTTTTCTTTCTTTTTTTCTTTCTTTCTTTCGTTCGTTTCATTTTTCCATTTCACTCCTTTCTTTCTTTCGTTCTTTCTTTTAGTTTTTGCATTTCAGTTCTTTCTTTCTTTCTTTCTTTCTTTTATTCGTTCGTTTTCACAGTTAAGACAGTTAAGAATCTTATAAAACAATTAAATATCTGCTAAGAAAATAATTAATTCAACATTTTTTAATTCAATCCCTAAAATGTTTGTTTCGACAACATAAATTCAATTCGCATTTATTTTAGCCTTTCTTTTATTTTCTAATTTGATTTCTGAAAAAAAAAAAAAAAAAAAATAAATAAATAAATAAAAAAATAAAAGAAAAAAAAAAAAACCCAAAAAAAAATTTGGGTCAAAATGAAGAAAATTCATGAAACAAAGAGTTTGTTTCGTGGGTGAACGGCACTTACACGTTGGGATGAATAGAAATTTGACTAAAGAAAAGTTGCCATAGTGAATTTGGTTGTCATATTACGAATATTAAGAAATTAGTGAATGTAACAGTTTCGAATTTCTTTTTATTTTAATTTCATTTTAGTTCTTTCTTCTTTTTTTCTTTTTCTTTTCATTTCAGTTCTTTCTTTCTTTCTTTTTCTTTCTTTTTTCTTTTCATTTCATTTCATTTCATTTCAGTTCTTTCTTTCTTTCTTTCTTTCTTTCTTTCTTTCTTTCTTTCTTTCTTCTTTCCTTCAGTTTCTTTCTTTTCCTTTCAGTTCTTCTTTCTTTTTTCCTTTCAGTTCTTTCTTTCTTTTTCTTTTTTTTCAGTTCTTCTTTCTTTCTTTCTTTCTTCTTTCTTTCTTTCTTTCTTTCTTCTTTCTTTCTTTTCTTCTTCTTTCATTCAGTTCTTTCTTCTTTCTTTTCTTTCTTTTCCTTCAGTTCTTTCTTCTTTCTTTCTTCTTTCTTCTTTCTTTCATTCAGTTCTTTCTTTCTTTCTTTTTCTTTTTTTCTTTCCTTTCAGTTCTTTCTTTCTTTCTTTCTTTCTTCTTTCGATTTTCTTTTCATTTTAGTTCTTTCTTTTTCTTTCTTCTTCCCTTTTTTCTTTTTTTTCTTTTCTTCTTTCTTCTTTCTTCTTTCATTCAGTTCTTTCTTCTTTTTTTTCTTTTCATTTCAGTTCTTTCTTTCTTTCTTTCTTTTTATCTTTTCATTTCATCTTTCTTTCTTTCTTTCTTTCTTTCATTTCAGTCTTTCTTCTTTCTTTCTTTTTTCTTTTCATTCAGTTCTTTCTTTCTTTCTTTTTTTCCATTTCAGTTCTTCTTTCTGTCTTTGTTTCTTTCTTTGCTTTTCTTTTTCTTTTTCTTCATTTAGTTCTTTCTTTCTTTCTTCCTTCTTTCTTTCTTTTTCTTTTCATTTCAGTTCTTTCTTTCTTTCTTTCTTTTTTTCTTTTCATTTCAGTTCTTTCTTTCTTTCTTTCTTCTTTTCATTTCTTTCAGTTCTTTCTTTCTTTCTTTTTTTCTTTTCCTTTCAGTTCTTTCTTCTTTCTCTTTCTTTCTTTTTTTCTTTTCCTTTCAGTTCTTTCTTTCTTTCTTCTTCTTTCTTTTTTCTCTCTTTTTTTCTTTTCATTTTAGTTCTTTCTTTCTTTCTTTCTTTCTTCCTTTCTTTTCCTTTCAGTTCTTTTTTTCTTTCTTTCTATTCAGGAACTATTATTGAGCTTGGAAACTTGTAATTCCTAGACAGGTGCTCTACCGACTGAGCTAAACTGAATACTTAATAATGTTATTTTTTATTGTATAACATTCCATTAAAGACAATAAAATCCTGGTATTTTTTATGTTAATACTCTGGATAGATAGATAGATAGATAGATAGGAATATATTGATACAGTCAATAGGGAAGTTATTTATGGGCATTACCTCATATTGTGAGAAGTTGACAGATTAATGTTTATGGCCACCTGGTGGTCATAAATTGTACTACAAATACAAAAAAAAAAGATAAGATTTTTCTAAATTGGGACTTTCTCGTGACTGAAAAAAAAAAGTTGTATTATTTCCCTTGTTTGCCAAAAGAATTTATACTAATGACCGCAAGATGGCAGCACTATAGAATTACCATGACAACAGAGCCTAGGATAAAATAAAAATTCACAAAGACTGCAGTCCCTTCTTTTACAGAGTATTACCCCTGACAAAAATCGACCAATCGACTGGTCACGTCAAGCCCTATCACCTATATGATTGTCCCAGCCCCTTTTTATCATATATGGGCTAGAAGGCACTTCCGGACAAATACCATTGCAAATTATATGAATCCCTTCATCCCCCAACTAATGGTTAGATAGTACCAATACTGTTATACTACAAGGATGACTTTGGCATGAAATAACCCATGAAGGTTGATATGCCAAACCAAACCAAAACAGACAGAAAAAAAAGATATTTACTGAATTATTTAAGATTAACCCCTTGCCTACTTTAAACCGCTCACGGCGGCTCTCCAGTTTTTATGCATATGACGCTTAAGCAAAATACAAAAACTGATGGTGAGTTGATCATAATTGAGCAAGAGGACTCGGATTACAATAATAATGGGACTTTATTCGAATAGAATGAGTTCTAAGGTGAATAGATATATTATGTTACTTGGATGACTTGTATGATAGGAGGCAAGTGGTCGTACAGCTGCTTTTTCTTGGGGTGTAACTTTCAAGATCTGTTTAAGACAGCACGCAGCACTATCTGATAAGATAAAGCGAGAATTCTTCCAAGTTGTAGTCATGCCGGCGCTACTGTATGGCTGCACCACTTAGACTCTAACAAAACGTTTGTTTAAGATAGCATGAATCATTCTTGTGTAGTTCCCATCTAATTTTTTCTCTGTGTTTCATTAGAATCCAAGTGGTGCAGCCATAAAGTAGTACTGACATGGCTATAGCTTGGAAAAATTCTCGCTTTATCTTATCAGATATATTTATATATTAATATGCTTGTTCCTTAATCTTCCGACTGTTATCATCTTGCTACACTCTCAAGTAACAAAAATCAGACTGTCCAAATCGTCCAAGATGAAATGCAAAAATGTAAATCCTGAGTATCAGGTGTTGCTTATCACATGTTTAAAATATGGATCTTCGAAATTCTTTTAATTATTTGACTATGGCAAATTCAGCCTCGCTCAGGCGTAGTGAAATAAGTTTTTTTATAGTTTGCTTGAAGCATTGTACGTATGTGTTTAAAATAGAAATTAGAAGGCAATGGACAATGAAATGGAATAGGTGTTGAAAATGATGTTTATTTACCTGTTTCCTAAATATTTTCGGGATAAATCTCATCTTCAGAGGTTTTAGAAGTACTTCTATTTTAAACACATACGTACAATGCTTCATGCAAACTATAAAAACCCTTTTATATATATGGAGGATATGTGCTTAATTGAAGTCGTACCTAATTTTGAAAATTAATTAATTGATAATTAATGAATTTTAGGCGGGCACATATGTTCAAATGTAAGGCTAAACGAATCGAGAAAATGTCAATCCCTGAATGTACATTTCGACCTATTAGGTCTCATCAGTAATAGGTCGAAATGTACATTCAGGGATTGATATTTTCTCGATTCATATAGCCTTACATTTGAACATATATGCCCGCCTAATATTCATTAATTATTAACTAATTTATTTTCAAAATTAGGTACGACTTCAATTAAGCACATATCCTCCAAAAACTGTCGGCTTAAAGTCATATAAAAATAAACACATTTGTTTGTTTACTTAACCTCATATATATATATATATATATATATATATATATATATATATATATATGCCTTACCCCACAGGCATAAGTTTTCACTGAAACTCGGTTAGCCATTTTTCTATTTTCCGGGTCGACGAATGTTACACGAGCCTCGCGCTTACAGATGCGTGTGCAAACTCGCAAATATTCACACATCTTTTTATATATATCTTCCGGCGACGCATTGTGTTGATGGGGGAGTGGTTACATGTCGGCCTGTGCTCCGGGGTGGAATTAATTGCCTCCTTTGTTAATTATTGGGCGCATCTGGTAATTCCAAAGGCAGTTCTTGCCGCCGTTCACTTCGTCTCTGATCCAAAGGATTCTCTGGCTGCTTCTCCCCCTCTCTCTCTATCTCTCTCTATCTCTTTCTTTAGTCTCACTTTTACCACCCCTCCCTTTCCACTCTCTTATCCTTTTCTTCTTTCATTTTTGTCTCCTCTTCCTCTTATTCCTCCTCTTCCTCCTCTTTCAAAGTCGTCCACATTCTATACCCCACAGTTTCTTCTTGATCTTCTACATTTTCTTCTTCTTTCTTCACGTTCTTCCTCTTCTTCTTCTTCTTCTTTTTCTTCTTCTCTTTCTTCTTTCTTCTTCTTTCTTCTTCTTCCTCCTTCCTTCTTCTTCTTCTTCTTCTTCTTCTTCTTCTTCTTCTTCTTTTCTTCTTCTTCTTCCTCTTCTTCTTCTTCTTCTTCTTCTCTTCTTCTTCTTCTTCTTCTTCTTCCCTTCTTCTTCTTCTTCTTCTTCTTCTTCTTCTTCTTCTTCTTCTTCTTCTCTCTTCCTTTCTTCTTCCTCTTCCTCCTCTTCTTCTTCTTCTTCTTCTTTCTTCTTTCTTCTTCTTCTCTTCTTCTTCTCTCATTCCTTCTCTCTTTCCTCATTCCTTCTTCTTCTTCTCACCCATCTTATTCTATATTTCTTTCACTTTCTTCTTCTTGCCCTCTTTCACTTTCTTTATTCCTTGTCTGACCACTTTTAAACTTATCTATCCACTCATACACACATCTACGTGGTAATGTTCCGTCCCCTTATAGTGCTAAAAGCCTACTATGAATTTCAGCTCCTGACACTCCTTCCAACCAGAAAAATTGGATCACTTCCTTGATGCATACTGCTAGTGGAACGGCCATGTTTACACTGTAAATACAGCAAGCAAAATGGCGCGATCAGGCTCGAACTTTGATCACGTGACCACTAGGGTGCCTTTTTTTACCTCACTTTTTCTCCTCCTCCTCTCCTCCTTACCTCCCCCTCCTTCTCCAATTCTCTACCCTGATATTCACTTTCATTTTTCTCATCCCCTTTTTCTGCCCTCCTACTTCTCACTCCCCTTTTCTCTACAGTCTAATATCCTTTTCTTTTTATTCCTAACCTCATTCTATCCTAATTTATCTACCCCTCTATTTCTAAACATCTTCTCCCTCTCCTCTTCTCTCCCCTCTAATTATCTTTTGTTTTCTCCTCCCCCTTTTCTGTCCTCCTTTTTCTACTTCTTTCTTCTCCTCCTCTTCCTTCTCCTCCTCTCCCTTCTCCTCCTTCTCCATTCTCCTCCTCTCTCTTTTTTTCCTCCTCCTCCTCTTTAATTCCATTTCATTTTTCTCCTCTCCTTTTTCTCTCCTCTTTTTTCTCTGTTTCTCCTCCTCCTTCTCTTCGTCCTCCTTTTCTCTACCCTCTAATTATCTTTCATTTTTCTCCTCCCTTTTTCTACCTCTCTGTTTATACTCTACTCCTCCCCCACCTCTCCCCCCCCTCCTCTCCTCCCCCTCTAATTTTTTCTCCTCTCCTTTCCTCTCCTCTTTCTACATCTGTTCTCCCCTCCTCTCCCCCCTCTAATTATCTTTCATTTTTCTCCTCCCCTTTTCTACCTCTCTGTTTATACTCTACTCCTCCCCTACCTCTCCCCTCCTCTCTTCCCCCTCTAATTTCCTTTCATTTTTCTCCTCTCCTTTTCCTCTCTTCTTTCTACATCTGTTTCTCCTCCTCCTTCTCCTCGTCCCTCTTTTTCTCTACCCTCTAATTCTCTTTCATTTTTCTCCTCCCTTTTTCTTTCCCCCTTTTTCTATCCTATTTCTCCTCCTCCTTCTCCTCGTACCTCTTTTTCTCTACCCTCTAATTCTCTTTCATTTTTCTCCTCCTCCTTTTTCTATCTTTGTTTCTCCTCCTCCTCCTTCTCCTCCTCCCTCTTTTTCTCTACCATTCTCTTTCACTTATCTCCTCCTCTTTTATCTTTCCTCCTCTTTCTACATCTGTTTCTCCTCCTCCTTCTCCTCCACCTCCTTTTCTCTACCCACTAATTCTCTTTCATTTTTCTCCTCTTTTTCTTTCCTTCTTTTCCTACCTCTCTTTTCCCCCCTCCCATTCTTCTTCCATCCCCTCCCCACTTCCCCCTCCTCCTCCTTCACGTTCCTCTTCTCGGCCTTATTTTCTAAATCCTCCCACCTTCTTTACCTATTATTCTTTTTCATCTTCCACTCAACTCACTCTAAATCTCAAAAACATTCCAGCCATCCACTCATCTATTCATTGCCGACGCTCATTATGGCCTCACACCGGAATTACGGCTCGAATATTAAATATTTCGGTATTATTGTCATTAGAACGATGACCAACCGCCATTGTTACGCATTCACAGCGTCTGTACCACTCGGTGTCTCTCATCATGTCGCTTTCTCTAAACGTCTTTTTTTAAAAGACTAGATCTAAATATAGCCATCAATTCACGCTTAGGAATGCCTTCGTTGCAGTGAGTGCCATTGTCGTCTCATTGCCTTTATTTTTTCTTTCATTTCCAAAAACAGAAAAAAAAAGGAAGAAAAAATAGAAAAGAAAGAAAGAAAGAAAGAAAGAAAGAGTTAGTTGTTACAGATTCTTTTATTTTCTTCAGTACTATTACGAAGCCATGAAACACAGTTGGTTAATGTTGACATATAAGGCATCTGGCCAATATAAAAAACCCGCCTTACTAAAATAGATGAAAAAAACCAAAAAAAAAACCCTGATTAAATAAGACATTATTTTGATCTTTCGGACTATTGTCCTCATCTTTACTGTGGTACTAGAAGCAGCTACATAGCATCGCCTACGTAAAAAAAACCAACCCTGATGCATTGATTTGTTTTCTTTTGAGATTTACAAACACTAGATATTTTAAAGTAGAATTTCAATGCTATTTCTAGGTATAATTTATAAGGCATCCGGCTAATAAAAAAAACCGTCCTACAAAAATAGATGAAAAAAACAAAAAACAACAACAAACAAACAAACAAAAATATTAAATTAGCCATTATTTTGATTTTTCGGACTATTGTCCTCATCTTTACTGTGGTACTAGAAGCAGCTACACAGCATCGCCTACGTAGAGGGGACA
>CM042175.1:12104653-12187153 GCA_023376005.1 Doryteuthis pealeii
TGCCCATTCTGAGAGTGTCTCTCAGAAAATAAACTATATACTAATAGCTACATTGGCCATACAACAACAACACTATCCCGCCGTCTCACATACCATCTTTCCGACACAAGCTCCATAAAACAACACTTTATTAAAAAACACCCAGAAAAATCCACCTCCCCCGAAATTAGAAAAATCTTAAACGAAAATACTAAAATTATCTACAAAAATAACAATAAGAAACGCCTACAGATCCTAGAAGCCATATGCATTAAAAATAAAAAACCTAACATTAATAAAATAGCATTGAAAGTCGGAGACAACGTATTAAATATCTTCAATAACTAACACTTACCTACCCCCCCCTCTTAAAAATAATAGACTCTCCGAATTTGATAAAAGCATAGATAACAAAACTAAAAATTAACTAAAAACCAAATTACATAACCCCATGAATACGACTGGAGCAACGGTCGAAAGCGCTCGGGAAATCAGTATGAAAAAAAAATATGATGAATCAACTCGATCCAGATTCAAAAAGGATAGCCAGAAGACTGGAAAAAATATCCATACAAAAAAATGAAAAAAGAATACTCCGTGTTATTCAATAACACATGTCTTAAGAATATATATATATATATATATATATATATATATATATATATATATATATATATAAAGATAAATCTAATGAGTCAGACGAACCTACTATTAGTTTCGCTTAATGCTCTTCAGGGCTAAGATCTTAGCCCTGAAGAGCATTAAGCGAAACTAATAGTAGGTTCGTCTGACTCATTAAATTTATCTTTATTATTTGCTCTACTTAGGTATTGAACACTTTTTACTTATTAGCTATTCTCCTAGCGGTTATATGAATATATATATATATATATATATATATATATATATATATATATATATATATATATATATATATCTTATATACATATATATACATATAAATTGTTTTTTCTTTTGGCCAAATAATGTACCAATAGATTATTTTTTTGTTGGTACGACTATCTTGCTCTTTTCTTTTTTCCAAACATTTTTTTCTCCCCGGTTGATGTTTGGTAGTATATTTTTACAATCAAACTATTTACGGTTTTTTTTTCTCAACGCGAGGATTTACCAACACGCTTGGTATATATATATATATATATATATATATATATATATATATATAAGTTAAGAGAAAGGAAATGAATCCGACGGTATGAGTATAGATAAAAGGATATGAAAACAACACAATATGCTGTTAAAGTGAAAAGATTTTATATAATATTCATAGCTAATATTGAACAATATTTCGATTTATAAAAATCATCTTCAGAGCTGGTTTATATTCCAGACTTATCAATAGTGGAGACGAAAATAATATACATTGTTTTCGTTTCGATTTATAAAAATCATCATCAGAGCTTGTTTATACTCCAGACTTATCAATAGCGGAGACGAAAATGATATATATCATTTTCGTCTCTGCTATTGATAAGTCTGGAGTATAAACGAGCTCTGAAGATGATTTTTATAAATCGAAATATTGTTCAATATTAGCTATGAATATGATATAAAATATTTTCACTTTAACACCATTTTGTGTTGTTTTCATATCCTTTTATCTATGCTCATATATATTATATATATATATATATATATATATATATACTTTAATAGTGTGGCATAGAAAAAGCATGCAACAGAACCATAAAACAAACCTCCCTTCCCCTCCCCCACCAAAGCACCGCATTACAGTATATAAGGGGAAACAAAAATAAATATGTGAGAAACAATCAGTTACCAAGTGCTATTGAATTCATGCCCCCGCTACCCAAACTTTATTTTTCGTTCGCCAATACAAAATATCCATACACATTGCCCCTACAGGGGATTTCAGACCAAGATACACCAAACCAAAACTTAAAGCTGGTATCAGGGCTTCGAAGCCCCAAAGTCGAGCACCATCTGGAGATATTCAAAGTGATTTGTCTTGACGATAGGCGGCTAATACGCTGCTTTGAAGCCAATGGTAACAAACGCTTCTTTTATTGTATAGCATTTAATAATGAATAAATATAGCTCTTACACCTGTAATCGAGCACTTCATTATCCGTTCTCCAATAAAAATACCTCCATATATATATATATATATATATATATATATATATATATATATATATATATATATATATATATATATTTGGAGGACATGAGACAGAACAAATGAACGGCCACTAGCAACAACTTCAGTTCTGGAGATCTTCTGTCGAAGGGATTTTTTATCCCGAAATATTAAGAATTGAGAATAAATCACAGGTTAACAAACAACACCACAGTTACCTTCTTTTTTCTTTACACTCGCATTGTGACAGCCTTCAAAACCAACCAACAAACCAATATAAACACAATGCTTCAAGCAAATTACAAAACCCTATATATATATATATATATATATATATATATATATATATATATATATATATATCAACCCATACGCATGAACTGGATGTGATTATGGTCAGTTTCTTTAGCGGAGTTTAACAGGTTTGAATTCAGAGTTTTCTCCTACGCTGGTTACTTAGCCAAGGTTAAAGAGCCTAGTCTGCCTTACTATTTACCAATAGCCGGAAGCAGAGTAGTTGGACGCATACCTTTCCCAAGAGTATTAACGCTATATAAAATGCAAACAACGTCGTCCAGGATTCCCTACGGCTCTAACCATATATATATATATATATATATATATATATATATATATATATATCGGTAGCTGCGCGTCCTATGTCCCTGACGCACAAAAATATAAAAGGACGTAGTAAAATCATATCCATGTGTCCCAGTGTTTTTCTTTTTTCTTTTCTCGCCATTTCAAGCTAACTGTAAATAATTTTCAGTAGTTTCTTAGAAACAAATTACACAGGATCGGTTACAAGATAGGTCTTAGACGGCTTTAGTTGGGGACCCATAATTTTTCCCGGGGACTCATTCAAAGCAAATATGTGCGTCCCAGGACGCACTAAATCAAAAAGCTATCAGTATCAGTATCAGTATCACTTGGCGAAATACGTCATATTCAGCTACTTAAACCTTTCTTATATTTACTACATTGTCTCAATGAACTAGTTTTTTAAAAAGATATTTTTAAAATCTAAACACAAAAAACTAAAAAAACAAAAATAAAAACAAGAAAAATAAGAGAAAGAAAATCGGCTAATTATGATATCGATATTTTTTTTAATTAACCAATCAAAATGAGGCAGACGTACTTGGCAAAATACCATCGATAAAATCGCTAATAAAAAAGAGGAACGAGAAAAAAAAGAAGGTGGGCGTTTATTGGCCATGATATTCTTTGCCCATCGGCAATTCTATCCAGTTTTTCTAATCATTTTTTTTCTTTCTTTTTTCTTTCTCTTTATAATATTTTTGACTGATGTTTCGTGGATCTTTCTTTCTTTCTTTCTTTCTTTCTTTCTTTCTTTCTAATATGTTTGTTTCTTCCTTTCTTTTTTACTTTTTTTTTTCTCTTTCTTTCTAATATTTTTATTGCTGTTTTGTGGGTTAATTTCTTATTCTTTTTTCTTTTTCTTTCTTTCTTTCTTTCTTATTTTTTTATTGCTGTTTTATTGCCTTTTTTCTTTCTTTCTTTCTTTCTTTCTTTCTTTCTTTCTTTCTTTCTTTCTAATATTTTCAATAACGTCTTGTGGATTTTCTTTCTTTCTTTCTGTTTTTTTTCTTTTTCTCTTTCTTTCTACTTTTTTGTCATTGCTGTTTTGTCTGTTTTCTTTTTTTCTTTTTCATTCTTTCTCATTTTCTATTGCTGTTTTGTTGCCTTTCTTTCTTTCTTTCTTTCTTTCTTTCTTTCTTCTTTCCTTCTTTCTTTCTTTCTTTCTAATATGTTTTGTGGATTTACTTTCTTTCTGTTTTCCTTTTTTCTTTTTCTTTTTCTTTCTAATATCTTTATTGCTGTTTTAGTGGGTTTCTTTCTTTCATTTTTTCTTTTTTAATTTTTTTCTTTCTTTCTTTCATTTTTCTTTTTTTTCTTTTTCTTTCTTTTCATTTTTCTTTTTTAATTTTTCTTTCTTTCTTTCTTTCTTATTTTTTTTACTGCTGTTTTATTGCCTTTCTTTCTTTCTTTCTTTCTTTTTAATATGTTACTGGATTTTTTCTTTTTTTTCTTTTGTTCTCTCTTTCTAATATTTTTATTGCTATTTGTTGCTTTTCTTTCTTTCTTTCTTGTTTTAATTTTTATTTGCTGCTTTTAACTTTTTATTTATGAGTTGCTGTTTCGTTTATACATCTGATTTATTGCTATTTTTTTCGTTTCTACTTCTCCTCCTCCTCCCTTCTTCTTCTTCTTCTTCTTCTTCTTCTTCTTCTTCTTCTTCTTCTTCTTCTTCTTCTTCTATAATTTATTTAACGTCTCTTACGTATTCTCCTTTGTTTCCTTCTACCTCCCTTTTCTACATTTTTACCCCTTCCCTTCTTCTTCTTCTTCTTCTTCTTCTTCTTCTTCTTCTTCTTCTTCTTCTTCTTCTTCTTCTTCTTCTTCTTCCTATTTGCTTGTTATTAAACCTTACTGCAATTTGGACAATTACACTGGTTTACAAAAAATATTTTTTGTCTGAGGCAAGAATGTGAATAGGTGTTTTTTTTACTAATTTAGGTGTGCTGAATTCAAATTTATAAACAGTTTTGCTCTATCACCTCTAGTTTTCTATCTTTTGAATAGTCTCATTTTACTATATACAGAGTATATACGTGCTTATTTCAACAGTTGCAGCAGCTTATTACAGATAAAACAGGATAGATAAAGAACATTGACGGAATAAATATACTTGGATGACACAATGTACACAATTCATAGTACCGCAGATAGTTAGAAGTGTGTTTTCTTAGATGATCTGCTGTATTTTGCCTCCGGGATGTCACGCAAGAGCATCCAGCAGAAGTCTCCCATCATGCCAGGGTTCCACTTGCCTTGGTAGTTGTTCTCCATCTTCGTAATGTCTTGGTGGAACCTTTCTCCGTGCTCATCACTCACTGCTCCAAGGTTTGGAGGGAAGAAGTTGAGGTGGGAATGGAGAAAATGAATTTTGAGTGACATTCGGCATGCCATATCCTCATAAGTCTTTAGCAACTTCTCAATACAGGCTTGGTAATTTGGTTCGCGTGTGTTACCAAGGAAGCCACTACAGACTGACTTAAATGCTTCCCATGCTCGCAGTTCCTTTAAGGTAAGAAGCTCCTCAAAATCAGTATCCTTCAGCACTTCTCGGATCTGAGATCAGACAAAGATGCCCTCTTTAAGCTTAGCAGCACTGAGACCTGGGATCCTAGTACACAAGTGTTGGAAGGCAGCACCATTTTTGTCCATGGCCTTCACATCAAACAAGCTTGATGTGAAGTGGAGGAAGAAACACCTTATTCATGTCAACCAGAGGATTCTCCTTGACGCTGTGTTCGCCAGGAACGAAAGTGCTTCTAGAAACCCCAGTCTTTCTGCTTGTAATGATGGGATACAGCTCGACTATCCCAGAGACAGAGAAAGCAAAAGTACTTTGTGAAGCCCGCTTGCATACCCATAAGAAGACCAATGACCTTGAGGTCCCCACACAGACTCCACTGGTACTGGTTGTACTTAACAGCTTCTAAAAGAAGCTCCATATTGTCATAAGATTCCTTTAGATGGACAGAGTGTGCAATGGGAATGCTGGGATATTTATTCCCGTTGTGCAGAAGCACAGCCTTGAGACTTCGCTTGGAAGAGTCTATGAAAAGACGCCAGTCTGAAGGATTATGTGGCAAACCAAGGGAAGTAAACAAGGCAGGTACATTTGTGCAGTAGCACAACTTGTGTTCCATGTCGAAAAAGAAAGCAAGGTCTTTGTTCCGATTCCTAAAATTGGTGATCCTTACATCTTCCTGGACGAGGTTCCACTGTTTAAGCCGAGAAGCCAAGAGCTCTGACTGCTGTTTTGACAGATACAAATCACGAGCAAGGTCATTCAGGTTTTCTTGCGTGATCCAGTGTGACTTGTTGCCACTTGTTCCTGAATAAAAAGAGTCAATATCTTCGGAAGAGATTGACTTGGCAGAATATTCCCTTGAAGGCATTTCTTCATCTGATGAGGAAAGAAGATCCTTATTTACTGGAGGTGTTGGGACAGGAAGATCATCTGAATGGGGAACGGGTCTCATAGCAGATGGAAGATTGGGATATTTGATCTTTTTTCTAGAAGATGCATTGAAACCAGTTATATTTGTTAGACAAAAATAACAATCATCTGCATGGCTTCATGGCTCTCTCCAAACCATCGGAACTGCAAAGTTGAAAGCTGCTTTCTTGCTATTAAACCATGCAGTTAGTCCATTGTAGCAGGGTTTACAACAGATGTGTGGAGCCCAAGATTTGTCCTGATCACCAATTTTACAGTCAAAATAATGAAAGTAGGCAGTTCTGAGGAGGGAAGTGATGGTTCGACGCTGTGCATCTGTCGTGAAGTCCCCACACACGGAGCAGAAAGAATTGGCCTTGTTGAGGCATCCTCGATCTTTTGACGAGCTTGAAGCCATTGGAGAATATGAAAAAAAAACCAAAAAAACAAAGTAAAATTAAATCGTATGTAAGGTAATAAAATGTGCGTCGTTGGAAATTGTAATACAAATATATACCTAAAAGATTGTGTAACACAATTGTCGAAGGACACATTCCTCCTGCGCTGCGAGAGACGACAACCTCCTGCGCTGACTGCCAGTGCACTACTGGCTGTTGATTGAGACGCGCTTGCTACGCTTAACTGCCAAAATCCGTCTTGATATATAGCTATATATATATAATGTAATGCTATCACTTACATTTATTGCATAATAACTAAAAAAAGAAGACATAAGTCACACAATATTAGAAATTAACCCTGAATGCATATACGCCTTTATGTACAGTATGTGTACAAAATGTACAGTATGCATATCTAAAAAACTAGAAGTGATGAGTAAAAACGGATTTCAAATCTGAATTCAGCACCCACAAATTAGGTTAAAACAGTTATTTTTGTGCTTGCCTCAATTTCTTTGTAAACCAGTTTTATCAGAGTCCCAGAACAATTATCTAGTTCCAATCATCAGATCCTCATTTTGCACCTGATGATGGGAACGAATCGATAATTCCTCTATGTTCCCGGAAATAGTCTATTATGCTTCTAGCCTAATTTTTTTGTTATTTTTACTTATATATATATATATATATATATATATATATAAGTGTAAGTAAACAAAACAAATGTGTTTATTTTTTTATATGGCTTTTAGCCGACAATTTTTGGAGGATATGTGCTTAATTGAAGTCACCTAAGTTTTAAAATTAATTAGTTAATAATTAATGAATTTAGGCGGGCATATATGTTCAAATGTAAGGCTAAACAGATCGAGAAAATGTCAATCCCTGAATGTACATTTCGACCTATTAGGTCTCATCAACAAGGTTATAGACATGGGAGACTGCTCCGTGTAGTGTAGCTAGTGTAACGGTTAGAATCCTCGCCTGTCAGCTTGGCAGTCGAGGTTTCAAGTTACACACGGAGCAGTCTCCCATGTCTATAACCTTGATTCATTGATTATTAACTAATTAATTTTCAAAATTAGGTATGATTCAATTAAGCACATATCCTCCAATATATATATATATATAATATAATATATATATATATATATATATATATATATATATATATATATATATATATATACCATGTTTCCGGAAAATAAGACCTACCATCAAAATTAGCATGATTTTTCAAGATGATTTTAATATAAGCCCTCTCCTTAAAATAAGCCCTAGTCGAGAGCGACAGACAGACAAAAGAAATAAGCATTCGTCACAATTACACCATCCGACGCAAACACTCGTCTTCGCCAATGATCTAATGTATATCGTTTTCCGTCATTTCTGTTTATTTAGAAATTTGACGTAAGCAGTGACGTAGTTTTGGTTACAGACAGACAGACAGACTCTGAATCTCCATTATAAAAAGATGTTCAAATCTTGGCCGTCAGTGTCCGACATTTTTTTAAAGGTCAGCCTTCGGCTATTGACTTTCAGCGCAAGGAGGAATGTCATGTCTCGTTCTTTGACCGGAAGGCGTCAGTCAACAAATGAAACCAAAAAAGATTTGCGTATTAAAAACAAAATTGAAAATGTTTGATATGAAATCCTAAACCACATGTACCGTTGTCCAAGATAATCTTAGAGGGGTTTGTTCTATGTTCGCTTTATTGGTCTTGAAATTAATTGGAATATCTATACATATATAAAGGGCAGTTGCGTGAATATGTATGTCCGGAGGAAACTTCGAAAATAAAACAATTTACGACAAAGTAAATATATATACACATTAAATATCACCATGGCTTGGTTTTTGAGCAAAAATAATAGAGATTTGATTTATATTCGTGAAGATAATTAAGAAATAAAATTTGAATGATAACAGCTGTAGAATTAGTAGAAGTGTCTACATCTACCCCGCCGAAGGGGTTTCAGTCTATGTAAGAGCAATTAAAGTTCATCAGTACAGTTAATTGTATACAACAGCATGGAATTTTTTTAATATAGGAGACATATACAGGCATATCTCTCTCTCTCTCTCTCTCTCTCTCTCTCTCTCTCTCTCTCTCTCTCTGGTCAATAATCTCGATACCCCTGGTATTTAAGTCTTAGTATTATATTTGCTTATAATTATTTTTGTTGCGTCTTATTCTTTTTAATTCTATCATTGTTTTTAAATTGATCTCGGTGTCTTCATATTTCTCTGAATAGTTCTGGGTTATAAAAATGTTCAACTCTTGGTCGACAGTGTTCTACTTTCTTTTAAGAGTCAGCCGTCGGTTATTTACTTTCACCGTAAGGAGGAATGTCGTGTCTCGTTCTCTGACCGGAAGGCGGCCTCAGCTAATCATTCAACAGATGAAACCAAAAAAGATTTGCGTATTAAAAACAAAATTGAAAATGTTTGATGTGAAATCCTAAACCACATGTATCGTTGTCCAAGATAATCTTAGAGGGGTTTGTTCTATGTTCGCTTTCTTGGTCTTGAAATTAATTGGAATATCTATACATATATAAAGGGCAGTTGCGTGAATATGTATGTCCGGAGGAAACTTCGAAAATAAAACAATTTACGACAAAGTAAATATATATACACATTAAATATCACCAAGGCTTGGTTTTTGAGCAAAAATAATAGAGATTTGATTTATATTCGTGAAAATAATTAAAAAATAAAATTTAAATGATAACAGCATGGAATGTTTTTGTTTTTTCATTTAATATTTTAGATAGTAGACATTATCATTTCTTTTCAGAGTAGCTGGATCAATGCAAGGTCTATTTTTTACATAAGGATGAAATTTTATTTTTATTTTTCACTCTGATGATGGTCGAATTTTCTCTGTGTACGGAATATTTTTACATTTTTCTATTATTATTATTTCATTTCATTTGTTTATTTAATAATAATGATAGTTTGAATCGTGTACACATAGATAAACTGACCGAAACACATGTGTAAGTGATATTGATTAAATTCATCTTTTATTATCCATTCTGTACTTTCTTTTCTTTATTCATTCTTCCTTATATATATATATATATATATATATATATATATTATATATATATATATTATATATAAATTGTCGGCCCTTGCCATTTCAAACACATTGTTTGTCCACTTCATACTGTCGTGCCATAAGTCACCCAAAAAGTGCGATATATATATCAGTTTAAAATAAACGAGAAATTCTGGGGAAGCCTGCTAGTGTAATGGTTAGAGTGTCCGCCTGTCAGCCTGACAGGTAGGATTCGAATCACGCACAAATCCCTGCCCTGTCTATAGCTCTGCTGATGAGGCCTAATAGGCTGAAATGTACATACAGAGATCGACTTTTTCTCGATTTGTTTACGCTTTACATTTAAACCGATATGCACGCCTAATTAATTTAATTATAATCAATTAATTAACAAATCAGGTATGACTTTAATTAAGTACATAATCTTCCAATATATACATATATACACACACACACACACACACACACACACACACACACACACATATATATATATATATATATATATATCATAGAAAGGAAGGAAGAACTCAACATCGTAATTCCATAATAAATTTATTTCGACCAAATACAGAAATCACATATAGAATCATCCCTTACTACCAAGTTTTGGATAAATCTCATATATATATATATATTTATATATATATATATATATATATATATATCATTGTTTTTAAGTTGAGCTCGGTGTCTTCATATTTCTGTGATTAGTTCTGGGTAATAAAAAAGTTCAAATCTTGGTCGTCAGTGTCAATTACACTATCCGACGCAAACACTCGTCTTCGTCAATGATCTAATGTACATCGTTTTTCGTCATTTCTGTTTATTTAGAAATTTGACGTAAGCACTGACGTAGTTTTGGTTACAGACAGACAGACAGACTCTGAATCTCCATTATAAAAAGATGTTCAAATCTTGGCCGTCAGTGTCCGACATATTTTTAAAGGTCAGCCTTCGGCTATTGACTTTCAGCGTAAGGAGATGTGTCATGTCTCGTTCTTTGACCGGAAGGTGTCAGCTAATCATTCAACAGATGAAACCAAAAAAAAAATGACCTTTTATTAAAAGCGCTTCTTATTACGACTGAGGAAAAAACTAACGTCATAAACAATTAAAAATGATTTCGATCGGTGGAGGGTCAGAATTTATGTACCAGACATATATATATTTACCAACCCCTCCGCACGAGTAGGATACGACACAAGGTCAATTTCTTAAGCGGAGTTTAACAGGTTTGAATTCAGAGTTTTCCTTCTCCTAGACCGGTTGCCTAACCAAGGTTAAAGAGCCCGGTCTGTCCTAATATTTACCCATAGCTGGAGGGAGAGTAGAATTCATACCTTTCCCAAGGGTATTAGCGCTAAGTGAAATGCAATTACCACGTCCAGGATTTGAACTCGGGGCGACGAGTCCATTTCCTATGACTTTAACCATTACACCACGCGCTTTCTACTATATGTACCAGACATATAAGCAAGGTTCCTTAAGAAAAAATTGTGATACTGTAAAAAGCACCTGGTCCCATCTATGGGTTAAATAGAAAAATGTATTTATAAAAAAATTGTATTATCCATTAAGAATTGATTTATTTCAAAAATGTATTGGCCTTAAATGACCCACTGAGGTTGGCATACCATAAAACAAAACAAACCAAAGACACCAAAATACTGCAAAACTTTACACAATCTTATCACAAGATAATAGTAGAGCAGACTGTGCACTTAAGCCTTGGAACAGCAACCAGTCTAGGAGAAGGAATAGACTTGGTGAGTTAAGTGCTAATCCTTAATGAGCATGTTTGTATTTCACTTTGCACTAATACTCTTGGGAAAGGTATGAATCTATCTGGATAGAAAAATTAGATTGGGCAGTTTAGCCTTGGAACAGCAACCTGTCTAGGAGAAGGAATAGACTTGGTGAGTGCTAATCCTTAATGAGGCTGTCTGTATTTCACTTTGCACTAATACTTTGGGAAAGGTATGAATCTATCTAGGTAGAAAAATTAGATTGGGCAGTTTAGCCTTGGTACAGCAACCAGTCTAGGAGAAGGAATAGACTTGGTGAGTTAAGTGGGAATGACGTTAAACTCTATCTGATGGTGAGGTTCCAGTTTTGGAGGTTTGGGGAATGTGGAGCACTCCTTTATCACCATTGTTCCCTGGTCCACTCTGACCCGGAGTGGTAGCACCTGTTAGGGTCCCATCTATAGGTTAAATAGAAAAATGTATTTATAAAAAAATTGTATTATCCATTAAGAATTGATTTATTTCAAAACTTTATCGGCATTAAATGACCCACGTAGGTTGATATGCCGTAAAACAACCCCCCCCCAAAAGCGCCTGGTACCTATTACTAAAGCATAATATTTATTATCTAGATGTAGATATCTTGTTATAATGGAGATTCGGTGTTTGTCTGTGTGTAACCGAAATTACGTTACTTCCTCAGGAATTGCGTAAGTTTATCAATGAGTATTTAATTCATAGTCAAAGCCACCACTGCAATCTTGCCGTAAGCTGGTACAAAGATTGGTGCTTAGCTCATTATAATTGAGCAGAAGGACTCAGATTACAATAATAATAGCACTTTATTTGAATAAAAGGTCGGGTTAGCTCAGTCGGTAGAGCGTTCGGCTAGAAACCACAAGGTTCCTAGTTCGATACCGCAGCGCCATGTTGGATTTTGTGTAAAGTATTCAACTCTGTTACAAGATGAATGCAAGACTAAAACTAGAGTTTGGTAGGTGGCTTATATGGAGCTTTGGATTGTTCCATTATGAACTCAGGCAAGTTCATTTCCTGAGTTCTGATTGGCTGTTGGATTTCAGGGTGAGTAAGAACATGGATAAGTACCCACTCTTCAGCCATCACTTTGCAGCATGCAAGGACTGTATTTAAGTTACAGCTTGCCTGTTGTTCTCGTCTACTAACTCGACGGTAGTTAGAACCCCACTGCGACGGTGAGTATCATATTGTTTCTATATCTAGAGGATAACTTCTACACTCGCCAACTCAGCATATGAGTAGCACAGGGATCTGTGCGGTAAAGTAAGGAGCTGATGGTAGGTGTGGCGTTCCACCTCAGATGCTAAAAACAATCTCCTTGGTCTAGCGCTATTGAAAAGGGGATATACTCCCTCGCTGACTGGCTGATACCGACTTTAGCCGCCCCAACGACTTTACTTTACCTTTATTTGAATAGAATTGGTTCTGAGGTGAATAGATAGTGAATTTTGAAATAGGCTAACATAAAGGTAAAAAAAAAATACCAATAAAATTTGTTACAGACATGGGGGAAATTTGGTAGGCAAAGAGTTGGTGTAACGAAAGTTTAGTCAAACAATATTTAACAGCAAGTAGTTGGTTGGTTGGTTGGTTGGTTAGTCGAGTCATTTTAACGGCATATCAACCCATCTGGGGTTATTTCAGGCCTAGAAGTTAAGTAATAATATATGTTGTACATTTATACACAATTATATGATTTGGTACAACCGATGGGGAAATTTGGTAGGCAAAGAGTTAATAATTTTTATTGAGTCTCTATCTGTCCGTCTCTCTCTCTCTCTCTCTCTCTCTCTCTCTCTCTCTCTCTCTCTCTCTCTCTGTCTGTCTGTCTTATCCCCTCTGTCTGTCTGTCTCTCTTCATAATGATTCCCCCTTCTCTTCTCTCTCTCTCTCTCTCTCTCTCTCTCTCTCTCTCTCTCCTGATGATCTTTCTATGTATCCCCATCTCTTTCACTTTAGGAGAATAATATACATAGGAAATAAATAATATATATTGTACATTTATACACAATTATATGATTTGATACAGCCGAGAGGTAAATTTGGTAGGCAAAGAGTTAATATTTTTATTGCGTCTCTCTCTCTCTCTCTCTCTCTCTCTCTCTCTCTCTCTCTCTCTCTCTCTCATAATGATCACTTCCTGTGTGTGTCTCTCTCCTGATCTCCCCCCCCTCTCTCTCTCTCTCTCTCTCGCTCTCTCTCCTGATGATCTTTCCATGTATCCCCGTCTCTTTCACTTTAGGAGAATAATATACATAGGAAATAAATAATATATGTTGTACATCTATACACAATTATATGAGTTGGCACAACCGTGTGGAAAATGGTAGGCAGTGTGTTAATATACAAATGCATAATAAAAATAAATACGTGTCCCACGATGCGTTCTGAATGTCCCACCTAAGGCTTCAATGCTTTTTCATAGAAAATATCTATTTACCGAAGAGAAAAAATCAACTTTTCTCTCTATCTAAGGCAGATACTTACACCTATGGTCTTCCATAATTCCGAGGTATCTTCCATATAAAATGACCTTGAAATTTTTTTAGTCGTGTGGCCTACTTGATGATGAGCCATGTCTCATGCCGCCCGTTTTTTTTTTTAAAGGTTTACCCATGTTTCCTCTAGTTCAGCGGTCCCCAACCTTTTTTGCGCCACGGACCGGTTTCATCAAAGACAATATTTTCACGGACCGGCCTTCATATGCTCCGGCCTCCATTTGCTCGATAATCGTTAATGACATAATCTAATAATAAATCATCATCATTTATATTATTGAACAATAAATTGGTTAAGCAGCCTTCACTCGGAAAAATTTGGTGATTCCCTCCCCCCCCCCCCGATCTCAGGTGAACAAATAAGATAATCTGAAAAAAACTCCACTTTTATACTTTCTGGCTTTATTCTAAAAGGTCTAGAGATTATGTGTTTTTTTTGTGTGTGTATTAACTGTATTGTGCCAATTAAAGTGGTTATGGGGCCGTAACTACAGTGTATATCATATCAAACACTCTACACCAGCGGTCCCCAACCTTTTTTTGCGCCACGGACCGGTTTCATCTAAGACAATATTTTCACGGACCGGCCTTCATATGCTCCGGCCTACATTTGCACGATAATCGTTAATGACGTAATCTAATAATAAATCATCGGCAGTGGTTCTTATGTCAAATGCAAACATCAACAGACAATAAAAAACATTTTGTTCATAAATTGATAATCAACAAAATCTCTGTAAACTTTTCAAAATAAAACATCAACATTTAGACTGATAATCAATAAAATAAAAAAAATTAAAAAATTCAAATGTTCTGTGCAGCCCGGTACTTAATGGCCCGCGGTCCGGTACTTAATGGCCCGCGGCCCGGTACTTAATGGCCCGCGGTCCGGTACTTAATGGCCCGCGGCCCGGTACTTAATGGCCCGCGGCCCGGTACTTAATGGCCCACGGCCCGGTACTTAATGGCCCGCGGTCCAGTACCGGGTCGTGACCCAGTGGTTGGGGACCGCTGCTCTAGATGATCAGTATTTATCATCATAAACATAACTGCTGACGCTCCCGATAGGTGATGGTCGCTCGCCAGACCACACAGATAGCAGTCATCAGTAACAAAAATAAGAATAAAACAGAGGGGGTGCCAGTCATGAAATTAAAATATCCCGTCCAATTAGTACAATCGCATCAAGGCCAAAAATCTACGCCTGGATGTCGGTACAAGGTTTTATAAAAGACTGGTGGTTGGTTAGTTGGTTGGATTTTACGGCATGTCAACCCCTGTTGGGTTATTTTAAGCCAATGACGTTTTAGAGTTGGTTGGTTGGTTGGTTGGTTTTTATGGCATGTTAACCCTTGTTGGGTTATTTTATGCCAATGACGTTTTAAAGTTGGTTGGATTTTATGGCATGTCAACCCTTGTTGGGTTTTTTTATGCCAAAGACGTTTTAGAGTTGGTTGGTTGGTTGGTTGGTTGGTTGGTTTTATGGCATGTCAACCCTTGTTGGGTTATTTTATGCCAAAGACGTTTTAGAGTTGGTTGGTTGGTTGGATCTTATGGCATGTCAACCCTTGTTGGTTATTTTATGCCAAAGACGTTTTAGAGTTGGTTGGTTGGTTGGTTGGTTGGATCTTATGGCATGTCAACCCTTGTTGGGTTATTTTATGCCAATGACGTTTTAGAGTTGGTTGGTTGGTTGGCTGGATTTTATGGCATGTCAACCCTTGTTGGGTTATTTTATGCCAATGACGTTTTAGAGTTGGTTGGTTGGTTGGTTGGATTTTATAGCATGTCAACCCTTGTTGGGTTATTTTATGCCAAAGACGTTTTAGAGTTGGTTGGTTGGTTGGTTGGTTGGTTGGTTGGATTTTATAGCATGTCAACCCTTGTTGGGTTATTTTATGCCAAAGACGTTTTAGAGTTGGATGGTTGGTTGGTTGGTTGGATTTTACGGCATGTCAACCCCTGTGAGTTATTTTACGCCCAAGGCGTTTTGTACTTTTCATTCTTGATGGATATTCAAAATTTTTTCGTGTCCATGTCTTACGACGATAACCATTACGCCACAAACACCTCCTTGTAGTAAAGTAGTGGAGTAGGAAGTTTTCGGAGCACCCATCAAATTTCCATATTTGTTATTTTTGTGGAAAGTGATAAGAGGCATTACTTTCAGAGCATTTCTTGGAGAAAAGTAGTGCTTATATCATTAGTATTAATTAAATGTGACCTTTTCCCTTGTTAATTTTAACCTAAATTCAGGATCCTTAATTTCCGTTGCAATAAATAGGGACATTACATTCAGAGCATATTTCCCTGGTAATTTTGATATATCTAAATTCAGGATCCGTAATTTCCGTGGAAGTAAATAGGAGGCATTATTTTCAGAACATTTTCCCTGTTAATTTTGATTTATCTGAATTCAGGATCCGTAATTTCCGTGGAAATAAATAAAGGGTATTATTTTCAGAGCATTTTTCCAAATTAATTTTGATATACCTAAATTCAGGATCCGTAGTTTCCGAGGAAATAAATAGGAAGTATTATTTTCAGAGCATTTTTCCCAATTAATTTTGATATACCTAAATTCAGGATCCGTAATTTCCGAGGAAATAAATAGGAGGCATTATTTTCAGAACATCTTTTGGATAAAAATAATGTTTTAGTCGTTTTTTTTGTTGTTTTTTTGTATATAAGTATTGTTATAGTCGTTTTTTTTTTTTTTTTTTTTTGCTGTGATCAACTACGAGACCCAGTACGAGAGAATGGGTCGTCCAATACTTGTGGCTAGCTTTTAAGCCCACTAAATTTCGCAAACCACTTACACTACATAACTGGGTAGCTAATTACCCACCACCCTCGCTACTAGCGCCTTTCCCACCGGCGTCGGGAGAAACATCAACGTTTTCCCGACATTCATGACCCGTAATTCCCGTATGAATAATTAGGAGGCATTACTTTCAGAGTAATTGGATAAAAGTAGGGCTTATATTATTATTACTAGCAAAAGTATGTACACCCTGGGAGCAAGTATTTAAGTTTTTATGTGATAAGATATTATTTTTGTTTTTGTTTTAGAGTTTTGTTTTATTCATTCTTGATTCTTTAAACAAAAAGAAATTGTCTATTTTGTGTATGCGTTGTACTATCTAAAAAAATGAAATAGATCACTAAGTTGACCTGAGCCTATTCTAGCAAAAGTATTCTCAATATATATATATATATATATATATATATATATATATATATATATATATATATTTGGGAGAATATGTGCTTTTTAATTTTAGTCAGACCGAATTTTTTTGAAAGTTAATTCATTTACTTTTAATTAGGCGGGATTTTAACTACTTAAATGTGAGGCTAAACAAATAAGTTTTACTAACTAAAATAGTCCCTTGAGCATATGAGGCTACTGCCTGTAAGTTGCGTTTCCAGAACTACGCGGTAAATTACTATGTGACGATCACTGGCGCCATAAGAATTGGCGCGCATTTTGTTTTCCCTTTGTCTTTGTTCCTCCTTGTATCATCTTGTTCAGTAATGTAAACTAACGTGTAAGCACGTGTTTCCAGTACCTCCGTTGAAATACGTCTTGTGTTCTCACATGAGTCTGTGGGGATTATCTTCCCTTTGCCAGGAAGAATTATCTTTCCGCGGTGTTGCCGTTTGTTCCCACTGGGGGACCTCTGGTATATAAGCGTCTAATCTATACTTCTCTACTTCTTTTCTTCATTTCCTCGTAGGTACCCACATTGGTTAGACAATTCCCTTCTCGTTGGGGCTTCGGCCCTCAACGCCGGTTACTAGTCACTGTAAGTGATTTATACAGCATGGACTATTCATAGTCTCATGTCTGTACCTTTATAATTATGTGTACTTTTATATTATCTTGTCAGTGACTTTTATGTATGTATGTTTATGTACACTATTCTATCTTCCATTGTTTATGTATCTTGTTTATTCATGTGCTGTATTATATAAAATGTTTTGTCTCACAAACGTGTCGGAGTTGTATGTTCAATTATGACTTTGAACCTTACAAGTCGACTAAATCACACCATATCAACAGGCTATGTGTCAAGTTATTCAACAGAAATACTAACAAAACTAAATAAGAACGAATATAAAAATATTACACTTACGTTTAATGGTATTTTAATTTGCTTCTGTATAAAATTACATATAGGATAGCTGTTTAATATGTTTGAGAATAAGGTGATTGTATTTGAAATCAGTAACAGCTAATGATTATTTATCAAACCCAGTATTGTTAAAATCATTATGCAAATTATTCCCAACATATACAATGTAACTCTTTATTTCTTAGAGATATATAACCATATTTCAGGATTGTGACGAAATTGAAGGGCAGGCCTATGAACAAGCGGATTCCCAGCCCCCACAAACAAAGCGCGTCAGGATATGTTTGGCCTGTGCGAAGGGGAAGAGTGTGGCGAGTGGCTACGGATATTCGAACTCGCTACCTCCTCGTAGCTGAAATGTTGTTGGCAGAAACCCGGATGAAGTATATCAGAATTTGCATAAGCGCAGCCGAACGAGCAGAAATAAGACGGACTGTCGCTGACACAGCGAGTGAGGAAGAAAGCAAGTGTTTGGACGGCTGCTATTTGGGGTGTCAGGAAGTGAGAGTAACGTGCTCAGTTAGTAGAGACTGTGCTGACGGCGAAATGAATTACATTTCGTTTGCCAGAGAGACTTGCAAAAGATTAATATTATCTTAAATTTTTAGACCATTTAAAAGGGAGTCTATCCCCTTTTCACTAGCACTAGACAGATGAGAATGTTTTGCTTCTCAGGTGGAGCACCACACCTACCCTCAGTTCCTCACTTTACTGCACAGATCCCTGTGCTACTCGTGTGCTGAGTTGGTGAGGTCCAGTATCGAACCAGAAACCTTGTAGTTCCTAGTTGGATGCTCAGTAAATGGAGTTCAAAACTGTTTGAATTATACAAATATCCCCAGTGGCTCAAAAGTTATGAGAATTTAAAGCCCCAACATTGAGGTAAAAAAGTGGACATGATTTTGATAAAATAAAATCTGTCAATTCATGGACCATTTCAGAACAAGAAATTCAATAATTTCTTCACCATTTCTTTATTTTTGAAGCAATTTTGATAAAATTTTGCATTCTTATGTAAAATTCTTTCTGATTCTGGTCTTAGATTTTATGTATCTCCATGCTAGAATCCATTATTTGGGGAATAAAATGTCGGGATATCAAGATTTTTAAAATTAAAAAAATAAGTTTACCTCAAGATTATTCAACATTTTTATTTTTATACTGCATGTATACATCTTATTATAATGGAGATTGTGTGTTTTTCTGTCTGTAACCGAAACTATATAACTAATCGAGTCTCAATTAACATAGTTATTTACATCACATTCTCCATGATTTTATTTATATTTAAACCTCAATTATTAATAAAATTTCTTCACCTTTTTATTAGTGTTGTCCATATCTACATACAAATAACATACAATTGTATTTATATATACAAAAAATAGCGGTTTGCAGTGTGAATGGGAAGGCTAATTTGCATATTGATATTAAAAATGTGATTTTATTAAATATGTGCTTAGTATTATTGATTTTCTAACTGTTGGTTTTATTTTAATGAATATAAGCAAAAATCTCTTCAATGAATCTTAAATGAAATCCATTAACAAGAAAAAATAAGTGTAATTTTATTCTTTATTTCCTAATTTAACTAAATTGTTAAATAAGTAAAATTCAGCAATGAAAGACGGGAGTGATGGTAGAGTAAGTTTCATTTCTATCTTTCTATTATACCCTCACTCTGTTACATATCTTTTTGTCTGCCTCTAATTTAATACGATATTTCATTACATTAAAACTTAAATACTTGCACCCGGAGGGTGCATATATTTGCTAGTATATATAATATTGATTTGAATATATAACCTCACTTTGAATTTGAAAATACATTTCTAAATGCTTATGTTGAATTACATAAAAGAAATAGATTACCTATTTACATATGTTTTCACACAAACCCGGTTAGTGTGTATTGTGTTACATTGCATTGTTACATAATGCATTGATGATATAGACAGTTTTGCAGCAAATCTAACTCAGTTAGACTTTAATAGAGACATCGTTAATAGATCATCATCATCATGTCAGGCATGCAGCACGGGTATCCATGACAATCTTTCGCCAACCTTCCCTATCATTCATTACACCTTGAAGCTACTCTGCGGAGCAGCCAGCATCTTCACATAACTGGTCAATGTAGGTCCTTGCTGGACGCCCCACACTTGCATGTCCATGTGTTGGCTTCCACAGGAGAACGTCGCTTATGAGTTCATCCTTGCTTCTCCAGCAGTGTCCTGCATGCCTTGTCCGTCTCACTCGGATAGTTTGTGGGATGGGGGACAGGTGACCGTACAGCTGTTTCCTTGTGGGTAGCTGTTTCCACGACTGCACGCAGCATTCTTGTGCAGCTCCCATCTAGCTTATTCTCAAGACGCTTTGTTAGGGTCCAGGTGGTGCAGCCATACAGCAGCACCGACACAACCACAGCCTGGAAGAACTGTCGCTTCAGCTTGCCAGGGAGATCGGACCTCCATATGACTGATAAACTATTTGTGGCTGACCATGCCTTTGCTATTCGTGTATTAACATCGCTCTCTATGGAGGAGATATTACCACCTAGGTACGTGAATTGTTCTACTGGCTTAAGAGACTTGCCGTTGAGTGTGGAGATGTTTCCTTTATTTTTGAAACTCATGAACTCTTTTACCGGAGTTCACATAGAGATAAGATGCTAATTAAGATTAAATAATTACTATTTCATAATCTTTGAGAATATGACTTAAATAACTAATGAAATCGTGACGTCAGTGGTGACATAGTGTAACGTCATTAGACACGTGATGCTGGTGGCTGCTAAGCGGGGCGAAAGAAAATAATAAATGCCCATTACTTGTTGGTAATAAAACAGTAACGCGGTGATTCGAAAGTTTACTGGTTATAAACAAAAGTATAATTGTCCGGAAAATGTAGACTTTTCGGCTCCTATGAGCGATGAGTTCCTTTGATCTAACTGTCCAGATGTTTTGGGAACGACCTCTGATTGACACGTGTTCCTTTGTTCCCGAACTTATTAGAATCTGATAGAAAACCATGGAAACTAAAGAATGTCCCAGAACTTGGTGGAGTTGGATAGAAAGACATGGAACCGAAAGAAGATTCCAGAACGTTTTTATTTTCCAGAGAATTCTTGGCCAGAACATACTTTAAGCACCTGGCCTGGATTGAGAAAGTTATTTGGGACCGCGAGGCGGGTCGCGGGACTAGTATAAACGGATGGGAACGGTGTCTGATGTCGCAATATTTTTAAAAACTTTTATCATCAACTGGACGAACTAAATTAATCATACCCGAAGAAGTTTAATGTAGCTGAACTTAAAGTACTATATAATAAGACCTCCTCTCTCAATAATAATAAGCTGATAAATAAATAAATTGAAAAATGAAAAAGTTTTGTTAATATAATTTTCCACTACAAAAAAAAACCGTACGAAGAGATTTTATGAATGAACCCGATAGCCCCCCCAAAAAAAAAACCCCCAAAAAAACAAAAACAAATAACAAAACTTCCCCAACCCCAAGACGAAAGGGATACGCAAAAATGACCTGTCAAGATTAGGCAAATTGATCATAATGGTGTGCGTGGCTGTTAATATTAGCTCCTATCACTGTAACGTGAGATCTTCTGACCACGAAAAGAGGAAGATTCCCTCTTTGGGTTGAAGAAGGTTGAAAACTGCTACTAGAGTCATATTGATAAACAAACCACAAAAGTTTGTGTGATGCGCCCGTATGAAGAAACAAAACCAGCTTGACGCCTCTCGTACCTTGTATAAGTTTTGTTAGTGCACCCACGGAGTACACTTGTAGGACACCTCACCCCACAACACTACAATAGTCTCGGTTGTAGACAGACAGTTACAAAATTTCCATTATAATAAGATAAATTGAATGTGACATTTTTCCTGATTATTTTCATCTATCTGAATTCCTGATATTTTATCCGTTATTTTCGTTGCAACAAATAGGTGGTATGACTTTCGGGGGGGGGGGCGCCTCTCATATGTTTTCCAAAAACCAACGAACCGTATGATTATCATAGCACTCCTACTTGTAATCAAATAATGTCTAATTGATTGAATTGCTTATTCCCCTACCCCCCCCCCTCCGCCACCCACGCAGACAAATATCATCACATTAAAAGCTGATATATCAAACTCTTTAGTGGAAAGGGAAATACAGTTTTTTTTTTTTGTTTTTTTTTCGTTTCACTGGATTCGAAACAAAAAATCAATAACTTAGTAATATTGATCACCAATGTCTTTTTTTTCTTCTTTTGTTTGTTTGTTTGTTTGTTTGTTTTTTATTGCAAACACTGATGGGATTGGCCACGATTATATCAATACAAAATTCAATTCATTTCTATTATTTCTCCACATGTTGTTAACCTTCTCTTAATTAGTCACATTATTATTATTATTATTACTAGCAAAGATATGCACCCTTAAAATAAAAAATTAAGTATTTAAGTTTTTAATGTAATAAAATATTATTAAATTAGAAAGGCTAATGAAACTAAATAGGAATGCAGATAAAAAGATTTGAAATAGAGTACAAGTATTTAAGTTTTTAATGTAATAAAATATTATTAAATTAGAAAGGCTAATGAAACTAAATAGGAATGCAGATAAAAGGATTTGAAATAGAGTGCAAGTATTTAAGTTTAAATGTAATAAAATATTATATCAAATTAGAAAGGCTAATGAAACTAAATAAGAACACAGATAAAAAGATTTGAAACAGAGTGCAAGTATTTAAGTTTTAATGTAATAAAATATTATATTAAATTAGAAAGTCTAATGAAACTAAATAGGAATGCAAATAAAAATACTTGAAACAGAGTGCAAGTATTTAAGTTTTAATGTAATAAAATATTATAAAATATAATGTAATAAAACATTATTGAAAAGAGGGGTATAATCGAAAATAGAACAACTGAAACTTACTCTTCCATCACTCTTGTCTTTCATTGCTAAATGTTCCTAATTTAACTATTTAGTTAAAATAGAAATTAAAGAATAAAATTACACTTATTTCTCCTTGTTAATGGATTTCCTTTAAAAATTTATCCCCGAGATTTTTGCTCATATTCATTTAACTGTTTAGTTAAATTAGGAAATAAAGAATAAAATTACACTTATTTCTTTTTGTTAATGGATTTCCTTGAAAATTTATCCCCTAGACTTTTGCTCATATCAATTTAGAGTAAAGAGATGAGACTGTAAACCATGTACTCTGCGAATGTTGCAAACTAGCACAAAGGGAATACAAAACTAGACACAACTGGGTTGGGAAGGTGATCCACTGGGAATTATGCAAAAAATTAAAATTCGACCACACAACAAAATGGTATATGCATAAACCAGAATCTGTTCTTGAGAACGAAACACATAAAATTCTCTGGGACTTTGAAATAAAAACGGATCACCTTATCCCAGCAAGAAGGCCAGACCTAGTGTTGATAAACAAAAAAGTAAGAACTTGTCAACTGGTAGATTTTGCAGTGCCAGCAGATCACAGCGTGAAGCTAAAGGAAAACGAAAAAATGGACAAATATCTGGACCTTGCCAGAGAACTGAAAAAGTTATGGAACATGAAAGTGAAAGTGATACCAATTGTAGTCCGTGCACGTGGAACAGTCCCAAAAGGATTAGAAAAGGGTTTGGAAAGTTTGGAAATCAGAGGAAGGATTGAAACCATTCAGAACACTGCACTGCTGCAATCTGCCAGAATACTCAGAAGGGTCCTGGAGACCTGAGGAGACTTGCTGTCACTCAGACCCCTGTGAACCACCATCAGCTAATGCTGATGTGAAAACTCAAAAGAAGTAAATAATCTTATTATAATGGAGATTGTGGGTTTGTCTTTCTGTAAGCGAAACTATATTACTATTCAAATCACAATTCCCTTTGTTATTTACATCACATTCTCCATGATTTTATTTTTTATTTAAACCTCAAATATTAATAAAATTGTTTTACATTATTAATACTGTTGACCATATCTACGTACTAATAACATGCAATTGTATTTATATATACAAGAAAATAGCGGTTTACAGTGTGAATTAGAAGGCTAATTTGCATATTGATCTTAAAAATTTGATTTTTATAATAAATATATGCTTAGTATTATTGATTTCTAATTGTTTGGTTTTATATTAATGAATATGAGCAAAAATCTCGGGGATAAATCTTAAAAGAAATCCATTAACAAGAAGAAATAACTGTAATATTATTCTTTACTTCCTATTTTAATTAAATAGTTAAATTAGGAAAATTTACCAATGAAAGACGGGAGTAAGCGAAAATGATGGAAGAGTTAGTTTCAAAGTTGTTCTATTTTTCAATCATACCCCCTCTGTTCCAAATATTTTTTATCTGAATTCTTATTCAGTTTCATTAGCCTTTCTAATTTAACATATTTTATTATATTAAAACTTAAATACTTGCACCCGGAGGGTGCATATATTTGCTAGTAATAATAATAATAATAATAATAATAATAATAATAATGAGTAATGTTGAATTATTTGTGGGTATAAGGTGCGCTAATTGTAGAATAATCATACTAATTCCAATTACCGTCGAATTGGCAAGACAAGACAGCAAGCAGTCGTAACCCAATACGATTCTGGTTTGCTGCGAAGACCACTACAAAGTGGCAGAATTTATGGAGCCTCAGAGGATCATACAAACCAAGCAGCCAATCAGGACCCAGGGAATAGAATCACCCAAATGCATGAGTGGACTGTTCTGAATTCCCATAAGTACCAGTTGTCTTGACACTGGTTCAGTTGTGCTTGGCCAGTCACATTGTTCACATCAATAGTAGACTGACTGACTGACTGACTGACTTCAATACTAATGACCAAGACTTATATTTATAGACTGTTCCAAAAAGTTCCATGTATTTAATTTACTATTTAAAGGCGTTGATCAATTGTCCGTGAATTACTCGCTGGAGAAGGACAGACCAACAGACGAGGATTATACAACTCTCTACTTCAAGACAGGATCAACTTTGATACAACTACCTTAAGGACGGATCAGTGGGTCATTTAATGCCGATAAAGTTTTGAAAAAAAGTAATTCTTAATGGATACTCAATTTTTTTATAAACACATTTTTCTATTTAACCCATAGATGGGACCCTAACAGGTACTGCCACTCTAGGTCAGAGTGGACCAGGGAGCAATAGTGATGAAGGGGTGCTCCACATTTCCCAAACATCCAGAACTGGAACCTCACCATCAGATAGAGTTTAACGTCATTCCCAGGACATGTAGACCCTCAGCCACCACCTTCTAGCACCCATATGATAAAAAGGGGTTGGGGATTGCCATAAGGGCAATAGAGTTTGGGCAATCGTATAGGTTTCTAGGGTTTGACGTGACCAGCCGATTGATTGGAAGGGGCTTCTCCGACCACCCGTCTAGCCTAAAAAAGTGGTGTGTTGAATGTCATGGACTGCTCAACCAGCTGGGTTCTATCTTTAAGCCTCATGGGTCGCCACCCACAGCCAACAGGTGGTCCCATTGGGGGAGTCTTACCCCTCTGCAGAGGTGCAGTCGGTGCATTCTTACGTCCCAGCCAACTGGGTGGAAAAGATTTTTGAGTCGCAGAGTTGAAACATCTCTCCCTCCTCTCTCTCTCTCTCTCCCCCTGCCCCTCTCTCCCCTCTCTCTCTCTCTCCTCTCTCCTCTCTCTTCCTCTCCCCCTCCCCCTCTCTCTCACCAGTCGTCCCTGACTGGTCTTCTACGTGGGATGTCCCGGAGAGTATTTCATTGTCTGTAATTTAATAGAGTCACTTTCTATCTTGACCACTGGACACTGGACATGTCATTATGATAGACGGGCACATACATGCCTTTGGACATATCCGAACCTGCAAATACAAACGTCGCTCATTGATTTATGAGTGGAAAATAATACTTCACCATTTTTTGTTGTTTTTTGTATAACGCTGTTTGGAAAGTGCGGTGGTGTATGGGAAGCGCGGTGGTGTACTGATTAGTCGTAGGAAATAGACTCGTCGACCAGAGTTCAATTCCTGACCGAACCCACAGTTCCCATGGCACTAATACCCTTGAGAAAGATATGAATCTAACTATTCTCCCTCCAGCTATGGGTAAATAGTAGGACAGACTGGACTCTTTAACTTTAGTTAACCAGTTTAGGGAAAGCAAAACTCTGAATTCAAACATAGTCACTACTAGAATAGGCTCAGGCCAACTTAGTGGTCTGAAATATGGTTATATATCTCTAAGAAATAAAGAGTTACATTGTATATGTTGGGAATAATTTGCATAATGATTTTAACAATACTGGGTTTAATAAATAATCATTTGCTGTTACTGATTTCTAATACAATCACTTTATTCTCAAACGTATTAAACAGCAATCCTATATGTAATTTTATACAGAAGCAAATTAAAATACCATTAAACGTAAGTGTAATATTTTTTATATTCGTTCTTATTTAGTTTTGTTAGTATTTCTGATGAATAACTTGACACATAGCCTGTTGATATGGTGTGATTTAGTCGACTCATGTGAGAACACAAGACGTATTTCAACGGAGGTACTGGACACACGTGCTTACACGTTAGTTTACATTACTGAACAAGATGATACAAGGAGGAACAAAGACAAAGGGAAAACAAAATGCGCGCCAATTCTTATGGCGCCAGTAGTCGTCACATAGTAATTTACCGCGTAGTTCTGGAAACACAACTTACAGGCAGTAGCCTCATATGCTCAAGGGACTATTTTAGTTAGTAAAACTTAACATTTTCTAATTTAGTATAATATCTTATCACATAAAATCTTTAATACTTGGACCCAGAGGGTACATACTTTTGCTAGAATAGTTTATATATATATATATATATATATATATATATATATATATATATATATATATATATATATATATATATATATATATATATATATATATATATATATATATATATATATATATATATATATATATATATATATATATATAATATATATATATATATATATATATATATATATATATATATATATATATATATATTTATCAAAAAATTTATAAATCTATAAATTATATATATATATATATATATATATATATATATATAGAATACCATTGCTAGAATAGGCTCAGGCCAACTTAGTGATCTATTTCATTTTTTCAGATAGTACAACGCATACACAAAATAGACAATTTCTTTTTGTTTAAAGAATCAAGAATGAATAAAACAAAACTTGTTCGATATAAAATAACCCAACAAGGATTGAAATGCCATGAAATCAAACCAACTTTTGTGTCGTGGGTACAGGCGGCCAATTACTCACACACAAAGAGAAGTAGGAGATATGTAACAATAGTGAATAGGAAGCAAATTCAAATACTATGTAATAGTATATTTATTCGAACAGGAATTTATATAGATACTAACTCACCGTCTTGTCTGTCTGACAGCTAATTTATAAGACAGACGCAACCATTCTTTTACGGTCGGGGGGGGGGGGCAGGTATTCTTATGCAAAACCAACCAACCAACCAACCAACCAATAATTTTTTTTTAGAAAAGCCCCCCCACATTTTTTCAATTCAACTCTTTAATTCAATCCATAGATGGGAATCTAACATGTACTATCACTCCGGGTCAGGGTGACCTGGGAGTTATGGCGATTAAAGGGTACTCCGCACTCCCCAGAGCTCCAGAACCTTTAAATGCAGATTTTAACATCATACCCTGGACACTAAGACCCTCAGTCAGTTCTAGCACATATATGATAAAAAGGGTTAGAGGTCTGCCATAAAGGCAATAGGATTGTGACAATCCTATTACCTATCAAAATCAGCCACCAGGATTCCATCCTTAAGCATCACGGGTCACCAAGGGTGACCCTGTAGCGATTGTCTGCCCCTGCTGGGATAGACTGTGTCCAAAAAGGTTATCTTCTCTTCGTGTTAGAGTTTTTCGCCACTAGGCGACACTACTAGCTGGGTATTTAAACTCACCCCGGGAATCCCTTTGTCTCTCTTTCTTTTGGTCTAGTATCCACAAAGGATGCACTAGACGCGTGAGGTCTCTGTCCATTAAATGGAGACCCCCCCCCCACTGTCAGTAAGTGACTCATTCACCTACGTTGGAAGGGTACTCTGAACCTTCTAGTGTATTATATATTCAATTCTTATAGTCCCATTGGGGTGATTTTACCACTCTGCAGAGGTGCAGTCGGTATATTCTAAAGCCCCACCGACAGGGCTAGGGAAAATAGATTAATTTTTCAGAATTAAAGTTGACAGAGTAACGAAGGTAAAATAATCTTTCAATCAATTCCTAAACCTAGCTTAGTTTGGCACAAGGCCAGAAAGTAGTATGGGGCATCTTAATTAAATCGTATATCTGAAAAAAAAAAAACTTTGCCGAAAGCGTTGACATTCTACAGAAATTAGTCACTGGTGTCGCTGATCAGTTAAGTCTTAATTACAGATTAGCGACATCAGATTTTGCTTATGGTGAAAAACAAAAGTGAAGGAAAAACAATTCAATGTAATCAGAGCCTGTTCGGCCGTTTTGCCCTCCGATCTTCTTCGTGTGTTTCTTGTTTAGCTAGCATAGATAAAGCATTGATAATTAATTGTTAAAGCCCAGTGAGAAGCGAACTCACTGACAATGGTCATCGAGCTAAAAACCAAAGTGCTCGTTAGATTTGGCCCAAAGTTGCAAAATAGGGAGTACCTATTAAGAATCGAACTCACAGCTCCTCAGATCAATTTTTAAGCTGGTTTGAATTCAGAACTTTCCTTCTCCAAGACTGGTTGTTTAAAACAAAGGCTAAAGAGCCCAGCTTGTCCAACTATTTTACCCATAGCTGAAGGGTAGAGATAATAATAATGGATCCATGCCTTTCTCAATGGTATCAGTTCCAAGTAAAATGCAAATAGCCTCGTCCAGTATTTGAATTCTGATTACCAATTAATTCCATTTCCGAAGTACACCTCGGTAAGAATTCATTAATCTGAAATACAGGTTTGTTAACCCTTACATAATCATCATCATCATCATCATCATCATCATCTCGTGCTAGTAGCACTGACATCCATGACGATCACTCGCCAACGGTTCCTACCGTTCAATGTCCTCAGGCGGTCCTCAGCACAGCATCTAGTGTCCGCACAGAGCTGGTCAATGTAGGCTTGCCGAACCGACCGCACTGGCGTGTCCATGTGCTGGTTTCCACTGGAGGATGTCGCTTATGAGTTCGTCCTTGCTTCTCCAGCAATGTCATCATGTCTTGTTTGTCTCACTCGGATGGGGCAAATTGTGTGATAGGGGGCAAGTGGCTGTACAGCTGCTTCATTGTGGGATATTGTTTCACGATTTGTTTACGATCACACGCAGCATTCTTGTGCAGCTCCCATCTAGCTTCGTTAAGGTCCAATTGGTGCAACCATACAGTAGCACTGATACAACTACGGCTTGAAGAATTATCGCTGCAACTTGTCAGTGAGATCTGATTTTCATATGACTGACAATCTGTTTATAGAAGACCATGCCTTCCAAGGCATAGGACATCAAGGTAAGGTGCCCAAAAACTAAGCGAATCTTAGATTTTGCATACGACCGCAAATATGAGGCACACAGTTTGGATCGAACTCACTACTCAGTTGTGATTGCTGTGCAAAACCAGCTTGTTAACAACAGGGTGCTTACTATATTTGTAGAAATATTTACTTGCAATTTTTAAGCGGAATAAAGATGGTTCGAATTCAGAGTTTTCCTTCGCCTAACCAAGAACTGTCTGCCCTATTATTTACCTATTGATTAGGTTTGGTGTATCTTTATTATATAACGCAGGAAAACACGACAACTGTTCACGTCGAACTTGGGAACCTTCTTGTCGAACTTGAGAGTCTTCATGTTGTGAGTTCGACAATAGGGTCCCCAAGTTCGACAAGAAACACCTGAAAAAGGCCGGAGGGCACATCGACTGAAACGCTGCGTATATAACAATAAAGATTAGGACAACAGTCCGAAAAATCTAAATAATACAAATTATCAAGCCTCATCTAAAAAATTCAGAAAAATAAGATTATATATATATATAAACTTATTTGTCTGAAATTTTATATATATATATATATATATATATATATATATATATATAGAGAGAGAGAGAGAGAGAGAGAGAGAATTTATATATATATATATATATATATATATATAATAATTTTTATATATTTTTTAATATATTTTTTAATATATATATATATATATATATATATATATATATAGTATATATATATATATATATATATATATATATATATATATATATATGAGATTAAGGTAATTTGCTTTAGAAGCATTGTTGTGTAAAGTATATTATTATTTATATTTTTTGCTTGAAGGCAGTTACAATGCGTATATCGTATAAAATTCGATAATTAATGAAAATAATCATGACAAGCGAACTCGGCAAACATTGCCCACTACGTAGAACATCGTACAGCAGCCGTTTCAACTTTGCTGATGAGATTTAAAGTTGAAACGGCTGCTGTACGATGTTCTACGTGGTGGGCAATGTTTGCCGAGTTCGCTTGTCATGATTATTTTCATTAATTATCGAATTTTATACGATATACGAATTGTAACTGCCTTCCAACAAAACCATAAATTATATATATATATATATATATATATATATATATATATATATATATATAAGTTGTGTATCTAACAATAAAGATGAGGACAACAGTCCGAAAAATCTAAATCAAGCCTCATCTCAAAAATTCAGACAAATAACGCACACACGTATTCCCATTCTAAGGAGGGTAACAATATATGCACCCCTTCCTCCGCATGGACAGGATGTGACACAAAGTCAACTTTTAAACCGAGTACAGCTGGTTTGAATTCAAAGTATTCCTTCTCCTAGACTGGTTGCCTAAACAAAGCTAAAAAAAAACATCTGTGTCTTACTTCATACTTACCTTTAACATCGACTCTCGGGTCGGTGGGTTCAGAGTGCTTCGGACTTTGGACCGGTTAACAGCGTTGATCCCAGTGGGATATCCCCTAGGCAATACATGCCCCCTTGATTTAAAGGGGCGGGGCTGGGTTTATTGCCTAGTGTCTGAAGCACGCCCCCTTGAGGGGAATGCCGACGGGATCAACGCATTTTTTGTACATACCACCCATGAGTCTCGGCTCGTGGGTGGGCCCACATAAAAATGTCCTTGGGCCAGGCCGGCATAAGTGGAATGCATGACAAATACATACTCCATAGCTGTGAGGGAGAATAAATGGACTCGTACCTTTCCCAAGGGTATTAATGAGCCCGAAGTAAAAACCCAACAGCCTTGTCCGACATTTGAACTCGGGACGCCGATTCCATTTTTTTACGACAATAATCGTTATGCTAAGCGCGCCTCCACGAAGGCGAGAATGTAAATAAAGTTCATTAAAACCTTCAAAAATGTGAAAAGCCAACAGCCTTGTCCGAGATTTGAACTCGGGACGCCGATTCCATTTTTTTTACGACGATAATCGTTATGCTAAGCGCGCCTCCACGAAGGCGAGAATGTAAATAAAGTTCATTAAAACCTTCAAAAAATGTGTTGCATCAACTGATGGTGAAATAATTAAATTACTTCATTGACGTCAAAGTAAAGTTAAAATAATCATCGTGCTGACATATCTAACTTAATTTAAAACAAACTCTGTGACTATATTTAGACATACAACAATGACCAGTTTATATTCCGAAGAAAAAAAAACGACTTGCTATCACTTTCAGTCAATATCTAGAAATTACTCTACAAATTATAAAATTACAAATTATTAAAATTACAAAATAACAAATTATCTGTTAACCATAAGTAAATACCTAGGGAATAAGATAATGATATTCTATAGAATGATACGTAATGATATAATGTAGTATGGAACGTGATAATATTCAATAGCATGATACGTAATGATATAATGTAGTATGAAATGTAATAATATAATGTAGTATGGAATGTAAGTAAGTAAGTAAGTAAAGTCGTCGGGGCGGCCTAATGTCGGTATCAGCCAATCAGCGAGGGAGTCTTTAATAGCATGATACGTAATGATATAATGTAGTATAGAACGTAATAATATTCAATAGTATGATACGTAATGATATAATGTAGTATGGAATGTAATAATATAATGTAGTATGGAATGTAATAATATTCAATAGTATGATACGTAATGATATAATGTAGTATGGAATGTAATAATATTCTATAGCATGATACGTAATAATATAATGTAGTATGGAATGTAATAATATTCAATAGTATGATACGTAATGATATAATGTAGTATGGAATGTAATGATATTCTATAGCATGATACGTAATGATATAATGTAGTATAGAACGTAATAATATTCAATAGTATGATACGTAATGATATAATGTAGTATGAAATGTAATAATATAATGTAGTATGGAATGTAATAATATTTAATAGCATGATACGTAATTATATAATGTAGTATGGAATGTAATAATATTCAATAGCATGACACGTAATGATATAATGTAGTATGGAATGTAATAATATTCAATAGCATGATACGTAATGATATAATGTAGTATGGAATGTAATAATATTCAATAGCATGATACGTAATGATATAATGTAGTATGGAATGTAATAATATTTATAGCATGATACGTAATGATATAATGTAGTATGGAATGTAATAATATTCTATAGCATGATACGTAATGATATAATGTAGTATGGAATGTAATAATATTCAATAGCATGATACGTAATGATATAAGGTAGTATGGAATGTAAATATATTCTATAGCATGATACGTAATGATATAATGTAGTATGAAATGTGATAATATAATGTAGTATGGAATGTAATAATATTTAATAGCATGATACGTAATGATATAATGTAGTATAGAACGTAATAATATTCAATAGCATGATACGTAATGATATAATGTAGTATGGAATGTAATAATATTCTATAGCATGATACGTAATGATATAATGTAGTATGGGATGTAATAATATTCAATAGCATGATACGTAATGATATAAGGTAGTATGGAATGTAAATATATTCTATAGCATGATACGTAATGATATAATGTAGTATGAAATGTGATAATATAATGTAGTATGGAATGTAATAATATTTAATAGCATGATCCGTAATGATATAATGTAGTATAGAACGTAATAATATTCAATAGCATGATACGTAATGATATAATGTAGTATGAAATGTAATAATATTCAATAGCATGACACGTAATGATATAATGTAGTATAGAACGTAATAATATTCAATAACATGATACGTAATGATATAATGTAGTATGGAATGTAATAATATTCTATAGCATGATACGTAATGATTTTCTATGGTACGATAGGTAATGATATTCTGTAGTATGAAACGTAATGATACCCTATAGCATGATATGTAATGATTTTCTGTAATATGAAACGTAGAGATATTCTATAAAATTATACGTAATGATTTTTATAGTACGATACGTAATGATTTTCTATAATATGATACGCAATGATATTCTACAGCATGTTAGGCAATGATATTCCATAATATGAAACGTAATGGTATTCTATAGTATGATATGTAATGATTTTCTATAGTATGATATGCAATGATATTCTGTAGTATGAAACGTAGTGATATTCTATAGAATGATACGTAATGATTATCTATAGTACGATATGTAATGATTTTCTATGATATGGTACGTAATGATATTCTGTAGAATGAAACGTAATGATACTCTATAGTATGATATGTAATGATTTTCTATAGTATGATGCGTAATGATATTCTACAGCATATTAGGTAAATATATTCCTTAAAGTGATGTTAACACTCGAATAGGAAAGGCATGGTTGGCCACTAATAAATTATCAGTCATATGGAAATCCGATCTCCCCGACAAGCTAAAGAGACGATTCTTCCAGGCTGTAGTTGTGTCGGTACTGCTGTATGGCTGTACCAACTGGACCCTAACGAAGCGCCTTGAGAATAAGCTAGATGGGAGCTGCACAAGAATGCTGCAAGCGGTCCTGAATAAGTCGTGGAAGCAGCACCCCACAAAAAGCAACTGTATGGCCACCTGCCCCCCATCTCACAAACCATACGAGTAAGACGGGCTAGACATGCAGGACACTGCTGGAGAAGCAAGGACGAGATCGTAAGAGACGTACTACTGTGGAAGCCAGCACATGGGCACGCTAATGTGGGCCGCCCAGCCAGGACCTACGTTGACCAACTATGTAGGGATGTGGGCTGCTGCGCGGAGGAGCTCCAAGAGTCGATGAATTATAGGGAAGGTTGGCGAGAGATCGTTATGGATATCCGTGCAAATTGCGCGACATGATGATGATGATGATGATAGCATGATATGTAATGATTTTTCTGTACGACTATATGAAAAGTATATAAAAAATGGAATAAATCCGACATTATGAGGTATGAAAATAGAACAGCAATAGTAAATATTGAGCCTCTCGTGTCAAACGTTAAATTTTCCTTTTTTTTCATTAAAAAAAAGAAGTGTTCTGATGATGACTAGTGTTTATAAAATGTTTTACAATTGTTCTCATTTTAATGATTTCAATTGAATTACATGTTATAAACCACATAGAGCTGAAACAGAAGTTTTTAGCACAATATCTACCATCGTTTTTTCTATATTTAGGGCCGGGTTAGCTCAGTCGGTAGAGCGTTCGGCTAGAAACCACAAGGTTCCTAGTTCGATACCGGTCCTCGCCAACTCAGCGTTATGAGTAGCACAGGGATCTGTGCGGTAAAGAAAGGAGCTGATGGTAGGTGTGGCGCTCCACCTCAGATGCAAAAACAATCTCCTTGGTCTAGCGCTAGTGAAAAGGGGGATAGACTCCCTCGCTGATTGGCTGATACCGACTTTAGGCCGCCCCGACGACTTTACTTTACTTATACCTCATGCAATGAGTTTCTATAGTATTCTACAGCATGTTATACAATGAAATTCCGTAATATGGAACGTAATGGTATTCTATTGTATGATATGTAATGATATTGGTTTGGTTTGTTTTGTTTTACGGCATATCAACCTCAGTGGGTCATTTAATGCCGATAAAGTTTTTAAATAAATCAATTCTTAATGGATAATACAATTTTTTTATAAATACATTTTTCTATTTAACCTATAGATAGGACCCTAACAGGTACTACCACTCCGGGTCAGAGTGGACCAGGGAGCAATGGTGATGAAGAGGTGCTCCACATTCCCCAAACCTCCGAAACTGGAACCTCACCATCAGATAGAGTTTAACGTCATTCCCAGGACATGTAGACCCGCAGCCACCGCCTTCTAGCACCCATATGATAAAAAGGGTTGGGCCTCGCTATAAGGGCAATAGGGTTGGTAAAATCATATAGGTGCTAGGGCTTGACGTGACCAGCCGATTGATCGGAGGGGGCCTCTCCGACCGCCCGTCTAGCCCAAGATAGGGCCAAAGTGGAGTATTGCATGTCATGAACTGCTCATCCACCTGGGCTCTATCTTTAAGCATCACGGGTCGCCACCCACGGCCAACAGGCGGTGACATTGGGGGAGTCTTACCCCTCTGCAGAGGTGCAGTCGGTGCATTCTGACGCCCCAGCCGACAGGGTGGGTAATGATATTTGTACCATGAAACTAATGATATTCTATAGAATGATATGTAATGATATTCTAGAGCATGATATGTACGGACAATCTGTATTATGAAACGTAGATATATTCTATAGTATGATACGTAATGATATTCTGGAGCATAAAACATAATGATATTTTATTACATGATACATAATGATCTTCCATAGAATGACACACAATTATTTTCTAATACATTTCTAATATATGATACGTAATGATATTCTACAGCATTCTATATATGTAAGTCTGTTTCTTTTCATATAATGGGGAAAGGCCATCCCGGGTTGTTTAATTGCCCTTGAATTGTTGTTTTAAAGAATACATATACTACTACTACTAGTTGCTGTTCATCATATCCAATGATGACACCATGCACCATCTGGTTGTGTCTTGTCAATTGTCTATGGGGATGTTCAAATCCTCCAGGTTTCTTTACATATAAAAAAGCATGTGTAATAGAATAAGTCTATTTGGGTTGTGTTTAATTGCCCTTGAGTTGTTGTTTTAAGAGTGTGCTTCTTTTTGACCATTAGCAATAGGGACAGGGAGCAGGGGTCAAAAGAAGAGTCCACACCTGGAATAAGTATGGGATTGACTCTTCAAATTGGTAAGTCTGTTTCTTTGCATATAAAAGAAGCATGTGTTACAGGACATACAGGTAATTCCATGTCAAATCATCCGGAAAAAAGTAAAATTGTCACCCACCCACTTAAATTTTTCTGAAATTTTGTACAGGTGTGGACTATGTTAAAGTTAGACAATCCTAAAAAAATATAATGGAGATTATGTAATTGTCGGAAAATAAAATGAAAATAAAAACTAAAATACAGTACTACCTATCTACTAAAGTTTGGTGCACTTTCAACCGCCCTTCCGATCCGGAGAAGCTTCGTAGTTGGCGAATTTGAAGTGAATATTTGGGTAGGGAATGGAATGTAAAAGTGTGACACACGGAGGTACAAGAGAAAGAGAGGGGCGAGAGCATGATCGGAAGCGATAACGCTAATGTTTAAATGGAATAGTATCGAAAGAGTGGTGATAGAGACAGATGGGGGAAGGGAGAGAGAGGGTCAAGATCCGCCTCCACTCACCAGAAGCTACGCCCACATGGACCAATTAAAATGCCGAGTTCTTTTAGAGGAAACAGCTCCGCCCACTTTGACCGCCCATAAAGAAGACATTTTCTTATCTGAAATCTAGACTCTCCAGACAATCCGGGACCTGGTGACTCTTTAAACCCAGGACGTAAATTTTCTTCCCTTTCATGTCTGATTTAATGCCTCAGCCCAGGGGGTCAACTCGACCATTTGAACGCGATTTTTCACGGTGGTCAGATATTTAAAATCATTATTTGATTTTTTAACTCCATAATTACCACTCACACACCGACATGCAACCCCCCTCCCGATACCAAGGCAACACTGTCACAGTATGTCACGTAATAATATTCTGTTGTAAATATTTTCCTGACCACCTGTTTTATACCCACTTACTGAATCGGGTATATACATATTGTTGTTGGCATCTTTCTGTCTGCGAAAGACGATGGAGTAGTGTCCAAAAGTTGTTTTTTTTTAACTATATAGCCTGGGTGGTTAGATATGGAGGATGTGCTGTTGCCCCCTCTCCACACTGCCGCTGTGGTTCAAAGGAAGGGTAAGAAACCAATGCAGTTTTGGCAATGGCAGTGTCGCAGGAGTTGCTGTGTAACGCTGAAGTTCAGCGTTACTCCATCTTAGGGACTCCGGCTCCGGATTTGTTTTAGGAGTTTAGTCGAACCAAGAACCTTGTGGTTCCTAGTCGGACATTTTACCAACTGAGATCCTCCCCAAAATATAGGTATCCTGGGTTTGACAATAAATAGCATTCGGTCGCGCGGTTCTAATTCTGTAGCCCTGAAAATTTGCTAATTATGATGAATAGGGGGGCTCTTTCTAGTCTGCAGCGATTCAGCCCCAGCCGACAGGGCAGAATAATACTCAAGACTAGTCGGTAGATTGTGAATTGAGGGGCGTAAATTTTTACTATAGTCTACTGGACAGATGTTAATGGAATATGAAAGTCCAATGTATATCTATTAATAATGGAGATTCGCTTCCGGTTTTTGTTTGTAACAAAAATTACGTCACTGCTTACGTCACATTACCCAAAATCGTCATAACATAGAATAAATACACTGAAAATTTGAACATGCAACATTAGAGAGTCCTCATTGTTTTTTAAAACAAGTTTTAATAAATACATGACTGGTATTATATATCTATATATAGTTTGTTTTATTTTAATACATATATTTAAAGTTTACATTTCAAATTGTTTTATTTTTTAATCCTTGAATGAATTTGATGATTTTACTTACTTAGGGTACAAACTCGCTGACATTGAATTTTTTACTCCCACCCCTCAGGCAATATGTTTCAAAAATCTATTTTTACATCGCCCGGAGGGGCGTTTTTTTTTTTATTTTGTACTAATATTCTTAATTTCTCAACTGGGAGCCGAACACTCTACCGACTGAGCTAAACCTGGTATCGCTACAGGTTTCATTGATTTTAATTTCATGTCAAATAGCGTTTTTTTTTTCTTTTTTTTTTGTCTTTTTGTTGGCTTTTTTATTTTTTTCGTGATGAAAAATACAAAGAAAATGAAGCGATAAAAAGTAAAAATCGTGTAACGGTAAATGTAATGGATTTTAATAACGCAATGATATGAAGGAAAAAAAAATAGTTAAAATGAATAAAAGTTACCTTGTTATTTTAGCGTTTTTTTTTTCTTTCTTCTTTTCAGTCTAATGATGACATCACTTTCAATTAAATGCAATGAAAGATCGAAATAAAAAGAAGAAAAGAAAAAGAAAAAAAATCAATTTCTACTCGCGACATTGCCGATTCCGAGCAGCCTAACAAATGATTTAAAAGAGTATCAATCAAAGTTTGTTCATCTCTCTCTCTCTCTCTCTCTCTCTCTCTCTCTCTCTCTCTCTCTCTCTTCATATATATATTATATATATATATATATATATATATATAGGTTGTTGTAGATCCAACGAGAGTAAAGTAAATATTTTAAATTAAAATAGGTTCGCGAAATGGTTTGAAATTTACACACACACACACACACATATATATGAAAAGTCGTAAAGTCGTCGGGGCGGCCTAATGTCGGTAGCAGCCTATCAGCGAGGGAGTCTATCCCCTTTTCACTAGCGCTAGACCAAGGAGATAATTTTAGCGTCTAAGGTGGAGCGCCACACCTACCATCAGTTCCTTACTTTACCGCACAGATCCCTGTGCTACTCATACGCTGAGTTGGCGAGGGCGGTATCGAACTAGGAACCTTGTGGTTTCTAGCCAAACGCTCTAACCGACTGAGCTAACCCGTGTGTGTGTGTGTGTGTGTGTGTGTGTGTGTGTGTGTGTGTTGTGTACCATCAGCTCCTCACTTTACCGCACAGATTCCTGTGCTACTCATACGCTGAGTTGGCGAGGGCCGGTATCGAACAATGAACTTTGTGGTTCTTAGTCGGATGCTCTACCGACTGAGATCCTGCCCAAAATATAGGTGTCCTGGGTATGACAATAAATAGCTTTCGGTGGTACGGTTCTAATTCTGGAACCCTGAAAAGTTGCTTACCATGGCCAATAGGGTTTTGCATCCCCCCGCACCGATTCAGCCCCAGCTGACAGGGCGGAATAGTATTTGAGAGTGCCGAGCATTTTATTTATTTTTGAAATTACTGAATGGGTAGACTGTGAATTGAGGGGCGTCAATTTTTACCATTGTCTACTGGACAGATGTTAGTGGACCCAATGTATATATTCTTAATTTATTAACTGGGATTAATTCTTTTAATAAAATATGAGACTCTAAGGAAACGTTAATTTATTTGTTCTTTTTTAAAAATTAAATGACAGCATTAATTGATGTATAGATTTAAAGTTGTTGCGTAATGGTTCAGTTATACTCTTTTTCTACTTAAGCGTTGTTATTTTAAGGGAATTGAGATTATAAACTAATCAAGTCCTATACAGAAATAAACTAAAAATTACTATTCGCTGGTAATTTTGCCAAGTATTTAATGATAATTCTATTTCAGGGTCTGGTTTAGCTCAGTCGGTAGAGCGTTCGGCTAGAAACCACAAGGTTCCTAGTTCGATACCGGCCCTCGCCAACTCAGGGTATGAGTAGCACGGGGATCTGCGCGGTAAAGAAAGGAGCTAGTAGTAGGTGGGGCGCTCCACCTCAGACGCAAAAACAATCTCCTTGGTCTAGCGCTAGTGAAAAGGGGATCGACTCTCTCGCTGATTGGCTGATACCGACTTTAGCCATCCCGACGACTTAGTCGTAAGTCGTCGTCGGGGTGGCCTAAAGTCGGTATCAGCCAGACCGCGTGGGAGTCTATCCCCTTTTCACTAGCGCTAGACAAGGAGGTTGTTTTTGTGTCTGAGGTGGAGCGCCACACATAACATCAGCTCCTTACTTTACCGCACAGATCCCTTGTGCTACTCATACGCTAAGTTGGCGAGGGCCGTTATCGAACTAGGAACCTTGTGGTTCCTAGTCGGGCACTCTACCGACTGAGATCGTCCTCAAAATATAGGTGTCCTGGGTAAGACAATAAATAACATTTGGTGGTGTATTTCTAAATCTGGAGCCTTGAAAAGTTGCTAACCATCGCCAATAGGGGTCACCCGTATTAGGGGTGGGGGCTCTTGCGCCTCTGCAGCGATTCAGCCCCAGGATAGAAAGCTACCCTGAATTATATATAAACACTCTATCCATGATAATTCTATTTTAGAGTAACAATTAAAAAAAAATTAAAACAGTCCACTTTGGCAATTCTATCTGGTAGAGTATGTCAAAAATTTACGACCCTGAATTCATAGTCTACCGGCTCGGTGGTGTATGTCTAAATCTGGAGCCTTGAAAAGTTGCTAACTATGGCCCCTATTAGGGGTGGGGGCTCTTGCCTCTCTGCAGCTATTCAGCCCCAGGATAGAAAGCTACCCTGAATTATATATAAACACTCTATCCATGATAATTCTATTTTAGAGTAACAATTTAAAAAAAAATAAAACAGTCCAATGCATTTTTATAGTAAATCATTTCCAATACATTTTTATAGAAAAATCATTTCCAATGCATTTTTATTGTAAAAATCATTTCCAATGCAGTTTTATAGTAAATCATTTTCAATACATTTTTATAGAAAAATCATTTCCAATGCATTTTTATTGTAAAAATCATTTCCAATGCATTTTTATAGTAAAAATCATTTCCAATGCATTTTTATAGTAAATCATTTCCAATACATTTTTTATAGAAAAATCATTTCCAATGCATTTTTATTGTAAAAATCATCGTCCAATGCATTTTTATTGTAAAAATAATTGTCCAATGCATTTTCATAGTAAAAATCATTGTCCAACGCATTTTCATATTAAAAATCATTGTCCAAGGCATTTTCATAGTAAAAATCATTGTCCAATGCATTTTTATAATAAAAATCATAGTCCAATGCATTTTGATAGTAAAAATCATTTCCAATGCATTTTTATAGTAAAAATCATTTCCAATGCATTTTCATAGTAAAAATCATCGTCCAATGCATTTTTATAGTAAAAATAATTGTCCAATGCATTTTCATAGTAAAAAATCATCGTCCAATGCATTTTTATTGTAAAAATCATTTCCAATGCATTTTTATAGTAAAAATCATTGTCCAATACATTTTTATTGTAAAAATCATCGTCCAATGCATTTTTATAGTAAAAATCATTTCCAATGCATTTTTATTGTAAAAATCATCGTCCAATGCATTTTTATAGTAAAAATAATTGTCCAATGCATTTTCATAGTAAAAATCATTGTCCAATGCATTTTTATAATAAAAATCATAGTCCAATGCATTTTCATAGTAAAAATCATTTCCAATGCATTTTTATAGTAAAAATAATTGTCCAATGCATTTTCATAGTAAAAATCATTGTCCAATGCATTTTTATAATAAAAATCATTTCCAATGCATTTCATAGTAAAAATTTCCAATGCATTTTTATAGTAAAAAATCATTTCCAATGCATTTTTATAGTAACAAATCATTGTCCAAGACATTTTCATAGTAAAAATCATCGTCCAATGCATTTTTATTGTAAAAATCATTGTCCAATGCATTTTTATAGTAAAAATCATTTCTGAAAATTCTGTCTGGTAGACTATGGCAAAAATTTACGACCCTGAATTCATAGTCTACCGGCTAGGCAAGGGATTACTTGACGAATTGATTAATCTCTCTAGAGTTTATTATTATTATTCCAGGCTGTTGTCGTGTCAGTGCTGCTGTATGGCTGCACCACCTGGACCCTAACGAAGCGACTAGAGAATAAACTAGATGGGCACAAGAATGCACAAGAATGCTGCGGGTGATCCTGAACAAGTCATGGAAACAGCACCCCACGAGAAAGCAGCTGTACGGCCACCTGCCACATATCACCCAAACCATCCGAGTAAGACGGACAAGACATGCTGGAGGAGCAAGGACGAACTCATAAGCGACGTCCTCCTGTGGAAGCCAGCACATGGATGGGCCAGTGTGGGCCGACCAGCAAAGACGTACATTGATCAGCTCTGTGCGGATACAGGATGCTGCACAGATGACCTTCCGAGAATGATGAGCGATAGGGATGGATGGAGAGAGATTGTCATGGATATCCGTGCCAACAGCGCGACCTGATTATTATTATTATTATTATTATTATTATTATTATTATTATTATTATTATAGTTTATCACACCAGCGTTAGCTGATGGTATTTCCAACAAGTATTTCCAACAAGTCTCCTCAGGTCTCCAGGACTCTTCTGAGTATTCTAGCCGATTGCAGCAATGCAGTAATCTGGATGGTCTCAATTCTTCCTCTGATTCTCCAGTCTTTTTCCAAGCTTTTTGATACCGTTCCAAGTGCAGCAACTACAAGTGGTATAACTTTGACCTTCATATTCCATAGCTTCTTCAGTTCTCTGACAAGGTCCAGATATTTGTCCATCTTTTCGTTTTCCTTCATCTTCACCCTCTGGTCTGCTAGAACTGCGAAATCCACGTTGACAAGTTCTTTCTTTTTTGTTAATCAACACTAGGTCTGGTCTCCTTGCTGAGATAGCGTGATCCGTTTTTATCTCAAACTCCCAGAGAATTTTATGCGTTTCATTCCTAAGAACAGATTCTGGTTTATGCTTATACCATTTTTTTATATGGTCAACTTTTTTGCATAATTCACAGTGGATCTCCTTCCCAACCCAGTCATGCCTAGTTTTGTATTCTCGTTGTGCTAGTTTGCTACATTCGCTTAGTACATGGTTTATAGTTTCATCTCTGTCACCGCATAGTCTATATTTACTATTTTGTTGGGTCTTATTATTATTATTATTATTATTATTATTATTATTATTATTATTCCTTTTGAGATTTCTCATCAGTGTTAACTGATGGTCTTTCACTGGAGTCTGAGTGACAGCAAGTCTCCTCAGGTCTCCAGGACTCTTCTGAGTATTCGGGCAGATTGCAGCAGTGCAGTGTTTTGAATGGTTTCAATTCTTCCTCTGATTTCCAAACATTCCAAACCCTTTTCCAATCCTTTTGTGACCGTTCCCAGTGCACCAACTACAATTGGTACGCTCACTTTCAGATTCCATAACTTTTTCAGTTCTCTGGCAAGGTCCAGATATTTGTCCATTTTTTCATTTTCCTTTAGCTTTACCCTGTGATCTGCTGGAACTGCAAAATCCACCAGTTGACAACTTCTTTCTTTTTTGTTTATCAACACTAGGTCTGGCCTTCTTGCTGGGATAAGGTGATCCGTTTTTATTTCAAGGTCCCAGAGAATTTTATGCGTTTCGTTCTCAAGAACAGATTCTGGTTTATGCATATACCATTTTTTTTGCATGGCCAAAATTAAATTTTTTGCATAAATCCCAGTGGATCACCTTCCCAACCCAGTCGTGTCTAGTTTTGTATTCCCGTTGTGCTAGTTTGCTACATTCGCATAGTATATGGTTAACAGTCTCATCTCTATTACCGCAAAGCCTATATTTACTATTTCGTTGGGTCTTATCAATTTTCGCTTTGATGTAGTTTGTCCTTATGGCATTATTTTGTGCAGCAATTATAAGTGATTCTGTTTCTCTTTTGAGGTTTCCCTTTCTTAACCATGTCCAAGTCTTTCGATGTGCAACTTCATCTATTTGTCGTTTGAAGCGTCCATATAATTGTTTTTCTTCCCATTTTGTTTTCTAGTCTTTGTCGTTTTTCTGTTTGTCCATCTGCCGTTTCTACTATTGTTGGCCGCCATAAGTAGTTTGTCTTTGCTTTCCTTGTTAATCTTCAAGTTGTTGGATTGTGGTTTCTACGCATTCCTCTATGTTGGCAAGACCTCTTCCCCCTTCCTTTCTTGACACATACAATCTATCTCTATCATCTCTAGGGTGGAGAGCCTTGTGCATGGTCATTAATTTTCTCGTCCTTTGGTCTATCTGTCTGAGTTTTTCTTTTGTCCATTTTAAGAATGGTCCTGAGTATCTTATAATGGGGACGGCCCAGGTACTGATTTTGATCAGATTTTCTGCTGTTAAGTTTCGTTTCTAGAAGTTTTCTAGTTCTCCTGAGATATTCTTTTTTAACTTTTCCTTTCATTTCTGCTTGCATGATATTGTCCGCTTCTAAAATTCCTAAGTATTTGTAGCTTTCATTTTCATCAAGAGATTTTATAGTTTCCTGATTTGGTAGTCGTATTCCATTCATTAGTTTTCTTTCACCCTTTTTATTACAAGCATAGCACATTTTTCGATTCCAAATTCCATCCCTATATCCTGGCTATATATTCTAATAGTTTTTACTAGGCTCTCCAATTCTTTTTCATTTATTATTATTATTATTATTATTATTATTATTATTTGCTCCTTTTGAGTTTTCACATCAGCATTAGCTGATGGTCTTTCACTGGAGTCTAAGTGACAGCAAGTCTCCTCAGGTCTCCAGGACTCTTCTGAGTATTCGGGCAGATTGCAACAGTGCAGTGTTCTGAATGGTTTCAATCCTTCCTCTGATTTTCCAAACTTTCCAAACCCTTTTCCAATCTTTTGGGACTGTTCCCAGTGCACCAACTACAATTGGTATCACTTTCACTTTCAGATTCCATAACTTTTCAGTTGTCTGGCAAGGTCCAGATATTTGTCCATTTTTCATTTTCCTTTAGCTTCACCCTGTGTCTGCTGGCACTGCAAAATCCACCAGTTGGCAAGTTCTTTCTCTTTGTTAATCAACACTAGGTCTGGTCTTCTTGCTGGGATAAGGTGATCCGTTTTTATTTCAAAGTCTCAGAGAATTATGCGTTTCGTTCTTAGAATAGTTCTGGTATTATACCATTTTTTTTGCATGGCCAAAAATTAAATTTATAGATAATCACCCAACCCAGTCGTGTCTAGTTTTGTATTCTCGTTGTGCTAGTTTGCTATATTCGCAGAGTATATGGTTTACAGTCTCATCTCTATTCCCGCAAAGTCTACATTTACTATTTTGTTGGGGTCTATCGATATTCGCTTTGATGTAGTTTGTCCTTATGGCATTATTTTGTGCAGCAATTTATATGGGTGAATTCCGTTTCTCTTTTGATTTCTTTTCTTACTAATGTCAAAGTCTTTTCATGGGCAACCTCTTCAATTTGTCGTTTGAAGCCGTCCATATAATTGTTTTTCTTCCCATTATTATTATTATTATTATTATTATTATTATTATTATTATTATTATATGACTTTTTTCATTATTTTGTTTTTTTTTTTATTTTATTTCTTTTATTTATTTCGTTCATTCAGGCGGGGGTGGTGGGGATACGGGCGCTGAAGTTTTAGACGTGTTCAGCATAGAGAATTACATAACATTTCGGTAAAAGTGTCAAGTTGCCCCTTGCCAGTTAGCATAAATGGATTGGACGCGCAGACCTGCCATAAAACAAATAGAAAGGGCGGGAAAAAATAAGGCGGGAAAAATAAAAATAAAATGAAAGACAGAAAAGAAAGAAAGACAGAAATACAAAATAGAGAATGTAACCACGAGAATCGAATTATAATCTATCTAGATTAAAGGACAGAATAATATATACTATATTATATCAGTCTGTTCATCTCTCTCTCTCTCTCCTCTCTCTCTATCTCTCTCTCTCTCTCTCTCTCTCTTATATATATATTATATATATATATATAATATATATATGGGAGTAAATATGGAAAATAAATCCGATAATATAAGAAATTTGAAAAAACAAGTGTTCCGAAATAGGATGAATTTATTTATCGATGTTTAAACATTTCGGTTTCTTTAAACCTTCATCAGGATGTATCTGGGGTAAATTTCTGATGGATTTTTATAGATGACAGAGATGAAACTCTTATAAAATCTTTTTTTAAACAAAAAAAGATTTTATAAAGATTTTCATCTCCTGTCATCTATAAAACATCCATAAATTTCTTCACCCCAAGATACATCCTGATGAAAGTTTAAAGAAACGAAATGTTTAAACAATCGATAAATAAATTAATCCTATTTTCGGAACACTTGTTTTTTCAAATTTCTTAATATATATATATATATATATATATATATATATTGGAAATATGGTGAGGAAAGTAATCCGACAATATGAGAAGAAAATATTTTCAAAAAATTATAACAAACACAGGATGTTATGATTGGGGGAAACAATTTTATGTGTCAATACTTAAGCATTTCGATATATTGTACCATCTTCAGGACACTGTTAAGTAATGTTTATGTGAGGGACAAAATCATATCACATCATTGCTTTCGTAAATAAACGCGCAATATAAATAACGGTTAATAGCATCATATTCACACAATCACTATATACTTACATCTTTCATTTTGTCCCTCACATAAACATTACTTAACAGTGTCCTGAAGATGGTAACCCATATACCAAATGCTTAAGTATTGACACATAAAATTGTTTCCCCCAATCATTAACAACTGTGTTTGTTATATTTTTAAAATATTTTCTTCTCATATATATATATATATATATATATATATATATATTATATATGTGTGTGGTGTGTGTGTGTGTGTGTGTGCTAGGATGTGGTGGCTGAGGGTTTTGTGTGAGTGGGTTTGCGTGCGAGTGTATATGTGTTATGTGTACCCGTGATTTTGTGTGAGAGACGAGACAGACAGACAGACAGTGAGGAGTTCCGTAAGTGTGGGCGAGTGCGTGAGTGTAGATGTGCGTATATATACGCATAATATATATATATATATATATATATATATATAGTATATTACGTGTATGTGGTTTGTGTGTGTATGCGCGCGCATGCTGTGTGAAAGATTGTATGTTGTTTGTTTCTCTGTATGTGTGTTTGCGAGAAAGAAAGAAAGAGAGAGAGAGAGAGAGAGAGAGAGAGGGGGGGGAGAGAGGAGGAGGAGGAGGAATAGGAGGAGGAGGAGGAGAGGAGGAAGAGGAGGATGAGGAGGGGATATGATAAAGTCCTCCACGATATATTGCACAAGAAACAAATTAAAATGGACCGAGGTAATGCTAGAAAAACCGGCAATATTACTCCCCTGCTTGTATTCCATATCTGATCTGTTCCGCATTACATATCGATTGATTGTTGTCTGACCTTCGGGAGAACATTTACACAGATATCATCAAAATACAAACGGACATGCGCATTGGACAGAAGTCATAAATTAGAAGAAAAAAAAAAGAAAGTACAAAAAAGAATGAAACAAAATTGAGAAAGAAGAAATGAAAGAAACACTAAAGCAAAATGAAAGAATACGCGAGCATGCGCATTGGTAACAGGAAGTCATAAATTAAAAAGAAAAAAGAAAAAAGAAAAAAGAAAAAAGAAGAATGAATGAAAACGAAATGAAATTTAGCAATTAAATGAAATTGAGAAATATGAACATTTTGTGGGTGACACGGCGTGTATAAATGCTGGCGACCAATTATTTGTGAGTATGGTTCTGACAGCGTGCCTCTATCCTTCTGCTAAGCAAAAAAAAAAAAAAAAAAAAAATTAAGTCAGAGTGAACACGAGTTCAAATCCGGGACGAGGCTGTTTGCATTTCACATAGCACTAACTCTTTGGGAAAAGGTATGCATTCAAGTCCCTCCTCTCTTCTCTCTTCTCTCTCTCTCTCTCTCTCTCTCTATATATATATTATATATATATTATATATATATATATATATATATATATATATAAGCTTTATACATAAACATTATAAACCATCCTTAAACAAAATTATTTCCATTACAGTACACACATTCTAAAATGCCTATAACACTTTCTCACCAATTCTTCTCCTTCCAGCCCTCCACATTAATATAATTAAAAAAACAAACAAAAAAAAAAAACTGAATACATATCACCGCCTGATGATGGCACTTCGAAGTGCCGAAAGTACTCGGAACTGAACTTTGGTGGACTTATACACCAATTCCCACCAAACATTAAAAAAGTTGGCCAGAAAATTAGAAAAGATAAAAAATAAAATTGTTAAACAGGAGATGTCCTTTTGTTTAATTCTACTTGTATAAATGAAAGAATGCTGCCAAAATACACACACACACACACACACAACAACACACATAGACATATATATATATATATATATATATATTATGATGAGACAAGTTCAAATCCCCAGCGAGGCTGTTTGCATCTCAAAGCGCTAATACTCTTGGGAAAGGTATGAATCCAACTCGTATCCCTCCAGCTATGAGTAAATAGCAGGACAGACTGGCCTCTTTAGCCTTGGTTAGGCAGCTATTATAGGAGAAGGAAAATTCTGAATTAAAACCGGTCAAACTCTGCTTGAGAAATTGACATTGTGTTGCATGCTGCTGCGAGCGGATGTTTAGTAATATACGTTCTACAGGGGGTGGGGATCTCCTTGGTGTTTATCTGGAGACCACTGGACATTTTATCGGAAACCGGCCAGACCAACAAATGGAAAACGAACAACCACTAACTCTAGTAATAATGTTTCCACTGTGCTGACTCTGCTCACCAACAATCAAAAAGCTATCTCGAATGCCCGTCCACCCGTCGCAAGAGCCAAAATGCTACTGCCAGCTGTTTTGTAGTCGTCGTACGTAATCGTTTGACACTTCGCCTCTAGCCGTCCACCGTATGCTTATATGCACGCCCGTCTCGGAGAGAATTTGCATACGTGCAATGCCATTCTCGCTGGTTCGAGATCGCCCATCGTTAAATATAGTGCTTACAGCAGTTCATATTTCTTTCCCGCGATGACCCTGCAAGCCAGACTCGTCCGCGCACGCTTTGAGTTTCGAGTATGTTATTTTCATTACATCCACACTAACTCCATGTCTTTTGGGTTTTTCTTCTGTTGCCAATTAAGGTTACAATCTTACTTCTAACTTCTAGATTATTAGTCTCACATGACTTTAATTCTCCAATGAAAGCCCAAGCTTTTCAACTGACATTAAACTGTCAATTACACTTAGTTGGTTTGGTTTGGTTTGGTTTGTTAGATTTTACAGCACATCAACCCTATTTATTAAAATAATCTAGACGGCTTGACATACCGTAAAAATTAATGAATGAATCTATTGGATTATCTTCCCTTTGCCTGGAAGAGTTATCTCCCCGCTGGGTTTCCGTGCCGACCACCCAGGGAGGTCGGTATTTAAGCGCGAGGTCCAAACCTTTCTGCCTCTTTTGCTACATCTTCTCGTACGATGCACATGGGTTAGAGACATTGCCAACACCCTTCTCGGTGGGGGCTTCTGCCCCAACGCTATGCAACTCTCCTGGGGCTTCGGCCCCCATCACTAGTAAGTGATTTTGAATGTATGGACTCTCCAGTCCTTTAATCTCTACTGTTGTATGTTCATTACATGTATTTTATTGTTATTGTATCTTGTCGTATAAATGTGCTGTTTATTATAATAAAATGTTGTGTCCACACAGCGTGTTCGGGGTTGTATGTTCAACAATAACCCTTGAATCCTACAAGTGGGACTACCCGACGTGATAAACAGCTACTTTTTGAAGCGCTTTTGTTTCGCATTACAACTTGAATTCTGACAAGTGTTGACGCTGACGTGATGTCTACACCACCTACAATATATCCATCCAGGGAACTTCGAGGGAAACCTCAAATCTGCCTAACCTCTAGCATAAAATAACCCTAGAAGATGTGAACACCAATAAAAATTTAATAAATAAATCCATCTAGGGAACTTTGAAAGAAACCTCATATTTGCTAACTTCTAGGAATAAAATATACCTAGACGGTTTGAGCATACCGTAAAAATGAATAAATGAATGAATCCATCCATGGAAATTCGAGTGAAGCTCAAACCTGCCAGCCCCCTATTCTAACTATTGGTCTGCATAATTCTTCATAACATTTATCGATCAATGACCTTCGATGAATTACATCTAAACGGATCAATAAGGAAACAGGAAACGCAGTAATATTGCTATTAATGTCCCTAGATGGGTCAGTAAAAGTCGAAGAGGCCGTAGACTTCTCTCTCTCTCTGCTCTCTCTCTCTCTTCTCTCTCTCTCTCTCTCATATATATATAATATAGTTGTAGAAAAAGTTATCTGCCGACCCGCGGTTTTCGGTGTTACTATTAACACCTTCATCAGGGGGACGAGTGGATATTTCGCGGTAACTGAACTCTATATAAGGCTAGATTGAATTTAGAAAATTTCTTCAATTACTCCTGAAATTTAATCTTAATGTTTACATAGTAATATCCCATCAATGAATATATATAAATATATATATATATATATATATATATATATATGAAATGGTTTCTGTCCAGCGTGTGTAACATGTGGTTTAATTCCGGGAAATGTAGTACCACAAGATTTTACAATGAAATGGTTTCTCTCCATTGTGTGTTTTGGCGATATGAATTCCGAGAGAATGCACGTCACGGATTTCACAATTAGATGGTTTCCTTCTTATGTGTGTTTTATTGGTGTCTCTAGATCAGACTTACATTGAGCAGCTGATCCACAAATTTCTATGTTTCATTGTAAAATCTGTGGTACTATATTTTTCCCGCAGAATTAAGTCAAACCAGAGAGAAACCATTTCATTGTATACAAAGTATAGTTGGGTGTTATATAATTATATATATATATATATATATTATATATATATATATATTCTGTAGGGCAGTGCAAAGGGTAGGTCAGAGGGGTGAGTATGTTGTTTATATGGAGATGAGGAGGAGGGGAGATTTTGAGTGATGTGAGGTCCGTTGGGTTAGATATGTGGAGGAGTAGGGGGGAATATTTATAAATTTTTTGGGGGTACAGAATTTTATTAATGCTTTAAAAAGAAGAACTAAAAAGATTCATTGGGAGGAAAAAAATTATGTTGTTTTTTTTTCAATAGAAGGGGGGGGGGTAAAGTGAAAATAAAAACGAGTTGCATGCTGACTAGTTTCGATCCTCGCTCAAAGAGCTAAATATCGAGCATAATAGAATAAACGGTAAATGGGACGAGTAAGAAAATAAAAAAAAAGAAGAAAGACAATTTCTTAAAAGGTAAAGAAAAAGAAATTGTAATCAGAGAAAAAAGTTAATTTGCAAAATTAATTAGATTTTAAATATAATGAATACGACCTGAGGATAAAAAAAAACAAAAAAAAACAAACATTAAAATCATTTGCTAAAATTTGCAATTAAGTCAAAAACTGACCAATCTTATATATAGAGCCGTCAGCTGCTGAAAATTAACACTAACGAATAAAATGGGAGTTCAATCTACCACTCCACCGCTAGAACTCTCTCTTTAAGCCTACAGAAAAGAACTAACATATATAGGGGGTAGTTAATTAAGATATATATAAGAGAGGGGAATGACCGGAAAAATGTGAAGCCCTAGGAGGAGGAAACGGGATTTTTTATTTAATTGCAAATTACGACTAATTAGAACCAAATAAAATGGATTTTTTTCAAAACATAACTTAATCCTAGGATATTTTTTGGGTAATTTATGAGGAAGTGCGTCCCGGTTTCCTGCCTCAAAATTGCTACCTGAATTTTAAAATAACGACCCCAGCTACGACGTAAACAAACATGAATAAAAGAAAATCTTAGTATTTAATAGAAAGATAGTGAAATTTACCTCCCCCCCCATATATTTAACATAATGAAAACTTGCAGAAAAATTAATATTTTCTTGAAAAAGAATTTTCCATTCGAAAGAGAAAAAATTAAACAAACTCATAAATTGCCGCTTATTTTTCTTTTTTTGTCGTAATTCTTGTTTATTCATAGAAATTTGTCATATTTCTTGTTTAGATAGTTTTGAACAGACTGAGATAGATATTTTCGACAAGTAAATGTATTTGGGGGAGGTCGCTTCTTTTTTTGGTGTAATTCTTGTTTATTTAATTAAAACAAGATAAAAAAGAATAGATAATAAAGAGATGACGTGACGCCATAGCCGGTCGTTATTTTAAATTCACCGGTAGCAATTTCTGAGGCAGGAGACCGGGACGCACTTCCTCATAAATTACCTATTTTTTGGATGTATTTGTTTTCATTGACTAATGACTTTTAATTACACATATGGTTGGATTTACCCAGTCTGTTATTCTCTTCATATATATATATATTACTAGCAAATATACGCACCCTCCGGTGCAAGTATTTGATGTTTAATGTAATAAATATTGTATCAAATTAGAAATGCTAATGAAACTAAATAAGAATGCAGATAAAAAGATTTTGAAACTGATGGTGTATAATCACAAAATAGAACAACTGAAAACTTACTCTCCCTCCCTCCCGTCTTTCATTGCTAAATTTCCTAATTTATCCATTTATGAAGTAAAGAATAAATTACAGTTATTTCTCTTGGTTAATGGATTTCTTTAAAGATTATCTCCGAGATTATTGCTAATATTCATTAAGATAAAAACCAAACAATTAAGAATCAATAATACTAAGCACATATTTTTAAAATCAGCTTGTTTAATATCAATATGCAAATTAGCCTTCCGTTTCGCACTGTAAACTACTATTTGTTGTGTATATAATACAATTGCATGTTATTATTATGTAGATATTTGTCAACAGTATTAATAATGTTAAGCAATTTTATTGATAATTGAGGTTTAAATAAAAATAAAATCCTGTAGAATTTGATGTAAATAACTAAGAGAATTGTAATCGAATAGTAATATAGTTTCGGTTACAGACAGAAAAACAGACAATCTCCATTATAATAAGATATATATATATATATATATATATATATTATATATATGAGGAAATAACAGATTGGGAAATGGAAAGGTTTTTTTTCTTCCTCCTGGATGAATGTTGGAAAACACGGTTACTATGTGACCTTTATATTTCTTTCTTTGCTTATTGCTTGAAAATATCAAAAGCACAAAATTGGTCAATATTAAAAAGTGAGAGAGACGTGGATACATGGGAGAGATCATCAGGAGAGAGAGAAGAGAGAGAGAGAGAGAGAGAGAGAGAGAGAGAGAGAGAGAGAGAGAGAGAGGGGCGTGGTGATTCATTATGAAGAGAGACGACGGACATACAAGAAAAGGGGAGACAAGAGAGACATGAGAGAATTCACCCAGGATAGAGAGAAGGAACTGAAGAGAGAGACGAGAGAAGAGAAGAGAGAAGAGAGAGAGAGAGAGAGAGAGAGAGAGGGGCGTGTGATCAATTATCGAGTGAGAACAGACGGACATACAAGAAAGGGGAGACAGAGAGACATGAGGAGATCACAGGATAGAGAGACGAGAGAGAGGAGAGAGAGAGAGAGAGAGAGAGAGAGGAGAAGAGAAGAGAGAGAGAGAGAGAGAAGGGGCGTGTGATCATTATGAAGAGAAGACGCGAAGGAAGACGGACATACAAGAAAGGGAGACAGAGAGACTGAGGGATCACCAGGAGAGAGAGAGAGAGAGAGAGAGAGAGAGAGAGCGAGAGAGAGAGAGGAGAGAGAGAGAGAGAGGGGGCCGTGGTGATCATTATGATAGAGGAGACACGACGGACATATCAGAAAAGGGGAGACAGAGAGAACATGAGGAGATCAACCGCAGGATAGAGAGAGAGAGAGAGAGGAGAGAGAGAGAAGAGAGAGAGAGAGAGAGAGAGAGAGGGGCGTGTCGATCATTTAGAGAGAGACAGACGTGGGCGACTACAGAAAGGTGGAGACAGAGAGACATGAGCGAGCATCAAGGAGAGAGAGAAGGGAGAGAGAGTAGAGAAGAGAGAGAGAGAGAGAGAGGGGTGGGGTGATAAATATGAAGAGAGACAGACGGACATACAGAAAGGGGAGACAAAGAGACAGAGGGATTCGCATAAAAATTATTAACCCTTTGCACCAAAATTTTTCCGCATAGCGGGTTCGAAATCATATAATGTGTATAGATGTACAACATATATATTTAATTTCCTATGTATATTATTCTCCTAAGTGAAAGAGACGGGGATACATGGAAAGAGATCACAGGAGAGAGATCGAGAGAGAATCGAGCAGAAGAAGAGAGAGATTTAGAGAAGAGAGAGAGAGATTCAGGAGTGAGACACACACACAGGAAGGGATCATTATGAAGAGAGAGAGAAAGTGTGGTGTTGTGATGTGTGTGTTGTGTGTGTGAGAGAGAGAGAGGAGAAGAGAGAGACGACAGAAACAGACAGCAGACAGAAGAGCACTAAAGACAGGCAAACAGACAGTGAGAGATCTCCCATTACTTATTACATCACACACACACACACACACACACATGCCAGACATTTCAACACAGTGCATTCACACACACACATCAGAAGTGATCATTATGAAGAGAGACAGACAGACAGTCAGGAGAGTGAGAGAGAAAGAAGATACTCCATGAAAATTAATTAACTCTTTGCTACCAAATTTCCCCAAAATTGTACCAAATTCCCCAAATTGTAAACCAAACAATCATAATTGTGTATAAATGTACACATAAATTTTTCTAACTTCTAGGGTTGTATGCGCATTAAAATCATCAACCAACCAACCAATCCAACCCATACCAACCAACTACTTGCTGTTAAATATATTTTTGCTAAACTTTCGCTCCCATTAACTTCTTTGCCGTACCAAATTTCCTCCATTGCTGGTACCAATTTTCTTGGTATTTTTTACCCTGTATGACAGGATATTTCAAAGTTCATATCTATTTACCACAGAACCCTATTTTTTCAAATAGAGTTATATATTGTATTCTGAATCCTTCTGCTCAATTAATAATGAGCTACGCAGCAGTTTTTGTACTTTGCTTGGATGTGGTTATGCGCATGATGGAAGAGCCGCATGTGAGCGGTTTTATATATATCAAAGAGTTACGCATTGACCTATTTTTCTTGGAGCTATTTCTACAATAAATAAAAAACAAACATTATTCTCCAAAATAAACAATTTTCCCTTCCATGACGAGCAGCATCCAACGTGTGTAATTGTTTTCCCTTTACAAATATCAATCTAAGTAATAATCTAAATGGTAAAAATGTAAAGAATGAAATTGTAATTGGTAATAATAAATATAAATAAGTAATAAACGTCATTTGAGATACTTTTAAATAATTATTAGTAAATTCGATTCATTATGGAGGTCTCCATATCTCACAGAGTTTAGTCAATATTGTATAGTATTCTGCCCAGGTTCTCTTCGCTGTGCGTTTAGGTCTTTGTCATTCTCACCGTTGTCTCTGTATCTGTCGATACGTAGATTATAATCTATGTGGATCTGTCACTATGATAGTTCTTTGGGTGATGTCTTTTCTAATGTCGTGAATTATGTCCTTTTATGAATCACATCTGTATACTGGCTACTACTTATGTTCTGCTATCTTCTATAATGCACGAGATATTTATCGTTCATGTACTTTTTTTTTCTGTAGTATTTTTTATATGTTTGTATGTGCTTGTTCTTAATCTATATATGTGTATCGTCTTCGTGTGATCTGTCAACTTGGTAATTTGTTTCTGTCCGTATCTCTAGTATCGACGGAGATGTCGTTGATCTTGTGTTGTGCTATAATATGGACCCTTTCTTAGAGTGTAGTCTAGTATGCTCTCGAATCTGTGCTACTGTCACCAGATCCGATGTAGACGTGTCAAGACTGTCTATGGTGATACTGTCTGAAGTCCAAGGACCGCTAGAACTCTCCAAGCACTGGAGCCAGGGCGACAGCAAAGTAGTTGATGCCTGGGATGCAGGATGCTGATGAGACCCCAAAGAAGGCTAGACGATGGAGAGTTCATGGGTATCGCGCTGACGATAATATAGTGAAAGTATATAATGTCGTATAGTACATATTGATGTATTAAAAAAATTAGATATAAAAAGATTTAATTGTAATTGTATATATCGTACATTTAGATATTTAAAAAAATATTAGATATTAAAAAGACATTTAATTGTAAATGTAAATAATCGAGACATTAGATATTTAAAAAAATATTCTAGATATTAAAAAAGATTAAATTGTAATTGTAATAATTAATTATAAAAGTAATATCGACATTTAGATATTTTAAAAAAAATAGTATAATAAAGAATACGACAGAGAACATAGGTGAGTGGCGAACGTGAAGGCTTGTCGTATTCTCGGTAGGAAGCGGGCTAGGCCTTTGCCTGGTCATGTAGGAACTGGTAGAATCAGAACCCGCTTCCATCAGGTTTATACGCGCCTGCCCCCGGGTTAAAATCGCGAAGATGGTCGATGCACGAGGGGGCCATCCCACCGGCAACACCTGCCCCCTCGATTTAAAAGGGGCGGGGCTGGTTTAATTGCCCAGTGCCTGAGGCGACCCTTGAAGGGGAATGCCGAGGGGATAGACGCAATTGTAAACCCGCCACCATGAAGTCTCGGCTTGTAGGTTGGTCGCCACGTTAATAGGGCCGATGTGGCCTAACTAGTACAAGTGGTGTACGAGGATATTACTACGGGTGACACATTAGCACGAAGTCGAGATAACTCAGTTCCCGGGTGTAACGCGCCAGGTGCCGGATGATAGCTTATGAGGATTCCCGCGGCCGCGAATTGGCCTCGACAAATTCTCGTATGTGGGGGCGCAGACCAAGCCCGGAAGTTGAGGGAAAACTAGTATAAGTAGAAGTGGGGTGCGGCAGGGTTGAATTGCGATTTTGAGTTACTGAAGATTTATTATCGACGAACGGATTTTTCAGCTGCTGAGAATTTTATTGAGTTGCTAAAGATTTACGAAATCGAGACGACGACGGGATTTTTTAAACTGCTAAAGACTTTTTGACGGCGACGCAAGACATTGTTAATACAGTCGATATTATTTTTCCCCTTTATTTTTTTTTTTCATTCTAGAAAGAGAATTAAATTGTAAATTGTTCATAAGCTATAGCGTCTCCGTTAGTAGGTGTAGTTCTATATGTGGTTTAACTTGGCTCGTATTAGTGTCTAATCGCCCTATAAACTGGTCCTCCCCCTTGTAGGGGTGGTAGGCTGAAAGGGGATTTTGGAAAAGTGAAAGGGGACAGAGATAACTTTAGGCACTAAGACATTTATAAGTTGATCTCCACGTTTCTTATTTTTGAGGGGACAATATTTTCACCGAGCAAGTCACAGATGTTTCTTCTTAATCTCTGGAGTAAACGGGTAGAGATTCTTTTTGGCCGCCAAGAATCCGGGTTAATTTCGCGAGGATCTTTCCGACGGGCTCAGGACTTCTAGAGATTGTTTTTTTTTGTCTATTTATTTATTTTATTATATTTAATTTTAATTTTGCTTTAATTTTGTTTATTCATTTTCATTTGTTTAATTTTATTTTTTATTAATCATCACAAATCTAATTTTTAAGTGTAAATTGGAAAATGTAAATTGTAATATCATGAATTGTAAATTGTAAATATCATAAATTTAAAATTAAAAGTATTAAACATTTTAAAAAACTTTTTAAATAAAATTATATATTAGAAGACTATATAAAAGAATTAATTTCAAATATGATTAAATTTTGTTAAAGTTTATTTAAAAAATATCAAATATTGAAAAAAATGTAGCATAGTAATAATTGTGAATTATATATTATTAAGATGTAATATAAATCATAATGAAATTTATATATATATATATATATATGATATTATATATATAGTATATATATATATAATATAATATATATATATTATAAATTATATCATATGTGTGTGAAAATAAAATGGAAATTAATCGCGAACATATATATATAATATAAAGAAATTTGAAAAAACAAGTATTTCCGAAATTGGGATGAATTTAAATATCGATGGTTTAAAAATTTCGGGTTACATTGAACCTATCATCAGGATGCTTTGGGGTGAAGGAAAATGAATGCATGTTTTTATATGAGACAGGAGATGAAAATCTTTTAGTTATGTAAGCTGTAAATTTGATCAAGGCGTTTATATATATATATATATAATAGTATATATATATATATATATATACTAATATAATATAATATATTGTTAAACTATAAATTATAATATTGTAAATTTAAATATTAAAAAATTTAATTAAATCACATTGACTCTATTCGATTATTGAATAATATAAAAAATTGGGGATTAAATAATTCTTTTAATTTAATGCTATTTAAAAAATTTTTCGTATTAAAAAAACAAATAGATTGTAAATTTTTATATTTAAAGTAATATAATAATTAAAGTGGTAAATCATAATAATAATCTAAAATTGTTAAGGGTAAATTGTAAATTTAAATGTTAAAAAATAAATATTATTTAAAAAAATTAGATTCAATATTGAGATACATAAAACGAATTAAATTTCATAATATAAAACTTTAAAAAATGTGTGTTTTTTAATATATAGATATTAAAAAGTTTAAGGTTGTAAATTGTAATAATTGTAAATTGTAATAATTAAAATAAATTTAGGTTGGAAATTGGTAATAATCTAAAGTGTAATAATAATTGGAAATCATAATAATCAAAGTGTTATATGTAATTGTAATAAATAACAAAGTGTAATAATAATTTGAAATTATAATAATCTAAATTGTAATAATGTTACACAGTGGTAATAATATTTGAAAATAATAATAATCTAATTGTTAATATAATTGGAAATTTAGAATAATCTAAAATTGGTAATAATCTCAAGAGTAAATAATAATTCGGAATTAATAATAATCTTAAATTGTAATAATGTAACAGTGTAATAATACATTTGAAATAAATAATAATCTAAAATTGTAATAATAATTGGAAATTAGAAATAATCTAAATTGTAATAATTAAAGAGTAATAATAATTGGAAAATTATAAATAATCTAAATTTTATAATAATCTAAAGAGTATAATAATTTGGAAATTATAATAATCTAAATTGTAATAATCGAAAGAGTAATAATTATTGGAAATTATAATAAATCTAAGTGTAATAAATCTAAAGAGTAATAAATAATTGGAAATTAGAAATAATCTAAAGTGTAATAATCTAAAGAGTAATAATAATTGTAAAATTGTAATAAATCTAATCAAAGTGTAATAATCTAAAGAGTAATTAATCATTGGAAATTATAATCAATCTTAATTTTAATAAGCTGGAAGTGTAATAATAATTGAAATTATAATAAGTCTAAATTGTAATAATCTACAAGTTGTAATAATAATTGGAAATTATAATAATCTAAAAGTGTAATGATTTAAAGAGTATAATAATTGGAAATTATAAATAATCTAAAGTGTATTGATTTAAAGAGTAATAATACATTGGAAAATTATAACAATCTAAAGTGTAATAGATCTAAAGATGTAAATAATTGGAAATTATAATAATCTAAAGTGGTAATGATTTAAAAAGAGTAGATAATAATTTGGAAATTTATAATATAATCTAAAAGTGTAATAATCTTAAAGAGTTAAATATAATTGGAAATTTAATAATACTAAAGATGTATGATTTAAAGAAGTAAATATATTGGAATTATAATAATCTAAAGTGTAATGATTTAAAGAGTAATAATATAATTGGAAATTATAAACAATCTAAGTAGTAATGTCTAAAGAGTAATATAATTGGAAATAATAATAATCTAAAGTAGTAAATGTATACTAAAGAGTAATAATTAATTGGAAAATTATAATTAATCTAATATAATATTGTAATAATCCTAAAAGTGTAATAATTGATTGGCACTGTTTATAATATAATTGAAGAGAGTAAATAAAATCTAAAGACTAATAATCTAAAGTGTAATAATAATTGGAATTATAATAATCTAAAAGTGTAATAAATCTTAAAGATGTAATAATACTCAATTGTAATAATCTCAAATGGTAATAATAATTGGACAATTATAATAAATGTAAATTGTAATTGTATAATCTAAAGTGTAAGTTGTTTAAGTGTAACTGGCTATTCTTTGTTATTAAATATTTGTTTGGCTAAACTTTCGTCTGTTAAACTAAGACTTTTTTATTCTTCCTTTCTCTATCAGCTGAATTCTGAATAAATAAACGATCTCTTTTTTCTTATTTTTTCTCATCTAAACCTCCCCATCGCGCCTTTGCCTTCAGCGGCGAACGAACACAACGTGTGTAATCATAGTCAACAAAAACATATTAAGCAAATAAGTGCAGAGGAATGAATTTAATTTGTCGTTGATTTACAAAAAAACCTGCGAAACGCCTTGCACCGACGTGGACCTGAGGTCCACGTGGTACAACGCTCACCTGGATGGGTTCGTGTGTGCGGCGGGGCGAAGAGGGGGACACGGCAAATAAACAAAGAAAGCTGTTATTACTGCTTTACCGCACTGGATGATGTTCTTGCGCCAAGGATCGATCGGCGCATGCTCTGAACCTTACGGAATCGTTTTTCCGAAGCAAATGGCGGACTGGATTGGTGTGGTTATCTATTATAATGGAGATTGTGTGTCCAGTCCGCCGGTAATTTGATGGAATACGAGTTCCTGGTCCTCCAGCTGCCTCTGAAATATGCTACGGCCGGTGACGTAATTAAAATAACGTCCCAGCTATGTCGTCCTCGGCAAGCGTTATGCTCGACAAGAAAACAACTTAGGGCGTTTAATGATATTTTAAGAGGGGGGGTGGGGGCTTTCTCATTCATTTTTGATATGAACAAATGGAGATGGTATATTATACTATATATATATTATATTATATATATATAGTATATATATAATATATATATAAAGTAAGTAAAATGAACAAATGAGGTAGATAGATAGATAGAACTAGATATCCATACTTCCATATCTAAACAATAATTAACGAACAAATTTCATAAATAAATAAGAATTACGACAAAAAAAAAAAAGAGTAAGCCCCCCTCTAAAATACATTTAAGCGCCCTAAGTTGGTTCGTTTTTCTTTCAAGTAACACCACCGAAGACGACATACAGGCGGACGTTATTTTAATAAGTCACCGGGTAGCAATTTCCTGGAGGGCAGGAGACACGGAATGCAGCTTCCTCATAATTACCAGTCCGCTCTCTGTACCGAAACTATATCAGTACTACCCAAGTAACAATTCCCTTAGTTATTTAACGTGCACAATTCCTCAATCATGATGTTATTTTTTTATTGAATTTAAAACCTCATCATTGAATGAAAATAGTAAAAGTAAATGTAAAGTCGTCGGGGCGGCGCTAAAGTCGTATCAGCCAGTCGCCGATAGAGTCCTATTCCCCTTTTCAACTAGCAGCTAGTACCAAGGAGATTATTTGTGCATACCTGAAGGTGAGTGCCACACTTACTATTAGCCTCCATTACTTTCATTATCGCAACACGATGCCCTGTGCTACTTCATACGCTGAGTTTGGCGAGAACCGGTATCGACTAGGAACTTTTTGGCGGGTTCTAGCCAACGCTCTATACCGACTGAGTAAACCGACAGTTTTAATACTATTAATACTGTTGGCCCATATCTACATGATTTTAGTTTATCACGTACCCCCACGTGTACGGGTTTAGGCACAGGCCCCATTTAATGTGGGACCACCCATGGGGAGCGGGTGAAAATTGCGTTGATATCCCGTCGCCATTCCCCTTCAAGGGGAACACTCCGGTACTGGTCCATCGAATAACCCAGGCCTGTCCCTTTACATGCGAGGGACATGGTGTTTGCCTGGGGGGACGACCATGGAGATCACGCCTATTAACTATGTAAGATCCAGAGCCCGAAGCACACTTGAACCCCATCGGCGTTTGGCGCAGGTCGACATCGGCTATACGATACACGATTGTATTTATATATACAAACAAAATAGCGGTTTAACAGTGGTTAACGGGAAAGCTAATTTGCATTTGATATCAAAAATTTTGATTTTAATTAGATATGTGCTTGGTATTTGAAGAATAATTTTTTTTTTTTTTTTGGGAAACAAATAATTCTCTATCACACGTTTATATCCCAAGAAAGTCAGATATTATAAGATGTATCGACAAAAAAAAAAAAAAAGAAAAGAGATATTATGGATAGGAATTTATTATAATGATTTCTACATTCTAATTTTGATTATCCCAACTCTCTTTTTCAATAAAATATTACAGAGTTACAATCGTGAGGCATCAGAGGTAATGCTAAATTAGTAATTTGTTTTTGCTTCAGAAAGAAATTATTATACGTATAATCCTCCATACAAAGAAATAGTGGCACGGACGTGCAAGATGCGAAGACTGTCAACAAAGATAAAAAAATTTACAGAGAATTTCGAAAGAAATTTACTTTTAATTATTAAAGCAAAAATTTAGGTTTTATGTAAGGAAAATTTGTTTTTTTTTTCTTTTTTAATTAACTACATAAACTTGGAAATTGTTTCTTTATATTAACCGTAAAAGAAACATAAAAAGTTGAATTTTCCCCAATTTTTTATTGACGTTTTAAAACTATTTTTAAACAATTTAAACGATATTTTGGAAAGTCCGCGCGGTTTAGCAACATACTTCTACTATTTGATCATAACGCATACTCTAAAAAAAAAAAAAAACAAAAAAAAACTAGGCGTGCAAATGTATAGTACACCTTCCGTTTAAAATAATATTTTTTATTACTGTATTGCCACGCAATATTTTAAACAAATACAACCGTAGTTTGGCTTTAACTTATTGAAAAAACGCCTTTAATTCAGCTGATAGAATAATATAATAAAGAAGAAATATGGCCAGATAATTTTTGTAAATGTAAATGAATTTGAGTAAATTATAAATGTAAATGGCAATTAAAAATGACATTTGAAAGGCCCGCGGTTTTTGCAACGGTTTTCTGTTTAGTTTTGTTTTTGTTTGGCTTAGAAGCGAAAACTATTCTTAAGAAATTTTTTGTTGAGTTTGCTGACAGAAACGGCTAAAAGAATCTTTGTTGCCGCTGTTGTTTTGAAAGAAGCAGTTTTGTTTGAAGTTGCCTATTTGAGGAACCCGAAGGGAATATGCAACCAGTCACAAGAAAAAAAGAAGTAAAAGAAAAAGAGCATTTCATCTGACTTCATTTTCAAATGATCTCTTTAAAAACGTATACACTAAAGTTAAAATAACCTTCAGCATCACGTGAACGTTGCTTGTTGAAAGGAATATAAGAAATAGAATAAGAAATAAGAAAAAAACAACCTAACTTTTTTTTCTTTCTTTTTCTTTTCTTTTCTTTTTTTTTTTTTTCTTTTCTTTTTTTTTTTCCTTTTTGTGTTTTTTGTTGCCTACTTCTAAAAGTGGTCCTCTTAAATCGTTGCGTACAGACAAAAGAGGAAATAAGAAGAGGGGTGTTGTGGGTGGAGGGGCGCCATGAAAAAATAAGGGAGAAATTGAAAGGTGAAAAGAGAAGAAAGAAAAGAAAGAAAGAAAGAGAAGAAGAAGAAGGTGAACAACAAACAAGAGCGTAAGGAGGAGGTAGGGTTACTATTTAAGTAGACATGAGGTGCTGTGGAAGAAGAAGAAAGAAGAGAAGAAGAATGAAAACGAATGAAAAAGCGAAGAGGTTGAACGAAGAAAAGAAGAAAGAAGAAAGAAGAAAGAAGAAAGAAGAGAAGAAGAGAATAAGAAGAAACGATGAAAAACGAAGAGGTGACGAAAAAGAAGAAAAGAAGAAAGAAGAAGAAGAAGAAAGATAGAAGAAGAAGAAGAAGAACGAAGAAGAAGAACGTAAGAAGGGTGGTGGAGTTTGAAAATAAAAAAATAAAAAAATAAAGAAAAAATAGAAAAAGAGGAATGAAAGTAAGGCCAACGAATGAGACAACGAAGGAGGAAGAAAGAAAGCGTATGAAAATGGCCATGTAAATGCAATGAAGAAAGCAAAAGAAGAATGAAGAAGAAGTGAAAGAGAACAAGAGGAGGGGGGGAAGGAAGTGACGAAGGAAGAGTAAGAGTGAGGAAAAGGAGGAGAATGAAGGGTAATTAGGCGAGAAAGAAGAAGAGGCAAAAAAGAAGAAGGAAGAGGGGGAGGGTGTAGTAAGAAAGAAGAGAAGAAAGAAGAAGAAGAAGAAGAAGAAGAAGAAGAAGAAGAAGCAATGAGCGATGAAAGGAAGGGAGTTGACGAAGAAGAATATTAAAGAAGAAGAAGAAGAAGAGAAGAAGAAAGAGAAGAAGAAGAAGAAGAAGAGAAAGGGATAGAAGAGAAGAAGAGTGAAATAAGGAAAGGGAGAGAAGAAGAAGATAAGAAGAAGAAGAAGAAGAAGAAAGAAGAAGAAGAAGAAATAGGAGTAGGAGGTGAAAAGAAAAAAACGAGTAAGGAGGATATAAATTATTTTTCAGGAGAGGAAAAGGTCATTGATAGCAATAAACAATTTTCCTTTTACGGATAACAAGAAGATCTTCACTTGCACATACACGACTCCAACAACGAACACAGGACCAGAGTTATTAAACACGCATCCCCACACTGTTATTATCTCTGTGTACTTTCCCGGGGGGGGGGGCACCACAGCGGTAGTGGGTTAGCAAACTCTTCTTTAAAATTAATTCACTAAAAGTAACATGAGTTCAGCATTGAGGCCTTTTACCAGACAAGTATAGATAAATATCATTTATGGCTACGTTTGGCACTATCGATAGTGGGGGTATCAGAATTGAGAAACCGTAGCCTTGACGAGTAATTAGCAAAAGGAAGTAATTAGAAAAAAAACACTAAAAATTAGGATAAGGATAGTTAAATTAGTACCTGTATGGCACTATATAGCACTCTTCTACGTTCTGGGGCATATATTTAGGTGCAATAATACACAATAGCGATGTAGATGCAAATCTCTCTCACTCTCGTCTCTCTCTCCTCTCAGTCGTCTCTCTCTCTCTCTCTATATATATATATATAATATATATATATATATATATAAGAAGAGTTTTATAATTTGCATTGAAGCATTGGTTATATATTGGTTAGGAGGTTGATTTAGAAGGCTATCACAATTGCAGGTGTAAAGAAAAAAATAATAAATACGGTAACAATGGTGTTGTGTGTTAATCCTGTATTTATTCTGGAATTTTCGAGAATATACTCTTTTTTCAAAAGATCACTGGAACTGAAGCAGTCTAGTTATGGCATTTCTTTTTAAAAGTGCAATTTTTAAATAACAATTTTTTATTTTTTTTAATAATTCATTTAAAAAGAAAATGCCATAAAAAGAGGAACTTCTATATTTCAACACACACATACACACAATAAACAAGGCACGCACACAACAGAAACACACACACCGCAGACAAACACACACACACCACATACCATACAGATAACACACACAACATGCACATACTACACACACACGGTGTTGGGACTTGACACACATCCAACACACATCCCAATCATAAGCACAAATAATAGCGTCATAATCACGACACACACATCATACCACACACATACACCACACACACACACAACAGAACAATCAGGTTGATTTTGAATAGACATGGACATCACATACACACGCACAGAAATAATGCAAACTGAACACCACCAACAAAAACATGGTAGGCTCCAATTCCTGGAATGTAACACACACACACCCCAATAGCGTATATGTAACTACATAACTACAACTCCCGGTCAGAGTATACCTGAGGGTAAATAGTGATGAAGTGGTACTCCATACAAACCGCAGAGCTCCAGAATTGGATACTTCACGCATCAGAATTGAACGTCATTCTCAAGGACATTAAGACCTTCCATTACTGCCTTCTAGCACCATATATAATAAGAAAGACGCGTGGTAATAAAATGGTTAAAAGCGTACGAAATGGACTCGTCGATCGCGAGTTCAAAATCCCTGGACGAGTAGTTTACATTTCACGTAGCGCTAAAACCATTGGGAAATGTATGAATCCAATTACTATCCCTCCAGCTATGGGTAAAGTAAGTAGGAGGACTGGAATCTTTAACCAGGCTAAGTAACCAGTCTAGGACAAGGAAAACTCTGATTCCGAACCTGGTAACTCCGCTTAAAATTGACCTTGTTGTCAAACATCCTAAGCTTTGTGTTGGAGGTGTTTGGTAAAGGAAGCACTCTGTGACGGCCTTTTACAACACAAGAGCCATGTGTGTATTAATAACAGTTAAAATCCCTTCCCTTCCTGTAGTTGATGACTGCCTAATGTTAGGTGCCGATCGGAATTACAATTCCGGCTGTTGGTTAGCTCACAAAATGTCTAGCCACAACTGAAGAAGACTTGAATCAAGTTGAAACACGCGTGTACTGTGGATGGCCCTATAATATATATATATTATATATATATATATAATATATAATAAAACAGGGTTGAGGGGTTGACATAGGGCAATAGGCTTAGGGACAATAGAGGTGGCTAGGGATTGCAGACAGACCGATGATAAGAAGGGGGCCCTTGGCCTTACTGGCCGTCTAGTCTAGAGTATAGGGCTAAAATGGAGTGGACGAAGACGGTAGAGATAACGAAAGGGGTTGTTAGTGTTAGATACCGCGTTATCTTATATAATATACCAGTCCATTAACAGGCAAACGAATAAATATAGTAAATACTGATGCATACACTATAATCTGGACACGATCCATATTCTTATCAATGACTGTTCAGCTTATGGGTTTAAGAATTACTTCTTGCAAAAGAAAATCTGCTCAAGATATTTGACAAAGAAATTGTATCCTGCCCAATTTTTGACGACAATAAAATGGAGCGGCTTTTGTAGCAGGCTGACAATGGAAAATAATACGTTGAATTGTATTTTACTATTATGGGCTAAAGAATGTAAAGAAATATAAGCTTTTTTTCTGTAAAATCAAACAAATTTCTTAGCTGTAATGATTATTTTTCATATGAAGTATTATTGAAAATAAGGGTAAAAAACGATTTGGTCATGTATGGGGTTAATTTCGCATCATTGCCTGAGGAGAGGGTTTGTCCTGCCCCGCTTGATGTCACTTGGTTCCGCTAGGGGCCTCTTGTTATTTAAGCGCTGATTCGAAATTTCTCTACCCTCTTTCCTCGCTCCGAGACCTCATGGTAGTTAGACAATATGTCATTCCTCTCTCGTTAGGGGGCGTTTTCCGGCTCTAACGGACCGGCTACGTGTCACTGGTAAAGGTGATTTATACAGCATGGACTATTACTTAGTCTCATACTCTGTGCCAGCTTTATAATCATGTGTACTTTTTATATTTTTCTGTCAGTGGAACTTTTATGTATGTACATAAACATACATACATAAAAAGTCACTGACAAAGAATAATATAAAAGTACACATGATATAAAGGTACAAGATATGAGAACTAGAATAAGTCCATGCTGTATAAATCACTTACAGTGGACGCAGTAGCCGGCGTTGCAGAGCCGGAAGCCCCAACGAAGAAGGGAATGACAATTGTCTAACTCATGAGGTCTCGGAGCGAGGAAAGAGGTAGAGAATTCGAATCAGCCGCTTAAATACAAGAGGCCCCTAGCGAGAACCAGTGGACCATCAAAAGCGGGCAGACTCCTCGTGCAAATGCGAATTAACCCCTACAGACGGCAAATCGTTTTTTACCCTATTTTCAATAATACTTCATAGAAATAATATTACAGCTAGAATTTGTGATTTTTACAGAAAAAAAGCTTATTTCTTACATTCTAGCTCCTATAGTAATACAATTTCAACGTTTATTTTCCATTGTTAGCTGACAAAAGCCGCTCCATTTTATTGTCGTCAAAAAATGGAGATACAATTTCTTTGTTCAAAATATTTGGAGAGATTTTCTTTGGCAAGAAGTAATTTCTTAAACCCATAAGCTAACAGATGTAGATATGGATGTGTCCAGATTTAGTGTAGCATCAGTATTTATATTTTTATTCCGTTTGCCTTAATGACTGAATATATTTATAAGAATGAACGGGTATCAACACACAACCCCTTTCCGTTATCTCTACCGTCTTCGTCCTCCATTTTAGCCCATACGTTAGACTAGACAGGCCAGTAGGCACAGGCCCCTCTGATCAATCGGTCTGGTCATGTCAATCCTAGCACCTCTATTGTCCCAAGCATTGCCCTTATTCAACCCCTCACCCTTTTAATAATATATATATATATATAATATATATATATATAGGGCCATCCACAGACCACGTGTTTCAACTTATCAGTCTCTTCAGTGTGGTAGACATTTGTGAGCTACCACAGCCGGATTGTATCCGATCGGCACCTAACATTAGGCAGTCATCACTTAACAGAATGGGAGTGGATTTTAACTGTTTTAATACACACATGGCTTTGTGTGTAAGGCCGTCAAGAGTGCTCCTTTTCCACGCCCCCTCCAACAAGTAGGAATGTGACACAAGGTCAATTTTAAGGCGGAGTTTACCAGGTTCGAAATTCGGTTTTCCTTGTCCTAGACTGGTTACTTTAGCCATGGTTAAAGATTTCCAGTCCTCCCTACTATTTACCCATTAGCTGGAGAGGATAGTAATTGGATTCATTACATTCCAATGGTTTTAGCGCTACGTGAAATGTAAACAACCTCGTCCAGGATTTGAACTCGTCGACGAGTCCATTTCTTACGCTTAACCATTATACCAAGCGGTCTTTCTTATTATATATGTGCTAGAAGGCAGTGAATGAAGGTCTTTAATGTCGCTGAGAATGACGTTCTAAATTCTGATGGTGAAGTTCCAATTCTGGAGTCTGCGGTGTATGGAGTACCACTTCATCACTTATTACCCCTCAGGTATACTCTGACCGGGAGTGTAGTACTGTTAGGAGTGTGTGGTGTGTTTATCATTCCAGAATTTGGCCTTACCATGTTTTTGTTGGTGGTGGTCAGTTTGATTATTTCTGTGCGTGTGTATGTGATGTCCATGTCTACTCAAAACACCTGTTGTTCTGTTGTGTGTTGTGTGTGTATGTGTGTGTGTGTGTGTGTGTGTGTGTGTTTTGTTGGGTGTGTGTGTGTGGTGTTCTTAAGTCCAACCCGTGTGTGTTGTATATGTGCATGTTGTGTGGTTATCTGTATGTGTATGTTGTGTGTGTGTGTTTTGTTGGGTGTGTGTGTTCTGTTTGTGTGCGTGCTTGTTCATGTGTGTATGTGTGTGTTGAATATAAGAAGGTTCCTAGTTTTTTGGCATTTCTTTTTTAAATGAATTATTAAAAAAAATAAAATTTTTAAAATGCACTTAAACGAAATGCATAACTAGACTGCTTCAGTTTCCCAGTGATCTTTTGAAAAAAGAGATATTATCTCGAAAATTCAAGAATTAAATCAGGTTAACACACAACACCAAATTGTTACCGTATATTATTTTTTTCTTTACCCCTGCATTGTGATAGCCTCTAAATCAAACCCCTAACCATATATACACAATGCTTCAAGCAAATTATCAAACCTCTCTATATATATATATATATTATATTTATATATATATAGAGAGAGAGAGAGAAGAGAGAGAGAGAAGAGAGAGAGTGAGAGAAGATTTTGGCATCTACACGCATGTGTATTATTGCACCTAAATATATGCTCCCAGAGGTAAAAGAGCTATAGTGCCATACAGGTTACTAATTTACCTATCCTATTCCTAATTAGTGTTTTTTTTTCTAATTCTTCCTTTTTGTAATTACTCGTTCAAGGCTACGTTCTCAATTCGTGATACCTCCCACTATCGATAGTGCCAAAGGTAGCCTATAATGATCTTATTATCTATACTTGTCTGGTAAAAAGGCCTCAATTGGAACTCATTATTTAGTGATAATTTTAAGAAGAGTTTGCCTAAACCACTACGCTGTGGTGCCCCCCCCCCCAGGAAGTACACAGATAATAACAGTGTGGGGATGGTGTTAAATAACTTCCTGTGTTCGTTGTTGGGTCGTTGCTCGCAAGTGAAGATCTTCTTGTTTTATCGGTAAAGAAATTGTTTATTGCTATGCATGACCTTTTCTATCCTGAAAAATAATTTAATCTCTCCACTCGTTTTTCTTTTTCTTCACCTCCTACTCCTATTTCTTCTTCTTCTTCTTCTTCTTCTTCCTTCTTGCTTCTTCTCTTCTTCTCTCCGTTTCCTATTTCACTTCTTCTTCTTGCTCTATCCCTTTCTCTTCTTCCTCTTCTTCTTCTCTTCTTCTCTTCTTCTTGCTTCTTCTTAATAATTCTTCTTCGTCCTCCCTTCTTTTCTCGCTTCATTCTCTTCTTCTTCTTTTCTTCTTATTCCTGTCTTTTCTTATCTTCTCTTCTTCTTCACACCCCCCCCTCTTCCCTTTCTTCTTTTTTGCCTCTTCTTTCTTTCTCGCCTATACCCCTTCATTCTCCTTCTTTCCTCACCTCTTACTCTTCTTCGTCACTTCCTTCCCCCACCCTCTTGTTCTTTCATTCTTCTTCATTCTTCTTTTTGCTTTTCTTCTATCATTTTTAGATGGCGCATTTTCAAATAGCTTTTCTTTCTTCCTCCTTCGTTGTCTCATTCGTTGCCTACTTATCATTCCTCTTTTTATTTTTTCTTATTTTTTTATTTTTTTAATTTTCACTCACCACTTTTTTTACTTTCTTCTTCCTTCTTCTTCTTCTTCTCTTTCTTCTTCTTCTTCTTCTTCTTCTTCTTCTTCTTCTTCTTTTCCGTCACCGTCTTCGTTTTTCATCGTTTCATTCTCTTCTTCTTCTTCTTCTTCTTCTTCTTCTTCTTCTCTTCTTCTTCTTTCGTCACCTCTTCCTTTTTCATCGTTTCATTCTTCTTCTTCCTTCTTCTTCTTCTTCCACAGCACCTCATTCTAACCTTAAATAGTACCCTACCTCCTCCTTACGCCTTGTTGTTTGTTTCTCTTCTTCTTCTTCTTTCTTTCTTTTCTTCTTTCTTCTTTTTTCTTCTTCACTCATTCTCCTTTATTTTTCATCGCCTCCTCCACCCCAACCCCCCTCTTCTTATTTCCTCTTCTTGTCTGTACGGCCAACGATTTAAGAGACTCAACTTTAGAAGTAGGCAACAAAAAAACACAAAAAGGAAAAAAAAAAGAAGAAAAAAAAAGAGAAAAGAAAAAGAAAGAAAAAAATTTAAGTTGGTGTTTTTTCTTATTTCTTATTTCTTTTTCTTATATCCTTTCAACAAGCAACGTTCACGTATGCTGAAAGGTTAATTTGCAACTTAGTGTAATACGTTTTAAAGGGGAATCAATTGAAATGAAGTCAGGAAGATGTTTTTCCTTTACTTTCTTTTTTTTTTTCTTTGACTGGGTGATATTCCTCGGCTCACAATAGACCGAACTTTCAACAAAAACTGCTTCTTTCAAAACAAGGCACAAAGATTCCTTTACCGTTTCTGTCAGCAACTCAACAAAAATTCTTAAAGAATATTTTTGCTTCTAAGCCAAACAAAAAACAAAACTAAACAGAAACCGTGCAAACCGCGGCTTTAAAAATGGTCATTTTTATTGCATTTACATTTAATTCTACTCAAATTAATTTAACATTTAAAAATTATCTGGCCATAATTTCTTCTTTATTATATTATTCTATAGCCTTGATTTAAGGCGTTTTTTTTCGAAAAGTTAAAGCCAAAACATCGGTTGTATTTTGTTTAAAAATTCGTGGCCAAATACAGAATAAAAAATATATTTTAAAGGACAGGTGTTATACATTTGCACCGCAAGTTTTTTTTTGTTTTTTTTTGATGCGTTATGCATAATAGTAGAGATGTGCAAACCGGCGGACTTTCAAAATATCCGTTTAATTGTAAAAATATTTTAAAACGTCAATAAAAAATGGGAAAATTAACTTTTTATGGTTCTTTTTACGTTTAATATAAAGAACAATTCCAGTTTATGTTGTTTAAAAAAGAAACAAACAATTTCCTCTTACATAAAACCTAAAATTTTTGCATTTAAAGTAAATTCTCGTAAATTCCTGTATAATTTTTTATCTTTGTTGACAGTTTCTCGCATCTTGGACGTGTCACTAATTTCTTTGTATGGAGGATTATACGTATAATAATTTTTTTCTGAAGCAAAACAAATTACTAATTTAGCATTACCCTTGATGCCTCAAGAATTTAACTCTTAATATTATTGAAAAGAGAGTTGGGAAAATCAAATTAGAATGTTGAATCTTATAATAAAATTCTATCATGATATATTCTTTTTCTTTTTTTTTTTTTTCTTTTCTGATACATCTAATATTCTGCTTTCTGGTATAAACGGAGTAATTAAATTTGTTTCCCAAAAAAAAAAAAAATTTCTTCAAATACCAAAGCACTATCTATTAAAATCAAATTTTTGATATCAATATGCAAATTAGCTTTCCGTTAAGCACTGTAAACGCTATTTTGTTGTAATAATATAAATACAATATGTATCTATAGCCCGTATGTGACTGGCAACGCCGGGGTTTCAAGTGGCTTCGGCTCTGGATCTTAACAAGTTTAATATGCGTTTGATCCCAGGTCTCCCCCAGGCAACACCTTGTCCGCTCGATGTAAAGGACAGGCGCTGGGGTTTATTGACCAGTACCGGAGGTGTCCCCTTGAAAGGGAATGCCGACGGGGATCAACTGCAATTTTTCATCCCGCTCCCCATGGTGGTCCCAAATTAATGGGCCTTGTCCTACCGTACACGTGGGGTACGTGATAAATACATGTAGATATGGGAACAGTATTATAATCGTAAAACTGTCGGTTTAGCTCAGTCGTAGAGCGTTTGGCAGAACCGCGCAAAGTGCCTAAGTTCTGATACCGTCCTCGCCAACTCAAGCGTATGGTAGCTACAGGGATTCTGTGCGATAAAGTAAGGAGGCTAATAGTAAGTGGGCAGCTCCACCTCAGATGCACAAATAATATGCCTTGGTCTAAGCGCTAGTGAAAAGGGATAGACTCTATCGCTGACTGGCTGATACCACACACGACTTTAGGCGCCCCGACACTTTACATTACTTTTAGCTTATTTATCAATGATTGAGGTTTAAATTAAAAAAAATAACATCATGGAGAATGTGACGTAATAACTAAGGGAATTCGTTACTTTGTAAACTGATATAGTTTTCGGTTACAGGCGGGCTGGGTAAACTTTATGAGGAGTGCATTCCGGTCTCCTGCTCAGAATTGCTACCCGGTGACCTATTAAATAACGTCCCTGCTATGTCGTTCTCGGTGGTGTTTTACTTGAAAGAAAACAACCAACTTAGGGCGTTAAAATGTATTTTAGAGGGGGCTTATCTTTTTTTTTGTCGTATTCTTATTTATTATAGAAATTTGTCGTAATTATTGTCTTAGATATGAAGATGGATATCTATCTATCTATTTCTACCTCAATTTGGTTTTCATTTTACTTATAATATATTATATATAATATATAATATATATATATAATATATATATATATACCCATCTCCATTTGTTCATATCAAAATGAGAAAGCCCCACCCCCCTCTAAAATACATTAAACGCCCTATAGTTGTTTTCCTTTCAAGTAACGCTGGCCGAGACGAATAGCTGGGGACGTTATTTTAATGTCACCGGGTAGCAATTTCAGAGGCAGGAGACCAGGACGTACTTCCTCAAATTTACCGGCGACTGACAGCAACAATCCCATTTATATAAGATAACGCACACCCAATCCAGTCCGCCATTTTGGCTTCGAAAAACGTTCGTAAGTTCAGAGCTTGCGCCGTCGAGTCCTTGGCGCAAAGTACATCATCCCATGGCGTAAGCAGTAAAAAGCTTTCTTTGTTTATTTCTGTCCCCCTCGCCCGCCGCACACACGACCCATCAGGTGAGCGTGTACCACGTGACCTCGAGGTCCGTCGGTGGCAAGCGTTTCGCAGGTTTTTGTAATCAACGACAAATTAATTCATTCCTCTGCACTTATTTGCTTATAGTTTTGTTGACTTGATTACACACGGTTGATGTGTTTCGCCGTGGAAGGCATAAAGCGCGGAGGGTGGGAGGTTTTAGAGGAGAAAAAAAGAAAAAAGAGATCGTTTTATTTATTCAGAATCAGCTATGAGAAAAGAAAAAAGTCTTGTTTTAACAGACCGAAAGTTTAAGCCAAACAATATTTAAATAACAAAGAAAGCGCAGATTACACTTAAAACAACTTACACTTTAGATTATTATCAATTTTACAATTAGATATATAATTTCCAATTATTTATTAGTCTTAGATTATTACAATTGAGATTATTACACTTTAGATTATTACCCTTTGATTAATTATAATTTCAAATTATTAATTACACTTTAGATATTAGTCTTTAGATTTTTACTCTTCAGATTATTATAACATACCAATCATTATTTAACAACTTTAAGAATTATTAAGCAATTTAGATTAATATAATTCCAAATTATATTACTCTTTAGATCATTACACTTTAGATTATATATTTCCAATTATTATTACTCTTTAGATCATTACACTTTAGATTGTTATAATTTCCATTATATTACTGCTTTAAATCATTAGCACTTTAAGATTATTATACATTTCCATTATTATTACTCTTTTAAATGCATTACACTTTAGATTTATTATAATTTCAATTATTATTACTCTTTTAGATTATTACACGTTTAGATTATTTATTTCCGAATTATTATTACCTCTTTAAATCATTACACTTTAGATTATTATAATTTTCCAATTATTAATTAATCTTTAGATTATTACACTTTAGATTGTTATAATTTCCAATTATTATTAATCTTAAATCATTACACTTTAGATTATTATAATTTCGCCAAATTATTATTAGCTCTTTAAATCATTACACTTTAGATATTATAATTCAATTATTATTACACTTTAGATTATTACATTTAGATTATTATAATTTTCAATTATTATTAACACTTCAGCTTTTAAAATTTAGATTATTATATATTTCCCAATGTATTATTACTCTTTAGATTATTACACTTTAGATTATTACAATTTACATTATTATTCTCTTTAGATTATTACATCTTTAGATTATTCTAATTTCCAATTATTATTACTCTTTAGATTAAACATTTAGATTATTATAATTTCACATTATTATTACTCTTCGATTATACAATTTAGATTATTATAATTTTCCAATTATTATTCTCTTAGATTATTAAAATTTAGATTATTATAATTTCCAATTTATTATTACCTTTAGATTATTACAATTTAGATTATTCTAATTTCCAATTATTATTACAATTTATTATTAATTATTTCAAATTATTATTACACTGTACATTATTACAATTTAGATTATTATAATTCAATTATTTATTACTCTTTAGATTATTACAATTTGATTATTCTAAATTTTCCAATTATTATTACAATTTAGATTATTATTATTTTCAAATTATTATTAACACTGTACATAATTACAATTTAGAAATTTTATAATTTCAAATATTATTACCATTTATATATACAATTTACAATTAACACTTTGATTATTATGATTTCCAATTATTATTACACTTTAGATAATTAAATTCCAACCTACAATTTTTATTATACAATTTATCAATATTACAATTTACATACTTAAACTTTTTAATATCTAATATTAAAAACATTTTTTAAGATTTTATTATTATTTAATCGTTTTATGTATCAATATTGAAATCTAATTTTTTTTAAATAATATTTAATTTTTTAACATTTAAATTTAACAATTTACCCTTTAACATTTAGATTATTAATTTACACTTTAATTATTAAAATTTAAATTATAAAAATTTACAATCTATTTTTTATACGAAAATTTTTTAAATAGGATTAAAATTAAAATGAATTATTTAATTCAATTTTTTATATATTCAAATAATCAAAGCCAAAATTTGTTTGATAATTAATATTTTTTTAATTTTAAATTTACAATTATTAAATTTTTAGTTTAACCATATACTATACTATATATAATATATATATTAATATATATATATAATATAATATATATAGTATAAACGCTGATCAAATACAGTACATAACTAAAAAGATTTTTCATCTCCTGTCTCATATAAAAACATGCATCATTTTCTTCAACCCCAAGAGACATCCTGAATGAAGGTTCAAATGTAACCGAAATGTTTTAAACATCGATTATTAAATTCATTCCAATTTCGGAATAACTTGTTTTTTTCAAATTTCTTTATATATATATATATAGTCGATAATTTCCATTTTATTTTCACACACCATATATAATATATATATATATATATACTATATATATATATATTTATATAATTATTTACTATATATATATATATATAAATTTCATTATGATTTAATATTACATCTTAATTATTATAATTACAATTATTACTAATGTACATTTTTTTCAATATTTGATATTTTTTAAAATAAACTTTAAAAAATTTATAACATTTGATTTAATTTTTTTATATACTAATATATAATCTTATTTAAAGTTTTTTTAAATGTTTAATACTTTTTAATTTAAATTTATGATATTTACAATTACAATTCATGTATTACAATTTACAATTTTCATTTACACTTTAAAAATTTTAGATTGTGATGATTAATAAAAAATAAAATTAAACCAAATTGAAAAATGAATAAAACAAAAATAAGCAAATTAAATTAAAATATAATAGATAAATAATAGACAAAAAAAAATAACAATCTCCTAGAAGTCCTTGAGCCCGGAAGAGACCTCGAAATACCGCGGATTCTTGGCGCCAAACAGGAATCTCTACCCGTTACTCCCAAGATTTTAAGAAGAAACATCTGTTTGACTTGGCTCGGGGAAAATATGTCCGCTCAAAAAAAAGAAAGCAGTGGGAATCAACTAATAAATCGTACCTTAGCCTAAGTTATCTCTGTCCCTTTCACTTTTTTCGCAAAAATCCCTTTCGCCTACCACCGCTACAAGGAGGGGGAACCAGTTTTAATGGGTTAACACTATACGAGGCAAGTTTAAACCACAATAGAACTAACTACTAACGAGACGCTATAGCTTATAACATTTACAATTTAATTCTTTCTAGAATGAAAAAAATAAAGGGGAAAAAATAAATATTCGACTTGTTTAACAATGTCGTCGCCGTCAAAACAGTCTTTAGCAGTTAAAAATCCGTCGTGTCGCGTAAAATCTTTAGCAACTCAACAATCTTCTAGCAGCTGAAAAATCGTCGTCCGTATAATCTTTCATAACTCAAAATCGCAATTCAAGCTCCTGCCGTCACCCACTTCTACTTATACTAGTTTCCGCCTCACATCCGGCTGTCTGCGCCCCATACGAAGATTGTCGAGCAATTCCGCCGCGGAATCCTCATCGCTATCATCCGGGCACCTGGCGGCTTTACACCGGGACATGGTAGTATTGACTTTCGGTGCAATGTGTCACCCGTAGTAATTATACCTCGTACCCCACTTGTACTAGGTTAGGCACATGGCCCTATTAACGTGGGACCACCTACAAGCCGAGACTCATTGGTGGCGGGTTACAAAATTGCGTCTATCCCCTCGGCATTCCCCTTTAAGGGTCGCCTCAGGCACTGGGCAATAAACCAGCCCCGCCCCTTTAAATCGAGGGGGCAGGTGTTGCCTGGTGGGATGGCCCCTGTGATCGATGCTTCGCGATTTTAACCCGGGCAGGCGCGGTATACCTGATGGAAGCGGGTTCGATCTACAGTCCCTACATCCAGGCAAAGCCTGCCCGCTTCCTACGTAGAATACGACAAGCCTCACGTTCGCCACTCACCTCATGTTCTCTGTCATATTCTTTTATATCTAATATTTTTTTAATATCTAAATGTACGATTATTACTATTTATACATTTATTATTACAATTTACAATTTAATCTTTAATAATCTAATATTTTTTAAATATCTAAATGTACGATTATTCCAATTTACAATTAAATTCTTTTTAATATCTAATATTTTTTTATATCTAAATGTACGATATTAACAATTTACATTAAATTCTTTTTAATAATCTAATACTTTTTAATATCTAAATGTACGATTATTACAATTTACATTAAATTCTTTTTCATCCATCATCATAAATCGTCGCGCTTTCAGCGCGGAATATCCATGACATCTCTCTCATCAGTCCCGTATCGCTTCATCATTCTTCGGGGTCCTTGCAGCATCCATGCATCCGACACAGAGCTGATCCCAAGTACGTTTTTGCTGGTCGGCCCACATGGCATTGCCATCGTGCTTGGCTTTCCACAGGAGGAGTTCGTTATGATGTTGTCCTTGCCCTTCTCAGCAGTGCCGTTGTCTTGCCGTTCTCTGGATGGCTTTGTGTGGATATGTGGCTAGGTGGCCGTACAGGGACTGTTTTCTCGTAGGTCTGATTTTCCACGTGACTGTGTTCACGTTATCCCCCTCAAAACCAGCATCTGTGCATCATTGTGCAACTCCATCTATGTTTATTCTCTAGTCGCTCGTAGGGTCCAGTGTGTGGGCAGCCATAACAGCAGTACTGACCACGAAAAGCCTGGAAGACTGTCTCTTTTCTTGTCTGTGAAGATTGGTACCTCCATAATGATCGATATAATATCTAATATTTTATTAAAGTATCTAAATGTACGATTATTACTAATTTATATTTTAATATTACAATTTACAATTTCAATTCTTTACATTTTTTACCATTTGATTATTACTTAGATTGATAATTTGTTAAGGGAAAACAATTACACACGTTGGATGCTGCTCGTCATGGAAGGGAAAAAATGTTTAGTTTTGGAGAAATGAATTTTGTTTTATTTAATTTAGAAAATAGCTTGTCAAGAAAAATAGGTCAAAATGCTTAACTCCTTGATATATTAAACCGCTGCACAGGCGGCTTCTTCCATCACTGCGCATACTACATCCAGCAAAGTACAAAAACTGCTTGGTTAGTCTCATTTAGATTGGAAGCAGAAGATTCAGATTACAAAATATAACTCCTATCTGAATAAAATGGGTTTTCTGTGGTAATAGATAGTGAAACTTTGAATCTCTGTCATACAGGGTAAAAAGATACAAGAAAAATTGGTACAGGCAATTGGGGAATTTGGTAGGCAAAAGTTAATGTAGCGAAAGTTTAGTCAATAATATTTAACAGCAAGTAGTTGGTTTGGTTGGTGGTTGTTGGTTGGTTGATTGATTTTAATGGCATATTGCAACCCTAAGAAGTTAGAAAAAATTTAGTGTACATTTATACACAATTATTATGATTTGGTACAAATTTGGGGAAATTTGGTACAATTTTGGGGAATTTGGTAGGGCAAAGAGTTAATAATTATTCATTGAGTATCTTTCTTTCTCTCTCACTCTCCTCTGACTGTCTGTCTGTCTCTCCTTCATAATGATCACTCTTGTGTGTGTGTGTGTTGTGTGTGTGTGTGTGTGTGTGTGTGTGTGTGTGTAATAAGTAATTGGGAAGTCTCTCACTGTCTGCTTTGCCCTGTCTTTATGTCTCTGTCTGTCTGTCTGTTTGTCTGCCTGCTCTCTCTCGTCTCTCTCTTCTCTCCACCACACACAACCACATGGTTACAGCACACTTTCTCTCTCTCTTCATAATGATCCTTCCTGTGTGTGTCCTCACTCTGATCTCTTCTCCTTCTCTCTCTCTCTCTCTCTCTCACTCTCGATCTCTCTCGATCTCTCTCCTGATGATCTTTCATGTATGCCCCGTCTCTTTCAACTTTAAGGAGAATAATATACATAGGAAATAAATTATATATGTTGTACATCTATACACAATTATATGATTTGGAACGCTATGCGGGAAAAATTTTGTAAAGGCAGAGGGTAATTAATTTTTTTGCGATCCCTCTGTCTCTTTGTCTCCCCTTTCTGTATGTCCGTCTGTCTTCTTCATAATTATCAACCCCCTTCCCTTCTCTCTCTCCTCTCTCTCTCTCTCTCTCTCTCTCTCTCTCTCTCTCCTGGTGATCTCTCATGTCTCTCTGTCTCCCTTTTCTGTATGTCGTCTGTTCTCTCTTCTATATGATCAACACGTTGCCCCCTCTCTCTCTCTCTCTCCTCTGCTCTCTCTCTCTCTTCTCGACGAGCGGGCTTCTCTCATCTCTCTCTATCCACCTGGATCTCCTCATGTATCTCTGTCTCCTTTCTGTATGTCCGTTCCTGTCTCTTCTTCATAATGATCACACGCCCCTACTCTAGTCCTCTCGTCTCTCTCTCTCTCTCTCTCTCTCTTCTCTCTCTCTCTCTCTCTCTCTCTCTCTCTCCTGGTGATTCTCCTCATGTCTCTATGTCTCCCCTTTTCTGTATGGTCCGTCTGTCCTCTCTTTCATAATGATCACACGCCCTCCTCTCTCGTCTCTACTCTCTCTCTCTCTCTCTCATCTCTCTCTCGTCTCTCGTCTCTCCTGCCATGCTCCTCTCTCTATCCTGGTGATCTCCTCATGTCTCTCTGTGTCCACTTTCTGTATGTCCGTCTGTCTACTTCATAATGAATCACACGACCCTCTCCTCATCTCTCTCTCTCTCTCTCTTTCTCTCTCTCCTCCTCTCTCTTCTTCGTCTTCTCTTCTCTCTCTCTCTACTGGTGATCTACTCATGTCTCTCTGTCCCCCTTTCTGTATGTCCGTCTGTCTCTCTTCATAATGATACCGCCCCCTCTCTCTCTCTCTCTCTCTCTCGTCTCACTCCTCTGTTCTTCTCTCTCTCTCTCTCTCTCTGCTCTCTCCTGATGATCCTCCATGTATCCACGTTCTCTCACTTTTTATATTGACCAATTTTTGCTTTTTGATATTTCAAGCAATAAGCAAAGAAAGAATATAAAGTCACGTAGTAACCGTGTTTTACAACATTCATCCAGGAGGAAGAAAAAACCTTTCCATTTACCAATCTGTTATTTCCGGTCATATATATATATATATATAATATATATATATATATATCTTATATAATGGAGATTGTCTGTTTTTCTGTCCTGTAACCGAAACTATATTACTATTCGAGTTACCATTCTCTTAGTTTATTTCATCAAATTCTACAGGATTGTTTATTTTATTAAACCTCAATTATCAAGTAAAATTGCTTACATTATTAATACTGTGACAATATCTACATAATAAAACTGCAATTGTATTTATATACACAACAAATAGTAGTTTACAGTGGGAAACGGAAGGCTAATTGCATATTGATATACAATCTGATTTTAATTAATATGTGCTTAGTATTATTGATTTCTAATTGTTTGGTTTTATTCTTAATGAATATTAGCAAAATCCTCGGAGATAAATCTTAAAGAAATCCATTAACAAGAAGAATAATGTAATTTATTCTTTACTTCATAAATGGATAACATTAGGAAAATTTACAATGAAAGACGGGAGTGAAGGGAAGAGTAAGTTTTCAGTTGTTCTATTTTGTCGTGAATTAATACACAACTCAGTTTCAAATCTTTTTATCTGCATCTTATTTAGTTTTCTTAGCATTTCTAAGATTGATACATATTTTATTACATTAAAACTCAAATACTGCAACCCGGAGGGTGCGTATATTTGGCTAGTATATATTATATATATGAGAGAATAACAGACTNCCCACACCACAAGGGGAGAAAGAAATGGAAACTGAAACCACAGTTTTTTGGAACACCTTCTTTCCTTTTTTTTGTTTATAACCATCTAAGGTCTGGCTTCTGCTGGGATAAGTGATCGTTTTATTTCAAGGTCCGGCAGAGAATTTTTATGCGTTTCGTTTCTCAGAGAACAGATTCTGGTTTATGCATATACCATTTTTTTTGCATGGCCAAATTAAATTTTTTGCATAAATCAGTGGATCACCTTCCCAAACCAGTCGTGTCTAGTTTTGTATTCCCGTTGTGCTAGTTTGCTAGTTCGCATAGTATATTGGTTAACAGTCTCATCTCTATTACCGCAAAGCCTATATTTACTATTTCGTTGGGTCTTATCAATTTTCGCTTTGATGTAGTTTGTCTTATGGCATTATTTTGTGCAGCAATTATAAGTGATTCTGTTTCTCTTTTGAGGTTTCCCTTTCTTAACCATGTCCAAGTCTTTCGATGTGCAACTTCAATCTATTTGTCGTTTGAAGCGTCCATATAATTGTTTTTCTTCCCATTTTGTTTTCTAGTCTTTGTCGTTTTTCTGTTTGTCCATCTGCCGTTTCTTTTATATTGTTGGCCGCCATAAGTAGTTTTGTCTTTGCTCTCCTTGTGTAATCTTCAAGTTGTTGGATTGTGGTTTCTACGCATTCCTCTATGTTGGCAAGACCTCTTCCCCTTCCTTCTTGACACATACAATCTA
>CM042175.1:12192153-12194653 GCA_023376005.1 Doryteuthis pealeii
AACTTCTAGATTATTAGTCACATGACTTTAATTCTCCAATGAAAGCCAAGCTTTTCAACTGACATTAAACTGTCAATTACACTTAGTTGGTTTGGTTTGGTTTGGTTTGTTAGATTTTACCGCACATCAACCCTATTTATTAAAATAATCTAGACGGCTTGACATACCGTAAAAATTAATGAATGAATCTATTGGGATTATCTTCCCTTTGCCTGGAAGAGTTATCTTCCCGCTGGGTTTCCGTGCCGACCACCAGGGAGGTCTGGTATTTAAGCGCGAGGTCCAAACTCTTCTGCCTCTTTTGCTACATCTTCTCGTACGAGCACATGGGTTAGAGACATTGCCACACCCTTCTCGGTGGGGGCTTCTGCCCCCAACGCTATGCAACTCTCCTGGGGGCTTCGGCCCCCCCATCACTAGTAAGTGATTTTGAATGTATGGACTCTCCAGTCCTTTAATCTCTACTGTTGTATGTTCATGTACATGTATTTCATTGTTATTGTATCTTGTCGTATAAATGTGCTGTTTATTATATAAAATGTTGTGTCCACACAGCGTGTCGGGGTTGTATGTTTCAACAATAACCTTGAATCCTACAAGTGGGGACTACCCGACGTGATAAACACGCTTTTTGAAGGCTTTGTTTCGCATTACAACTTGAATTCTGACAAGTGTTGACGCTGACGTGATGTCTACACCACCTACAAATATATCCATCCAGGGAACTTCGAGGGAAACCTCAAATCTGCCTAACCTCTAGGCATAAAATAACCCTAGAAGATGTGACACACCATAAAATTTAATAAATAAATCCATCTAGGGAACTTTGAAAGAAACCTCATATTTGCTAACTTCTAGGAATAAAATATACCTAGACGGTTTGACATACCGTAAAAATGAATAAATGAATGAATCCATCCATGGAAATTCGAGTGAAGCCTCAAACCTGCCAGCCCCCTATTCTAACTATTGGTCTGCATAATTCTTCATAACATTTATCGATCAATGACCTTTCGATGAATTACATCTAAACGGATCAATAAGGAAACAGGAAACGCAGTAATATTGCTATTAATGTCCCTAGATGGGTCAGTAAAAGTCGAAGAGGCCGTAGACTCTCTCTCTCTCTCTCTCTCTCTCTCTCTCTCTCTCTCTCTCTCTCTCATATATATATATATAGTTGTAGAAAAAGTTATCTGCCGACCGCGGTTTCGGTGTTACTATTACACCTTCATCAGGGGGACTGAGTGGATATTTCCGGTAACTGAACTCTATATAGCTAGATTGATTTAGAAAATTTCTTCAATTACTCCTGAAATTTAATCTTAATGTTTACATAGTAATATCCATCAATGAATATATATATATATATATATATATATATATATATATATATATATGAAATGGTTTCTGTCCAGCGTGTGTGAACATGTGGTTTAATTCCGGGAAAATGTAGTACCACAGATTTTACAATGAAATGGTTTCTCTCCATTGTGTGTTTTGCGATATGAATTCCGAGAGAATGCACGTCCACGGATTTCACAATTAGATGGTTTCCCTTCTTAGTGTGTGTTTTATTGGTGTCTCTAGATCAGACTTACATTGAGCAGCTGATCCACAAATTTCTATGTTTCATTGTAAAATCTGTGGTACTATATTTTTCCCGGAATTAAGTCAAACCAGAGAGAAACCATTTCATTGTATACAAAGTACTAGTTGGGTGTTATATATATATATATATATATATATATATATATATATATATCTGTAGGGCAGTGCAAAGGGTAGGTCAGAGGGGGTGAGTATGTTGTTATAGGAGATGAGGAGGAGGGGAGATTTGAGTGATGTGAGGTCGTTGGGTTAGATATGTGGAGGAGTAGGGGGAATATTTATAATTTTTTTGGGGGTACAGAATTTTATTAATGCTTTAAAAAGAACTAAAAGATTCATTGGGAGGAAAAAAATTATGTTGTTTTTTTTACAATAGAAGGGGGGGGGGTAAAGTGAAAATAAAAACGAGTTGCATGCTGACTAGTTTCGATCCTCGCTCAAAAGAGCTAAATATCGAGCATAATAGAATAAACGGTAAATGGGACGAGTAAGAAAATAAAAAAAAAGAAGAAAAGAACAATTTCTTAAAAGGTAAAGAAAAGAAATTGTAATCAGGAAAAAAGTTAATTTGCAAAATTAATTAGATTTTTTAAAAATGAATACGACCTGAGGATAAAAAAAAACAAAACAAAAACAAACATTAAAATCATTTTGCTAAAATTTGCAATTAAGTCAAAAACTGACCAATCTTATATATAAGCCGTCAGCTGCTGAAAATTAACATACGAATAAAATGGGGAGTTCAATCTACCACTCACACGCTAGAACCTCTCTCTTTAAGCCTACAGAAAGAACTAACATATATAAGGGGTAGTTAATTAAGATATATATAGAGAGGGGGAAATGACCGGAAAAATGTGAAGTAAGAAACGGGATTTTTTATTTAATT
>CM042175.1:12199653-12239653 GCA_023376005.1 Doryteuthis pealeii
AGTTGCTAAAGATTTTACGACGACGACGACGGATTTTTAACTGCTAAAGACTTTTTGACGGCGACGACATTGTTAACAAGTCGAATATTTATTTTTTCCCCTTTATTTTTTTTTCATTCTAGAAAGAATTAAATTGTAAATTGTTATAAGCTATAGCGTCTCGTTAGTAGTTAGTTCTATGTGGTTTAAACTTGCTCGTATTAGTGTCTAATCCCCATTAAAACTGGTCCTCCCTCCTTGTAGGGTGGTAGGCTGAAAGGGGATTTTGGAAAAAAGTGAAAGGGACAGAGATAACTTTAGGCTAAGACATTTATTAGTTGATTCCCACTGTTTCTTTTTTTTGAGGGGACATATTTTCCCGAGCAAGTCAACAGATGTTTCTTCTTAAAATTTTGGAGTAAACGGGTAGAGATTCCTTTTTGGCGCCAAGAATCCGGGGTATTTCCGAGGTCTCTTCCGGGCTCAGGACTTCTAGGAGATTGTTATTTTTTTGTCTATTTATTTATTTATTATATTTAATTTAATTTTGCTTTATTTTTGTTTTATTCATTTTCATTTGGTTTAATTTTATTTTTTATTAATCATCACAAATCTAAATTTTTAAAGTGTAAATTGGAAAATTGTAAATTGTAATACATGAATTGTAAATTGTAAATATCATAAATTTAAATATTAAAAGTATTAAACATTTAAAAAAACTTTTTAAATAAATTATATATTAGATATATAAAAAAATTAAATCAAATGTATAAATTTTTTAAAAGTTTATTTAAAAAATATCAAATATTGAAAAAAATGTACATAGTAATAATTGTGAATTATAATAATTAAGATGTAATATAAATCATAATGAAATTTATATATATATATATATATATATATATATATATATATATATATTATATATATATATATATATATATATATATAAATAATCCGATATATATATATATATAAGAAAATTTGAAAAAACAAGTATAAATATAATAATAATCGATGTTTAAAACATTTCGGTTAATTGAACCTTCATTGGTTAAACTGTATATCAAAACTATAAATTATAATAATTGTAAATTTAAATATTAAAAAAATATTAAATATCAAACAAATTGCTTTGATTATTGAATATATAAAAAATTGAATTAAATAATTCTTTTAATTTAATCTATTTAAAAAATTTTTCCTATTAAAAAAAATAGATTGTAAATTTTTATAATTTTAAATTATAATAATTAAAGTGTAAATTATAATAATCTAAATTGTTAAAGGGTAAATTGTAAATTTAAATGTTAAAAAAATAAATATTATTTAAAAAAAATTAGATTCAATATTGAATACATAAAACGATTAAATTAAATAATAAAATCTTTAAAAAATGTTTTTAATATTAGATATTAAAAAGTTTAAGTTGTAAATTGTAATAATTGTAAATTGTAATAATTAAAATTGTAGGTTGGAAATTGTAATAATCTAAAGTGTAATAATAATTGGAAATCATAATAATCTAAAGTGTTAATTGTAAATTGTAATAATATAAAGTGTAATAATAATTTGAAATTATAATAATCTAAATTGTAATAATGTACAGTGTAATAATAATGTAATAATATAATAATAATAATTGGAAATTATAATAATCTAAATTGTAATAATGTAAGTGTAATAATAATTTGAAATATAATAATCTAAATTGTAATAATAATTGGAAATTAGAATAATCTAAATTGTAATATCTAAAGAGTAATAATAATTGGAATTATAATAATTAAATTATAATAATCTAAATTGTAATAATCGAAAAGAGTTAATAATTGGAAATTATAATAATCTAAAGTGTATAATAAAGAGTAATAATAATTGGAAATTATAAAATCTAAAGTGTAATAATCTAAAGAGTAATAATATTTGTAAATTGTAATAATCTAAAGTGTAATAATCTAAAGAGTAATAATCATTGGAAATTATAATAATCTAAATTTTAATAAGCTGAAGTGTAATAATAATTGAAAATTATAATAATTAAATTGTAATAATCTAAAGTGTAATAATAATTGGAAATTATAATAATCTAAAGTGTAATAATAAATAATTGGAAATTATAATAATCTAAAGTGTAATGATTTAAAGAGTAATAATAATTGGAAATTATAACAATAATCTAAAGTGTAATGATTTAAAGAGTAATAATAATTGGAAATTATAATAATCTAAAGTGTAATAATCTAAAGAGTAATAATAATTGGAATTATAATAATTAAAGTGTTATTTAAGAGTAATAATAATTGGAATTTATAATAATCTAAATTAAATTTAAAGAGTATAAATATTGGAAATTATAACAATCTAAAGTGTAATGATCTAAGATAATATATTGGAAATTAATAATAATCTAAAGTGTAATGATTAAAGATAATATAATTGGAAATTATATTAATCTAAATTGTAATAATCTAAAGTGTAATAATGATTGGATGTTATAATAATCTGAAGAGTAAAAATCTAAAGACTAATAATCTAAAGTGTAATAATAATTGGAAATTATAATAATCTAAAGTGTAATAATCTAAAGTGTAATAATCTCAATTGTAATAATCTAAAGAGTAATAATAATTGGAAATTATAATAATCTAAATTGTAAATTGTAATAATCTAAAGTGTAAGTTGTTTAAGTGTAATCTGGCTTATTCTTTGTTATTAAATATTGTTTGGCTAAACTTTCGGTCTGTTAAACAAGACTTTTTTTCTTCTTTCTCATCAGCTGATTCTGAATAAATAAACGATCTCTTTTTTCTTTTTTTTCTCCTCTAAAACCTCCCACCCTCCGCGCTTTTGCCTTCCACGGCGAACAACATCAACCGTGTGTAATCAAGTCAACAAAACATATAAGCAAATAAGTGCAGAGGAATGAATTTAATTTGTCGTTGATTACAAAAACCTGCGAACGCTTGCACCGACGTGACCTCGAGGTCACGTGGTACACGCTCACCTGATGGGTCGTGTGTGCGGCGGGCGAGAGGGGGGACAGGCAATAAACAAAGAAAGCTGTTATTACTGCTTACGCCATGGGATGATGTACTTGCGCCAAGGACTCGACGGCGCAGCTCTGAACTTACGGAACGTTTTTCGAAGCAAATGGCGGACTGGATTGGGTGTGGTTATCTTATTATAATGGAGATTGTGTGTCAGTCCGCCGGTAATTTGAGGAAGTACGTCCTGGTCTCCTGCCTCTGAAATTGCTACCCGGTGACTATTAAAATAACGTCCCCAGCTATGTCGTCTCGGCAGCGTTACTTGAAAGAAAACAACTTAGGGCGTTTAATGTATTTTAGAGGGGGTGGGGCTTCTCATTTTTGATATGAACAAATGGAGATGGTATATATATATATATATATATATATATATATATATATATATATAGTAAAAAATGAACAAATTGAGGTAGATAGATAGATAGATAGATATCCATCTTCATATCTAAACAATAATTACGACAAATTTCTATAAATAAATAAGAATTACGACAAAAAAAAAGAGAAGCCCCCCTCTAAAATACATTTAACGCCCTAAGTTGGTTGTTTTCTTTCAAGTAACACCACCGAGACGACATAGCAGGGGACGTTATTTTAATAGTCACCGGGTAGCAATTTCTGAGGCAGGAGACCGGAATGCACTTCCTCATAAATTACCAGTCCGCCTGTAACCGAAACTATATCAGTACCCAAGTAACAATTCCCTTAGTTATTTACGTCACATTCTCCATGATGTTATTTTTTTAATTTAAACCTCAATCATTGATAAAATAAGTAAAAGTAATGTAAAGTCGTCGGGGCGGCCTAAAGTCGGTATCAGCCAGTCAGCGATAGAGTCTATCCCCTTTACTAGCGCTAGACCAAGGAGATTATTTGTGCATCTGAGGTGGAGTGCCACACTTACTATTAGCTCCTTACTCGCACAGATCCCTGTGCTACTCATACGCTGAGTTGGCGAGGATATCGAACTAGGAACTTTGCGGGTTCTAGCCAAACGCTCTACCGACTGAGCTAAACCGACAGTTTTACATTATTAATACTGTTGCCCATATCTACATGATATTTATCACGTACCCCACGTGTACGGGTTAGGCACAAGGCCCCATTAATGTGGGACCACCATGGGGAGCGGGTGAAAATTGCGTTGATCCCGTCGGCATTCCCCTTCAAGGGGACACTCCGGTACTGGTCAATAAACCCAGGCCTGTCCCTTTACATCGAGGGACAGGTGTTGCCTGGGGGGACGACCTGGGATCAACGCTATTAACTTGTAAGATCCAGAGCCGAAGCCACTGAACCCCGGCGTTGGCCAGGTCGACATACGGCTATAGATACAATTGTATTTATATATACAACAAAATAGCGGTTTACAGTGTTAACGGGAAAGCTAATTTGCATATTGATATCAAAAATTTGATTTTAATAGATATGTGCTTGGTATTTGAAGAAATTTTTTTTTTTTTTTTGGGAAACAAATAATTCTCCCGTTTATACCAGAAAGCAGATATTAGATGTATCGAAAAAAAAAAAAAAAAAGAAAAGAATATTATGATAGAATTTTATTATAAATGATTTCTAACATTCTAATTTTGATTTTCCCAACTCTCTTTTTCAATAATATTAAGAGTTAAATCGTGAGGCATCAAGGTAATGCTAAATTAGTAATTTGTTTTTGCTTCAGAAAAGAAATTATTATACGTATAATCCTCCATACAAAGAAATAGTGCACACGTCAAGATGCGAGAACTGTCAACAAAGATAAAAAATTTACAGGAATTTACGAGAATTTACTTTTAAATGCAAAAATTTAGGTTTTATGTAAGAGAAATTTGTTTTTTTCTTTTTTATAACACATAAACTTGGAATTGTTCTTTATATTAAACGTAAAAGAAAACATTAAAAAGTTAATTTTCCATTTTTTATTGACGTTTTAAAATATTTTTAACAATTAAACGGATATTTTGAAAGTCCGCGGTTTGCACATCTCTACTATTATGCATAACGCATCTAAAAAAAAAAAAAAAAACTTAGCGGTGCAAATGTATATACACCTTCCTTTAAAAATATATTTTTTATTCTGTATTGCCACGAATTTTTAAACAAATACAACCGAGTTTGGCTTTAACTTTTCGAAAAAACGCCTTAAATCAGCTATAGAATAATATAATAAAGAAGAAATATGGCCAGATAATTTTTTAAATGTAAATGAATTTGAGTAGAATTAAATGTAAATGGCAATTAAAAATGACATTTTGAAAGCCCGCGGTTTGCACGGTTTCTGTTTAGTTTTGTTTTTGTTTGGCTTAGAAGCAAAATATTCTTAAGAATTTTTGTTGAGTTGCTGACAGAAACGGTAAAGGAATCTTTGTTGCCTTGTTTTGAAAGAAGCAGTTTTGTTGAAGTTGGCTATGTTGAGCCGAGGAATATCACCAGTCAAAGAAAAAAAGAAGTAAAGAAAAACATCTTCTCTGACCTTCATTTCAATGATCTCTTTAAAACGTATTACACTAAGTGCAAATTAACCTTTCAGCATACGTGAACGTTGCTTGTTGAAAGGATATAAGAAATAAGAAATAAGAAATAAGAAAAAAACACAACTTAATTTTTTTCTTTCTTTTTCTTTTCTTTTCTTTTTTTTCTTTTCTTTTTTTTTCCTTTTTGTGTTTTTTGTTGCCTACTTCTAAAGTGAGTCTCTTAAATCGTTGCGTACAGACAAGAAGAGGAAAATAAGAAGAGGGGGTGTTGGGGTGGAGGAGGCGATGAAAAATAAGGAGAATGAGGTGAAGAAGAAAAAAGAAAGAAAGAAAGAAAGAAAGAAGAAGAAGAAGAAGAGGAACAACAACAAGAGCGTAAGGAGGAGGTAGGGTTACTATTTAAGTAGAATGAGGTGCTGTGGAAGAAGAAGAAGAAGAAGAAGAAGAATGAAACGATGAAAAAGGAAGAGGTGACGAAGAAGAAAAGAAGAAGAAGAAGAAGAAGAAGAAGAAGAAGAAGAAGAAGAAGATGAAAAGAAGAAGAAGAAGAAGAAGAAGAAGAAGAAGAAGAAGAAGAAGAAGAAGAAGAAGAGAAGAAGAAGAAGTAAAGTGAAAATAAAAAATAAAAAATAAAGAAAAAATAGAAAAAGAGGAATGAAAGTAGGCAACGAATGAGACAACGAAGGAGGAAGAAAGAAAGCGTATGAAAATGGCCATTAAAATGCATAGAAGAAAGCAAAAGAAGAATGAAAGAAGAATGAAAGAAACAAGAAGAGGTGGGGGAAGGAAGTGACGAAGGAAGAGTAAGAGTGAGGAAAAGGAAGGAGAATGAAGGGGTATAGGCGAGAAAGAAAGAGAGGCAAAAAGAAGAAGGAAGAGGGGAGGGTGTAAGAAGAAGAAGAAGAGAAGAAGAAGAAGAAGAAGAAGAAGAAGAAGAAGAAGAATGAAGCGATGAAAAAGGAAGGGAGTGACGAAGAAGAATATTAAAAGAAGAAGAAGAAGAAGAAGAAGAAGAAGAAGAAGAAGAAGAAGAAGAAAAGGGATAGAAGAAGAAGAAGAAGTGAAAATAAGGAAAGGGAGAGAAGAAGAAGAAGAAGAAGAAGAAGAAGAAGAAGAAGAAGAAGAAGAAATAGGAGTAGGAGGTGAAGAAAAAGAAAAACGAGTAGGAGGAGATAAATTATTTTTCAGGAAGGAAAAGGTCATTGATAGCAATAAACAATTTCTTTTACCGATAAACAAGAAGATCTTCACTTGCACAACGACTCCAACAACGAACACAGGAAGTTATTAACACCATCCCCACACTGTTATTATCTGTGTACTTCCGGGGGGGGGGGCACCACAGCGTAGTGGTTAGCAAACTCTTCTTTAAAATTATTCACTAAAGTAATGAGTTCCAATTGAGGCCTTTTACCAGACAAGTATAGATAAAGATCATTTATGGCTACCTTTGGCACTATCGATAGTGGGGGTATCAGAATTGAGAAACGTAGCCTTGAACGAGTAATTAGCAAAAGGAAGTAATTAGAAAAAAACACTAATTAGGATAGGATAGGTTAAATTAGTACCTGTATGGCACTATAAGCTCTTCTACCTCTGGGAGCATATATTTAGGTGCAATAATACACATGCGTGTAGATGCAAATCTCTCTCACTCTCTCTCTCTCTCTCTCTCTCTCTCTCTCTCTCTCTATATATATATATATATTATATATTATATATATATAAGAGAGTTTTATAATTTGCTTGAAGCATTGTGTATATATTGGTTAGGAGGTTGATTTAGAAGGCTATCACAATGCAGGTGTAAAGAAAAAAATAATAATACGGTAACAATGGTGTTGTGTGTTAACCTGTATTTAATTCTTGAATTTTCGAGATAATATCTCTTTTTCAAAAGATCACTGGAACTGAAGCAGTCTAGTTATGGCATTTCTTTTTAAGTGCATTTTTAAAATTTTTATTTTTTTATAATTCATTTAAAAAGAAATGCCATAAAAAAGAGGACCTTCTATATTCAACACACACATACACACATGAACAAGGCACGCACACAAACAGAACACACACACCCACAAACACACACACACACATACATACAGATAACACACACACATGCACATATACACACACACGGTGTTGGGACTTAAGAACACACACCACACACCCAACAAACACACACACAACACACACACACACACACACACACACACACACACACACAACAGAACAACAGGTGATTTTGATAGACATGGACATCACATACACACGCACAGAAAATCAAACTGACCACCACCAACAAAAACATGGTAGGCCAAATTCTGGAATGATAACACACACACACACCCCTAACAAGTACTACCACTCCCGGTCAGAGTATACCTGAGGGTAATAGTGATGAAGTGGTACTCCATACACACCGCAGAGCTCCAGAATTGGAACTTCACCATCAGAATTGAACGTCATTCTCAGGACATTAAGACCTTCATTCACTGCCTTCTAGCACATATATAATAAGAAAGACGCGTGGTATAATGGTTAAGCGTAAGAAATGGACTCGTCGATCCGAGTTCAAATCCTGGACGAGGTTGTTTACATTTCACGTAGCGCTAAAACCATTGGGAAATGTATGAATCCAATTACTATCCCTCCAGCTATGGGTAAATAGTAGGGAGGACTGGAATCTTTAACCATGGCTAAGTAACCAGTCTAGGACAAGAAAACTCTGAATTCGAACCTGGTAAACTCCGCTTAAAATTGACCTTGTGTCACATCCTACTTGTGTGGAGGTGTTGGTAAAGGAGCACTCTGTGACGGCCTTTACACACAAAGCCATGTGTGTATTAAAACAGTTAAAATCCCCTTCCCATTCTGTAAGTGATGACTGCCTAATGGTTAAGGTGCCGATCGGATTACAATTCCGGCTGTTGGTAGCTCACAAAATGTCTAGCCACACTGAAGAGACTTGATAAGTTGAAACACGTGTCTGTGGATGGCCCTATATATATATATATATATATATATATATATATAAAAAGGGTTGAGGGTTGACATAAGGGCAATAGGCTTGGGACAATAGAGGTGCTAGGGATTGACATGACCAGCCGATTGATCAGAGGGGGCCTTGCCTACTGGCCGTCTAGTCTAAGTATGGGCTAAAATGGAGTGACGAAGACGGTAGAGATAACGAAAGGGGTTGTTGTGTTAGATACCCGTTCATCTTATAAATATATCCAGTCCATTAAAGGCAAACGGAATAAAAATATGAATACTGATGCATACACTAAATCTGGACACATCCATATTCTACATCTGTTCAGCTTATGGGTTTTAAGAAATTACTTCTTGCAAAGAAAATCTGCTCCAAATATTTGAACAAAGAAATTGTATCCTCCATTTTTGACGACAATAAAATGGAGCGGCTTTTGTCAGCTACAATGGAAAATAACGTTGAAATTGTATTTTACTATAGGCTAGAATGTAAGAAATAAGCTTTTTTTTCTGTAAAAATCACAAATTCTAGCTGTAATATTATTTCATATGAAGTATTATTGAAAATAGGGTAAAAACGATTTGGTCATGTAGGGGTTAATTTCGCATTTGCCTGAGGAGTTGTCTGCCCGCTTGATGTCACTGGTTCTCGCTAGGGGCCTCTTGTATTTAAGCGGCTGATTCGAATTTCTCTACCTCTTTCCTCGCTCCGAGACCTCATGGGTTAGACAATTGTCATTCCCTTCTCGTTGGGGCTCCGGCTCTCAACGCCGGCTACTGGTCACTGTAAGTGATTTATACAGCATGGACTATTCTTAGTCTCATATCTGTACCTTTATATCATGTGTACTTTTATATTATCTTGTCAGTGACTTTTATGTATGTATGTTTATGTACACTATTCTATTCTATCTTGTATTTTATGTATCGTTTCCATGTGTTGTTATCTATATAAAATGTTTTGTCTCACAAACGTGTCGGAGTTGTGACTTTGTTTTAACTTTGAACCTTACATTGAATCTGCTGCTAATGAAGAGAGTAGACAGGAGAGGAGATGATTTCTTACTTTTCTGCTTGTTCTACGTTGTCGGTGGTCATCTTCCTTTGGGTTGCTTTCTTCTTTTGAACTGGATCGTCTGTGTTTATTTCTTGTTTGTAATAATCAAAACTTTCCCCTTGCTTATTTTTTAGGAAGAAACCGGAAGTTTATAACGTTCCGCCATTTTCTCTATCGTAAAATCACTAAAATTCTCCGATCTTGGTATTTTCGATGCAACCGCAGGTTTTGACTCGAACATAACATAAAAAACTGTTTTTAGAAACAGCTAACTTCATTTCAAATAATGCGCAAGTACAATTTCATCGCAATTTTTTAGGTTGGAATTATAGGAAATAACCGATAATTAATCTCTTCTCTAAAGCATGTATTGCCTTTGGTCTCACCATCAGTCTGGAGAAAACGAAAGTGATGCTCACTCAACCACTTGGACAGCGGTATGTGGAACCTAACATCTACGTTAAGGGGACTAGATTGAAGGTGGTTGACTCATTTGTCTATCTTGGCAGCGCACTCTCCAGATGTGGATCGCTTTGTTATATACTGCGGCTTTCACAGTACCAAATCTATATAACGTTGTATACCCTTCTTACTTCTTACTCTGGTCGTCTTTTCTTCTGGCCGGCTTTGGTTCTATATTCTAACATCTTGCGTCTGGGGTTGTCGTGGGGATTCCGGGTCTGGTTTCTGTTAGGGATCACTCCTTATCAGAAGCCCTGTGTCATTGTTAGTTTTTAGGTAATAAACACAAGACTTCGATTTACGTTGATGTTACTTTATTTGTAAATCCCCAAACCAGACAATCTGCGCAGATCCTTACATCTTGCTAGCTCGGCTTCTAACTTCTAACTTAAACTTACTATCTCCTTAAACCGGAAGAGGGCCTTCTATGGGGGTTCCGGTTCTCATGATTTATCCCCGGAAAGCAAGGTCAGAGTGAGGTCAAGCGTTGTCACTCACTCTCAAGGCCATCAGCTGCACTAATCGCCATAATGATTTCTACACTACCTTAAAAATGTATTAGTGCTCCAATAATTATGTAACAGCTTGACTCCGAAATTCCCATAAGGATCAAAAGAGCAAGCGGGGCCTTCGGTGGACTCGAGAAACATGTATGGTCAGGTAGAGGTATCACCATCAGGACGAAGCTCAGTGTGTATGAATCATGTGCCCTGTCTATACGCCAGTATTATTCGGAAACGTGGACCACATATCGCCGACACATCAAAGCCTTAGAGAAATTTCATCAGACATGTATCAGAAAGATTTTAAACGTAGGGTGACAATCTCTCACCTCAGATTACGATTATAAGAATTACGACAAAAAAAAAGAAAAAAAAAAAAAGAAAAGTAATTTATGAGTTTAATTTTATATATATGTATATTACATTTACTTGTCGAAAATATACTGAAGGTGGGGTAAAATATCGCATCTATCTATCTATCTAACTCAATTTGTTTAGCTATCTATCTATCTCAATTATCTATCTATCAAATTACGATTATAAGAATTACGCTCAGTCTATTCAAAACTATCCATCTTCATATCTATCTATCTATTAAATACTAAGATTTAATTTTTATTACGATGAATTACGATAAATAAACAAGAATTAATCTATTAAATACTATTCTTTTATCACTTTTCTTTTAACGATGAATTGCGATAAATAAACAAGAATTAATCTATTAAATACTATTCTTTTATTACTTTTCTTTTAACGATGAATTACGATAAATAAACAAGAATTAATCTATTAAATACTATTCTTTTATTACTTTTCTTTTAACGATGAATTACGATAAATAAACAAGAATTAATCTATTAAATACTATTATTTTATTACTTTTCTTTTAACGATGAATTACGATAAATAAACAAGAATTAATCTATTAAATACTATTCTTTTATTACTTTTCTTTTAACGATGAATTACGATAAATAAACAAGAATTAATCTATTAAATACTATTCTTTTATTACTTTTCTTTTATTACGATAAATTACGGTAAATAAACAATAAATAAACACGAATTACGACAAATTTCTATAATTAAACGAGAATTAAGACAAAAAAGAGTCCCCCCCCCTAAAATACATTTAGCGCCCTAAGTTGGTTGTTTTCTTTCAAGTAACACCGCAAAACGAACTTAGCTGGGGTCGTTATTTCAAAGTTCACCGCCCAGCATTTTCCGAGGCAGGGGACCGGGACGCACTTCCTCATAAATTACCCAACTTTTTTATGGGGAAATTCAATGTGGGAAACGTCCGAGACACAAGCCCAAAAAGCGTTTTATGGATGTTATCAAAAAGAAAACCTGAAAATACTCAATATAAATACTCATGAGTATGAGAGGTTAGCTACGAATCGTGTGGCTTAGAGGATACTTGTTTATTGTGGCTGTAAGGGGTTTGAGGTAAGGCGGCTCGAGCACTCCACCCTGAGACGGTCCTTATATAAGCGGCACATGACGGACATCATGGACACATTTCCCACATTTAATCCTGACCATACATGTGACTTATGTGACAGGGCCTGCTTGTCGAGGGCTGGGCTTCTCACACGAGAGGAAGCAGGGAAAGGGGCTCATATGTGTTACAGGGTGCGTAAACAAAGTTGGACCCGTGGGCCTACTGCGTGCTCACAAATGAACTACTTGTAGAAATGGCCTTCTTATGTAAAGAAGTGGCAATCACTATATATATATATATATATATATATATATATATATATGAAGTAGTCAAATAATTTGTTTGAAATGGCAAAAGCCGACAATTTGTGGGAGATTATGTAGTTAATTAAAGTCATACCTAATTTTGTTAATTAATTAATTATAATTAAATGAATTAGGCGTGCATATTGGTTTAAATGTAAAGCGTAAAAAAATCGAGAAAAAGCCGATCTCTGTATGTACATTTCAGCCTATTAAGCCTCATCAGCACACACACACACACACACACACACACACACATATATATATATATATATATATATATATATTATATATATATGAGAAGTAAACAAACAGACGATGTTTGTGATATGGCTATTTTCAGCCGACAATATTGTCGGCAGAAAATAGCCATATCACAAACATCGTCTGTTTGTTTACTTCTCGTAAGTTCGTGTAGAGGTCACTTAAGAGGAATATAAATACCTACTCCTTAACAAAACGAAGAAATCTGCTAAGTCCGTTTGGTGTGGTGGTAAGACGCTTGACAGTCAGCTTGACAATCAGGTTTCGAATCGCACACGGGGCGGTCTTTGTATCTATAGCTCTGCTGATGAGGCCTAATAGGCCGAAATGTACATACAGAGATTGATTTTTCTCGATTTGTTTAGCCTTAAATTTAATAGGTAATCCCGCCTAATTAATTAATTATTAATTAATTAACTTTCATAAAATTAGGTTCGACTTCAATTAAGCACATATTCTCCCATATATATATATATATATTAGTTTGTTAAATCTATAAATAAATACTGCTCGACATTAGTGATAGAGCATATATATCTAACTAGAAGCGACTACCCGGCGTTGCCTGGATAGAGGGGGGGGGTAATAAAAAATTAGTCTTGTAGATCCATTGATAGTTTTGGTCTTACATAATCGGTTTATATTCTAATAACAAAAGGGACCAATAACTTTCGATTCTCTTACAATTCAAATCCTAATTTTTAAATATCCTCCCAGATATAAATGAAATCTTCATTATTTTCAACACAAAAATAGAGATAAATAATGTGTATATATATTTAATGTGTCGTTAATTGTTTTATTTTCTTAGTTTCCTCCGGACATACATATACACAACTGCCTTTTATATATGTACTAGAAGTGGCTACCCGGCATCGCCTAGGTAGGGGGTAGCAAAAAATTTAGTCTCGCAGATCAATTATTACTGAATCACAAATTAGATCCTCGCAGTATGCCCCATAAAAATCCTTATGTAAAAAGAAGACCTTGTGTTGATCCAGCAACTCCGAAAAGAAAAATTAAGCTCAGTCGGTAGAGCGTTCGGCTAGAAACCACAAGGTTCCTAGTTCGATACCGGCCCTCGCTAACTCAGCGTTTGAGTAGCACAGGGATTTGTACCGTAAAGTAAGGAGCTGATGGTAAGTGTGGCGCTCCACCTCAGACGCAAAAACAATCTCCTTGGTCTAGCGCTATTGAAAAGGGGATAGACTCCCTCGCTGACTGGCTGATACCGACATTAGGCCGCCCCGACGACTTGACTTTTTTACTTTATTTAGAATATTAAATGCGAAATAAATTCTATGCTTCTATCATTTAAATTTTATCTTTTAATTATCTTCACAAATATAAATCAAACCTTCATCATTTTTTCTCAAAAACCAAGCCCTGGTGATATTTAATGTGTATGTATATTTACTTTGTCGTTAATTGTTTTATGTTTGAAGTTTCCTCCGGACATACATTCACACAACTGCCATTTATATATGTATAGATAATTGTCTGCCATTTTCTTTTGTTATTCGAATCATTTTGTTTTAAGATTATACCATATTAAAATTTAGTATAGGTAAGATTTGGTTCAAGACCGGCGTATGAGACACCCAGTGAGAATCGAACTCACTGTTCGGTAATAGAAATTGATCTTAAAGATGAGTTTGACTAGATTTCTGTGCTGACATTGAGTGCCGTCTAAAGGGTCTGTCAAGTGCGATGCCCAAAAGAAACGGATGATGAGAGAAAGGGTTAAGGGCATCCGTACTATCAGCACTTAATGATAATTATATGTGTCCTGGGTATGATGTTAAACTGCATCTAATGGTGAAGTTCAAATTCTGGAACTCTGGGAAGTTTGGAGTACACGTTCATTGCCATTACTCCCAGGTTCACCTTGACCCTGAATGGTAGTACATGTTAGAGTCCCATCTATAGGCTAAATAGAAAAAAATGTGTAAAGAAAAAAGTGTTTCAAAAATTGAGTTTAAAAAATAAATTGTTCAATACCCATCAAGAATGAATAAAACAAAATGTCTTTGGCATAAAATAACCCAACAAGGATTGACATGCTGTAAAATTCAACCAACCAACCAACCAGTCTTTTTTGTCGTACCCAGAATACCCCTCTTTTGTTGGTGGGAGTGCCCTACTACACGATAAGATAGTCTGTGGGTAAGGCAATAAACTTGTTAAAAATGTTTTCTTTTATGGACATAACTCGTACAATTCTCTATAGGTAGGTAAGAGTGTCTATAATATATATATATATATATATATATATATATATATATGTGTGTGTGTGTGTGTGTGTGTGTGTAATAAGTAATTGGGAGGTAATGTTTTATTATTACCTCCACTTTGTGTAAATCTTTAACTTTCTGAATAGTCCAGCCGTGTATTCATTTATTAATACAATATCTTATTATAATGGAGATTGTGTGTTTTTCTGTCTGTAACCGAAACTATATTACTAATCGAGTCACAATTAACATAGTTATTTACATCACATTCTCCATGATTTTATTTATATTTAAACCTGAATTATTAATAAAATTGCTTCACCTTTTTATTAGTGTTGTCCATATCTACATACAAATAACATGCAATTGTATTTATATATACAAAAAATAGCGGTTTGTAGTGTGAATGGGAAGGCTAATTTGCATATTGATATTAAAAAATTGGATTTTAATAAATATGTGCTTTGTATTATTGATTTCTAATTGTTTGATTTTATCTTATTGAATACAAGAAACAATCTCGTGGATAAATCTTAAAAGAAATCCATTAACAAGAAAAAATAACTGTCATTTTATTCTTTATTTCCTAATTTAACTAAATTGTTAAATACGTAAAATTCAGCAATGAAAGACGGGAGTGATGGAAGAGTAAGTTTCATTTCTATTTTTCTATTATACCCCCACTCTGTTTCAAATCTTTTTATCTGCATTCTTATTAGACTTTCTAATTTAATACGATATTTCATTACATTAAAACCTAAATACTTGCACCCGGAGGGTGCATATATTTGCTAGTATATATAAAGTTTTTTTTTAATAGTATCTTTGAAGCATTGTGTGTATGTGTAATATAAAGATTTTTGAAGGCAATTTACAATGCAATATGTGTTGAAAATTATATTTATTTAACTTTTCTTTTTTTTTTTTAATTCTAAATATTTTCGGAAAATAAAATTCCATCAACAGAGTTATTGAAAGTACTAGGTGTTTTTTTTATAGTACTTATCCCACGGCGATATTGTAATCATCTGTTGTTTTAAGAAGTTGAGGAACGCTGTATATTTGAATTTCTTTTTCTTTTTCGTTTATTTCCGTGATGTTAATTCGGCTCGGCTGCTCCTGCGCTCGTGGAGATTGTTCCATCATCAGAGTTATTGAAAGTACATATATATATATATATATATATTATATATATATATATATATATATACATATATATATATATTATTATAATGGAGATTGTGTGTTTTTCTGTCTGTAACCGAAACTATATTACTACTCAAGTCACAATTCCCTTAGTTATTTACGTCACATCCTCCATGATTTTATTTTTATTCAAACCTCAATTATCAATAAAATTGTTTTACATTATTAATACTGTTGACTATTATTAACATGCATTTGTATTTATATATACAAAATATAGTGGTTTGCAGTGTGAAGGGAAGGCTAATTTGCATATTGATATTCAAAATTTGATTTTAATAAATATGTACTTAGTATTATTGATTTCTAATCGTTTGGTTTTATCTTAATGAATATGAGCAAAAATCTCTTCAATAAATCTTAAAAGAAATTCCTTAACAAGAAGAAATAACTAATATTATTCTTTACTTCCTATTTTAACTAAACAGTTTAATTAGGAAAATTTACCAATGAAAGACGGGAGTAACGGAAAATAATGGAAGAGTTAGTTTCAAAGTTGTTCTATTTTTCAATCATACCCCCTCTGTTCAAAATCTTTTTTATCTACATTCTTATTCAGTTTCATTAGCCTTTCTAATTTAATATGATATTTTATTATAAAATTTAACTAAAATACTTGCACCCGGAGGGTGCACATATTTGCTAGTGCTTTTAAAGACAGAAAACCGTCATTTGGCTATAATAGATTTATTTCGAACTCAACAAGAGCCAAGTCTCATCAGATAATTATTTACATAAAGACCGAGAAAAATAGAATAGTGAAAATTCTCTCTTCGAACACGCCCACATAAAAACCCTATATATGATAATGATATCAACAAAAGAGTAACAAACATTATATATATATATATATATATATATATATATATATATATATATGTGTGTGTGTGTGTGTGTGTGTGTGTGTGTGTATATAATATCTGTGCCCTGAGGCTACTAAATAAGAACCCCTTACGCGGCATTCGTTCTTGATTTCCCTTACTCAAGTGGCCGTAGCACTGTAGGCTAAGGTCAAGTGGTCAGTACGCATCCTCAGATTCAATTATGCTCATTAATTATCCTCTTCTGAAATGAAATAAAAACTTGGCTCCATCCGGTCACATGATAGTTGTAAGCGAGCTTCTTTTAGCCTTCAAACATTAAAGTGAAATCGAGGCTAACGTGTCCCATTTTCTAAAAAAAATATTTAATCATGCGTTTTTTTTGTTTTTTTTCTGTCTACTTTATTTTTAACGTTTATATTATAACATGAATTAGTCAATAGAAAGAGACTTATGTTCCGTGGGGATAACACAAGACGCCATCTTTATTTTGTGACCAGTCAAAAACTGTTACAACGTGTCTGCTGCTTAAGATATACTAATCATCTCTGCCTTAACGACATTAAAGAAAATTGCATATATATATATATATATATATATATATATATATATATATATATATATATATATTTGTAATTATAAATAAATAAATATATATATATATATATATATATATATATATATTGTGTGTGTGTGTGTGTGTGTGTGTATTTGGGCAGGAATTCTTTCATTTATACATGTAGAATTAAACAAAAGACACATCTCCTGTTTAACAATTTTATTTTTGATCTTTTTTTGATCTTGCCTCCACATTAATATAATTAAAAAAAAACTTGAACACATAACCCCTGATGATGGTACTTCGAAGTGCCGAAAGTACTCGGGACTTGAACTTTGGTGGACTTATCCACGAATTCCACCCAAATATTATAAAGTTGGCCAGAAAACTCGAAAAGATCAAAAATAAAATTGTTAAACAGGAGATGTATCTTTTGTTTAATTCTATATGTATAAATGAAACAATGCTGCCCAAATACACACACACACACACATATATATATATATATCCAAGTCTACAAATTAAATCAGTATATGCGAGTGTCCATATTCATAGATGACAACATTTGTTAAAGGGTGCCGTTATAGTATGTGGCCTACCCGGTTTGAATGTGTCCTACTTCAGTAAGAGTATATTTATAGATATAAGTAGTAGGCAATTTATTGAAACTAATTATTTTTCACATATATTCAATTTTAAGAAATGCAATTCAGTCATAAGTTGTATATAGTAATTAAGAATAATTTAAAAAAAGAATTTATCCATAATTTGCATGAATTAGAGATCTGTTTAATTCTAGAATATTCTAAAATTATGAAATAGGATTAGGATTAGGGTTAGGGTTAGCAGTTATTATTATAACCTTATAATTTTTTTTTTAATGTTAGGCCACATACTATAAGAGACACTTGATTTCGCCGGCCACATTCAAAAGGTAGGCCATATACTATAATGGTACCAGGAGATATTCAATCTTATGGTTTTGAAACCTGAAAAGATGCCGGACAAGCTGTGGTCTTCTTGTTATTATTGGCATTTCGGTCTCGGAAGACTATAAAATAGTTTTTGTGCCCCTGAAGTTACAGCACCTCATGTGACTGTATAGTCCAATGTTGGAAAAACATTCTCGACCACAGATGTCGCATGTGAAGGTTGTCTCTGAAGATGTTGATGTGCCGGTGTCTTGTTGCCGCTGCTTTCTTCTGGACCTCCTAGCTTCATGGTGTTGTGCCAGGATGACCTCAGACATGAACAGTCTTCTACAGAGAGTCTGCCGCCCCCGAAGGCGGTCCTGTATTCGTTTATAAATGGGTGATAACATATGGAATTTGGAAATGTAAATAAGCAAAAAACAGAGTATTCTTAAGGATAAATCTATTTGGAGATGGTGAAGTTAGTCAACGTTAAAACGTTTCGGTTTTTATAAAACCCAAATCAGGACAATTGGATGAGTTGTCTAACTCAAGGGGTCCCGACCCTTTAATGCAGGGCTCACCAAACTTTTTTCACGGTGGGCCGGATAATTGAAAAATAACGAGTGCAGGCCACATTATTATTGTGTTCAATATTTGCTAGCCAGAATGAAAGCTACGAGAAAAAGATGTAACACAAAATGATCTTTCCATCTTACATTCAAGGATGAGTGGCGTAAGATGTACAAAAACCAACATCTTTATTTTCAAAACATTATTAAAAAAACGCAACATTCAAATACCGTCGGTGGGTTTGATAAAATGACTTTGCGGGCCGGATCCGGCCCGCGGGCCATAATTTGGTGACCCCCTACTTTAGTGGATTGGAAAATACATTTAATTGGATCGCAAAATAGATTAAAAATGTGAACAGTTTTTATCTTTGATTAGGTTTAAGTAAGTAAAGTCGTCGGGGTGGCCTAAAGTCGGTATCGGCCAGTCAGCGAGGGAGTCTATCCCCTTTTCAATAGCGCTAGACCAAGGAGATTGTTTTTGCGTCTGAGGTGGAGCGCCACACCTACCATCAGCTCCTAACTTTACCCCTGTGCTACTCATACGCTGAGTTGGCGAGGACCGGTATCGAACTAGGAACCTTGTGGTTTCTAACCGTACGCTCTACCGACTGAGCTAACCCGGCCCCGATTAGGTTTAATGGGTCGTAATTGAAATTGTTCAACCTGTGAATCGCAGTAAAAAAAAAAAAAAGAAAGTTTGAAAAACACTGAGAATTCTTTTCATAATTAAAACTTTGGGTTGTATTGGAAGTATAGAAAAATAGAAGATAAGGAATAATAGCCAAAATTCAAAGTGATGAATATTGTGCTGTTTTTAATCTTATTTATCATCCTTATATTTCCGGTGTCCCTCCACTCTTTGTCAAAGATTAAAAAGAAAAAAAAAAAAGGGAAAGAAAAAATTCTACAGAAGCACCTGACAAAGGGTGGATGGCACCCGAAATATTAGGATTAATAAAGAAGATTAAAAACGACACAATATTATTCACTTCCACAATTTTGGTTATTATTCCTTATCTTACATTTTTCTGTTTCCAATACAACTAAAAAAGTTTCCCAGCATCCACCATGGAATTCTTTTCAAGATTAAAACGAACAATCGTTTTTGTTTTTATTTTGAAAGTCAGATTAGACAATACCCTACTCATCTAATTGTCCTGATGAAGGTTTTATATATATAAAAAAGTATCCAACTCGTTCATCATGGATAGGATTAGACACAGGGTCACAAGTATGGGGCATCCAGCAAAGATCGTATCCTCTTCCCTGTAGCAATAGATTTATGAGACGGTACGCCTTAAAAAGAATATTTTTTCTGATATTGTCTTGTAGGAGTTATTTTTGTATTTGCCTGGGGAGTTGTCTGCCCGTTTAGTGTCGCTGGTTCCCGCTAGGGGTCTTGTGTATTTAAACGGCCGATTTGAACTTCTCTTCCTCTTTGCCTGCTGCTCGACCTACGAGAAACAATGAGGTAGTCTTATGTCTTGTTGGGGCTCCCCCCCCCTACATTACTGTAAGTGATTTCCCAGTCTCATGTCTGTGCTTTTATGTTTATCCCTTTTACATGTAACTTTATATTACTTATGTATGTATGTATTATGTACCCTGTTTATTCTTGTGCTGTTATATAAAATGTTTTGTCCCTCAACCTGTGTCGGAGTTTGTTTGCCTTCCAACGAGTTATAACCTTTGAATCTTACAGTCTCATTTTTTCGTTTTCATTTTGAAAAGAATTCTAACTCAGATTATACAACATTCTAATCATCCAATTGTCTTTAAGGTTTTATAAAAACAAACGGTTTAACGTCGACTAACCATCAACAAATAACTGTATCCGATAGAATGATTTTTCTTTACATTTCATTGTACGAGGGTTAGTAAAAAAGTAATGGATTTATAAGACGGTACGCCTTAAAAAGAATATTTTTTCTAATATTGTCTCATTTATCGTTTTCATATTGAAAAGAATTATCTTTGAAATGATTGGTTTGTTTGGTTTGTTTTGTTTTATGGCATATCAACCTCAGTGGGTCATTTAATGACGATAAAGTTTTGAAATAAATTCATTCTTAATGGATAATACAATTATTTTATAAATACATTTTTCTATTTAACCCATAGATGGGACCTTAACAGGTACTACCACTCCGGGTCAGAGTGGACCAGGGAGCAATGGTGATGAAGGGGTGCTCCACATTCCCCAAACCTTCAAAACTGGAACCTCACCATCAGATAGAGTTTAACGTCATTCCCAGGACATGTAGACCCTCAGTCACCGCCTTCTAGCACCCATATGATAAAAAGGGGTTGGGGCTTGCCATAAGGGCAATAGGGTTGGGAAAAATCATATAAGTGCAAGGGCTTGACGTGACCAGCCGACCACCCGTCTAGCCCAAGATAGGGCCAAAGTGGAGTATTGCATGGAATATTGCATGTCATGAACTGCTCATCCACCTGGGCTCTATCCTTAAGCATCACGGGTCGCCACCCACGGCCAACAGGTGGTCCCATTGGGGGAGTCTTACCCCTCTGCAGAGGTGCAGAGGGGTAAGACGCTAATCATCGAATCTAATCATTGCGGACAACACTCTAATCATCCAATTGTCTTGAAGGTTTTATAAAAAGAAACGGTTTAACGTCGACTAACCATCAACAAATAACTGTATCCGATAGAATGATTTTTCTTTACATTTCATTGTACGAGGGTTAGTCAAAAAGTAATGCCATTTTGTTTAGGATATAGCACAATGCATGGATGCAATATGCATCTGTGCATGCGGGTGTATGTGTGTGTATATAATTCTAGGTAGATAATTGAATAAGTAGTAAGTCAAACCACATATACGTGTATAGACTGAATATGTAGTAGCAAGGCCAGTAGTAAATAGTAACTAGTGTGGATATGTATGTGCATACATATAGTTATTTACTAAGCTTAGCTTAGATATGGCACAAGGCCAGAAGTGTGGGGCGCCCAGTGAGAATCGAACTCACTAACAATGGTCTGCTAATCTAGCTTGCTAACCATTACACCAAATGAGGTGCCCTAGTTATTTACTAAGCTTAGCTTAGATATGGCACAAGGCCAGAAGTATGGGGCACCCAGTGAGAATCGAACTCACTAACAATGGTCAGCAAATCTACCTTGCTAACCATTACACCACGTGAGGTGCCCTATAAAACTAAGCTTTGCTTAGATATAGCACAAGGCCAGAAGTATGGGGCACCCAGTGAGAATCGAACTCACTAACAATGGTCTGCAAATCTACCTTGCTAACCATTACACCACGTGAGGTGCCCTATAAAACTAAGCTTTGCTTAGATATAGCACAAGGCCAGAAGTATGGGGCACCCAGTGAGAATCGAACAATGGTCTGCTAATCTAGCTTGCTAACCATTACACCAAATTAGGTGCATACATATATACATGTGTGTGTGTCTACATATATTGTATGTGTAAAGTAGGGTCAATGCTAAGTCAAGTAAATCTTAAAAATAAGAAAAAGAATTTAGGCTAGATTAAAAGGAGTGATAGGAACCATTAATGTTAGAAACAGACAATATGTCCGGCCCTTTGTGCAAATAATAGTTGACCACGGTCAGAAGGGTCATAAAACTCATCATGAGGGTGGGCTTTTAAACACAAAGACTTTTTCAAATCACGCGGGGAATAGGCACAAATCTCGTAGACGAGATTTGATAGCGAGAATTGGGATTCTGGGAGATTTTTGAAAGTTTAAGCAGTTAGTTTTCTGGAGCCGAAGAGGGCAGTTGAGCTTTGGACGCTGAAGAAGTAAGATGTGAGTTGAATTTTCAATTTATTAAAAATTATTTTCAACATTTAAAAAAAATAGTTAATTATCTCAAGTTATAAACAAGAGGAAGTATTCATATAGCCATTATTAGCAACACTATTGATCTTCATACTCACCAGATTTAGTGGCTTCAGGCTATCATCTACCCCATGAAAGTGGGTTTGAAAGGCAAATATTATTCCAGTGATGAGGAAGTGCAATCTGTAGTGAAGAAGTGGCTCAAAGAACAGTCGACATAATTTTATGGTGCAGGCACAAATGTCGTAGACGAGATTTGATAGCGAGAATTGGGATTCTGGGAGATTTTTGAAAGTTTAGGCAGTTAGATTTCTGGAGCCGAAGAGGGCAGTTGAGCTTTGGACGCTGAAGAAGTAAGATGTGAGTTGCCCACAAGAAGTTAGCCTTAGCAGAGGTCCCCAAAGGAACAGGGGTGTCCCCCATCTCGACAGGCGATGAGAGCAGATGGAACTGTAGCCGATAGGAGATTGAATGCGAACAATATACCTCTCTGACCATTTCTGAAATTCACCTGACTGATTTTGTCTTTGTTGGTTATTCTATCTTTCTCTTTTCTAATACTTGTTTGTTGTGCACCCCTCGGCGGGGGGTCCCCTGCGAGAGGTTTTGAGCATATATGTACAATGTGCCGATCCAGAGAAACCGATAGACGACACGAGATGAACGGCCAGAAAGAAGCAGTGCAGCAAAGGTGCAGTGAATGCAGAAGAGATGCAGAAATGTGAAAAAGGGCATCGCAGCCCGCCGGTGGTGGGACAAGGACAGGTATAATTACCAACATGAACATGTATCATATATGTTGTACCGGCCGTTCCTACAGTGGAGAATATACACCGGTTCTCACTATAAATAGTGAGACACCGAGTGAAAAGGTTTTACTGTTACCGTACTATTACCGTACTGTTACAGTTTAGCGGCAAGCTAGCCGTTCTTGTACCTTATTGTAAATACACTTGTCTCTTTTTACCCTACCTCGACTTGACTTCTTTTTTTACTGTTGAACTAACATCACAACAATATATCAAAATGAAGCTGATCCTCTGTGGATCACATCCCTACTTCTCTGCATAGTCTCTCAATAGCAATGTTCCACTTTCGAATGAGTGAACGTATCCCTGTCCCGTAAAATTCTGTTGACTGTTCTTTGAGCCACTTCTTCACTTCAGATTTCACTTCCTCGTCACTGGAATAATGTTTGCCTTCAGACTATTATCTCTTCGGTCCCATGAAATTGTGAACGAAGTGAAATTTGTAGTGAAGAAGTGGCTCAAAGAACAGTCAACATAATTTTACGTTGCAGGGATACAAGCTTTCGTTCGAAGGTGGAACATTGCTATTGAGAGGAACGGTGACTATGCGGAGAAGTAGGGATGTGATTCACAGAGGACCAGCTTCATTTTGATGTATAATACATCTTCCTGTATTGTTAATTATACCTGTCCTAAACAAAATGGCATTACTTTTTTTTTACTTACCCTCGTATATATAAATGTAAATATGTCAGGGTGCATGGATAAACAAAAAACACTGATACAGATTTGGTTCGCCAATTTATTATAATTTTTTCTTTCCTTTTTCTTTTTCTTTTTTTTTAATTTCTTTTTTTTTTAATCTTAAGGAATAATTTATATCTTGAGGTAGACTGTACATTAATTCACTGAGACCAATAACGTTCTGTTTGTTATTTCAGGTTGTATTATATAAACGGTTGTATTCATATATATATATATATATATATATATATATATATATATATATATATATATATATGTATTAACGCCAGAACGTGGAAAGAAAAACAATGGTCGCGTGATTTAGTCTTCATCAGCAAACTTCTTAAAACTTTCCTCTGTCATTGACAGACTCCAAGATTGAACCCCCCTTTTTTTAGGGGACCAATCGGCATAAGAACGCAGGGTGAGTGTATTTTGAGGGTCAGATTTTTTAAGAAAAATATAAAGTGCGTCTATGGTGAAAAAATCTGGTATGTCCTCCATATAATATACAATCTTAGAGTGCAAAAAAAAAAAAAGATACTATTTCTCTGAATTTTTTTAGATGAGGCTTGATAATTAGTATTGTTTTGATTATTCGGACTATTGTACTCATCTTTGGCTCCTGATTACGACAAGAGGGTTCCCGACTTCGAAAAGAAGGTTCCCTAGTTCAAGAAGGCTCCCGAGTCCGAAAAGAAGGCTCCTGAGTTCGAGAAGGCTCTCGAGTTCGACAAGTCATGAAGAAGACCGGAGGGCACATCGGCCGAAACGTTGTACAGATAAAAATAAAGATGAGGATAATAGTCCAAATAATCCAAATAATACTGGAAAAAAAGAAGATTTTTTGAATGGTCACATAATTTCGTCTTCAAACATTTAAAAAAAAAAAAAGGTCGCTATCTGCTCGTACACAAGTTCGGCAACCGGATAGTAATAGTCCTGTTTGTTTATTTTCTATACTAGCAAATATATGCACCCTTCGGGTGCAAGTATTTAAGATTTAATGTAATAAAATATTGTATTAAATTAGAAAGGCTAATGAAACTAAATAAGAATACAGATAAAAAGATTTGAAACAGAGGGAGTATAATAAAAGATTTGAAACAGAGGGAGTATAATAAAAAATGGAACAACTGAAACTTACTCTTCCATCACTCTCGTCTTTCATTGTTATTTTTCTAATTTAAGTATTTAGTTATAAGAGGAAGTAAAGAATAAAATGACAGTTATTTTATCTTGTTAATGGATTTCATTTAAGATTCATTGAAGAGATTTTTGCTTATATCCATTAAAATAAAACCAAACAGTTAGAAATCAATAATACTAAGCACATATTTATTAAATTCGATTTTTTAATATTAATATGTAAATTAGCCTTCCCGTTTACACTGTAAACCGCTATTTTGTTGTATATATAAATATAATTGCATGTTGTCAGTATGTAGACATAGTTAACAGTATTAATAATGTAAGACAATTTTATTAATAATTGAGGTTTAGATAAAAATAAAATCATGGAGAATGTGATGTCAATAACTAAGAGAATTGTGACTTGAGTAGGAATATAGTTTCAGTTACAGACAGAAAAACACACAATCTCCATTATAATAAGATTTAATGCCAAAAACATGACCACATTTTTTTATGGCGTGTAGAAGGTATTTACCCAACCAATTCGTCATGGACTTCTCTTGGGGACTTCGTGTCTGGTCTTCCATTGGGGATTTCTCTTTATCAGAAGACCTGTGTCATTGATAGTTTTTAGATAATAACACAAGACTTCGATTTACTTAGATCACATTTTATTTCGAAACCCCCACCAGACTACCTGCGCAGATCGAGTCGGAGCGTGTATAACACGACTCACCACCGTCGTGGTTTCTCGCCGACTGACAAATCTATTTCTAATCTAAACCGGAAGAGGGTCTTCTCCACCGATTCTCACGGTATCCACCGGAAGGAAGGATCAGGACAGGTCAAGCCTTGTCATTCAAATCCTTCAAGGCCGTGTGCTGCAGCTTATAACGACCATTTTGATTTCTACACTATTGCACATAGATATTAGGTATCTAATAATTATGTAACATTATATCAAAATCATCCTGAAATCTCATGCTAAGTCTTATTTTGTAAGTAGGCCTTATTTTTCGGGGAAACACGCAATAGTCGGGAAAGATGGTGTTATTCGCAGCTACCAGAATACGCCTGAAAATGCTAGGGAACCTGGGTGCCCATACTGGATTTTCAATGGGAACTCCTAACTTTTTTTGTTGAAAAGTCTGGGAAAATAGTGCGTCTTATGCACACATAATTACGCTATTTCTTAAGCGCATAATTAGTTTACTTATTCCTTGGTGTTATACGAATTTCATCTGTAAGATACGTTTTGTTTGGTTTGGTTTTGGTTTGTTTGGTTTTACGGCATATCAACCTCGGTGGGTCATTTAATGCCGACAAAGTTGTGAAATAAATTCATTCTTAATGCATAATACAATTGTGTTTATAAACTCATGTTTTTCTATTTAACCCATAGATGTTAACCATAGATGTTTAACCCATACTAACAGGTACTACCACTCCGGGTCAGAGTGGACCAGGGAGCAATGGTGATGAAAGGGTGCTCCACATTCCCCAAACCTCCAGAACTGGAACCTCACCATCAGATAGAGTTAACGTCATTCCCAGGACATGTAGACCCCCAGCCACCGCCTTCTAGGTGCTAGGGCTTAACGTGACCAGCCGATTGATCGTAGGGAGCCTCTCCGACTGCCCGTCTAGCCCAAGATAAGGCCAAAGTGGAATATTGCAAGTCATGAGCTGCTCATCCACTTGGGCTCTATCCTTAAGCATCACAGGTCGCCACCCACGGCCAACAGGTGGCCCCATTAGGGGAGTCTTAGGGAGTGCATTCTAACGCCCCAGACGACAGGACGTATACGTTTTGTAAGCTTATAGACGGACAATTTGAAAATCAACATGTGTACGTACGTATATGTTTTAGGAAAAAGGAAGGTATTTGACTTACGAGTTAAATTAGATCTGATTGTAATTCCTTGTATGTCAAATCAATTTTCGCCATTAAAATAAAATGAAATGCCATTAATCCGTTCCAGCCCCCCCCCCACACACACACAAAAAAAAGAAATACATTTTTTCTTTGTTAAGTTACATATAATGGTACCTTTATGTACGAGTTAATTCGATCCGCTCATAACTCAATTTCCTCGTATGTCAAATCAATTTTCGCCATTGAAATAAAATGAAATGCCATTAATCCGTTCCAGCCACCCCCTCACACACACACAAAAAAGAAATACATTTTTTTTTGTTACGTTACATATAATGGTACCTTTACGTACGAGTTAATTCGATCCGCTCATAACTCAATTTCCTCGTATGTCAAATCAGATTTCAACATTGAAATAGACTGAAAATGCCATAACCCGTTCCAGTTTTTTCAAAAAACACCTCATTTTTTGTTATTTTTTTTTAATATACTAACACTGAATAAACGGAAGGAAAGACAAGAGAAGTTCATTTACACATATTTAATACATTAGCCCAGTCGGTAGAACATCTGGATAGGAACCACAAAGTCCCGGGTTCGATACCGGCCCTCACCAACTCAGCGCATGAGTAACACACCTTCGGTAATCTGATATGCGTGTGGTAAAATCGGGAGCTGATGGTAGGTGTGACACTCCACCTCAGACACAAAAGAATCTCTCAGGTCTAATGCTAGTGAAAAGGGAATAGTATTTCCAATGATACACTAGCACTAGTGTTATTCTATAACAACATGATAAAATAGAATGTAATGAATTATGTGTTGTAATATGTTTTAATGTTTATTTTTTTTTATAAATAATATTTTTCTTTGGCGTAATAAATTTGGAAACTTAAATGTTTTTAGTAAATTTATTAACATAAGCGTATCTGAAGCTCGCTCATATCTCAAATTTTAGCTCACAACACAAAGCAAAAAAATTGACCGTAACAGGGAAAACTCATCAGTTGGGACACTCGTAAGTGAAAACACCACTGTAATTGTATTTCAATGCTCATTCGCCCATTTCAAATGGGAAAAATAAAGAGAATTTTCTAACAAGATTCTGTTTCCTATTTCTTGTTCCTCCATTTCTCCCCTCTCAAACTCGACTGCTTATATAGTCGATGTGAGGAAATATATTGGAAAGGTGAATAACGAACACAGACAATCAGTCCAATTGATATTTCGTTTCTGTTGATTTGAGAAACTTCATCAGAATGAGTCTATATGCTTTACTTATGTGTAATAAGTAATTGAGAGTTACCTCCACTATTTTATGATTACCTCTCCTTTGGATAACTCTTTAGTGAATACGTGACTATATAAACTCTCAATAAGTGTACAAATTATTCTAAGTAGAATAAAGTTTTCCAAAGCCTATCGGTGTTATCGTTTGTCCTTACGGTATGTGATGTTAAATATCCTTGTTACTCTCCTCGTAGCTGTATCAAAATGAATCCGAGTATGGTCTCAACGTAAACCGCTTCACCACTCGGCCAGGATACGCTGCTGCCCTGTCATCTTTCTGTGCTCATCCCCAAAATTCCACCCTCGTCTTCCGGTGCGTGTATATGTATGTAGGGGGGGGCAGTATGTTTGCGTGTTTGTAAATGTATCTGTCTGCATGTTTGTGTGTGCGCTCGTGCGTTTGCGTTTACGTGTGTGTATGTGTGTATACATGTCTGTATATGTGTATCATATCTGGCACAATAATTTGTGCCAGATATGTTCAGGACTTTGATGAGATTAAAAAGTCATGAACGAGCCCACAAACGGACAATGGATGAAGGAGTGGCAGTCGTCTGACAAGACGTTGCGATCACTATGTGTGTATCTGTGTGTTTTGATTCTGTTTTGAGTAGGATATATGTTCTTTATAATTATCGCTTTAATATTTGAACTCTTACATATATATATATATATATATATATATATATATATGTGTGTGTGTGTGTGTGTGTGTGTGTGGAGAAGTTATGGAAAAAGTGAATAACGAACACAGACAATTACATTTAATTGATATTTCGCCTGCATTGGTTATATATATTTACCAACCCCTCCGCACGGGCAGAATGTGACACCAGGTCAATTTCAACAGGTTTGAATTCAGAGTTTTCCTTCTCCTAGACCGGTTGCCTAACCAAGGTTAAAGAACCCAATCTGCCCTACTATTTACCCATAGCTGGAGGGAGAGTAGGATTCATACCTTTCCCAAGGGTATTAGCGCTAAGTGAAATGCAATTACCACGCCCAGGATTTGAACACGGAGCGACAAGTCCATTTCCCATGCCTTTAACCATTACACCACGCTGCATTGGTTATAGAGTCTTCATAAGCCTTCTGAGCAACAGAGACGACATATTAATTGAATGTAATTGTCTGTGTTCGTTATTCACCTTCTTCCATAACTTTTCCTCACATTTTGTCGGATTTTTCCTAATCTGCCATTTTCTTCACACACACACACACACACACACACACACATATATATATATAATATATATATATATATATATATATATATATATCTTATTATAATGGAGATTGTGTGTTTGTCTGTCTGTAACCGAAACTATATTACTATTCAAGTCACAATTCCCTTTGTTATTTACATCACATTCTCCATGATTTTATTTATATTTAAACCTCAATTATTAATAAAATTGTTTTACATTATTTACACTGTTGACCATAACTACATACTAATCACATGCAATTGTATTTATATATACAACAAAATAGAGGTTTACAGTATGAATGGGAAGGCTAATTTGCATATTGATCTTAAAAAATAGATTTTAATAAATATATGCTTAGTATTATTGATTTCTAATTGTTTGGTTTTATCTTATTGAATATGAGCAAAAATCTCTTCAATAAATCTTAAAAGAAATCCAAGAAGAAATAACTGTAATATTATTCTTTACTTCCTATTTTAACTAAATAGTTAAATTAGGAAAATTTACCAATGAAAGACGGGAGTAACGGAAAATGATGGAAGAGTTAGTTTCAAAGTTGTTCTATTTTTCAATCATACCCCCTCTGTTCAAAATCTTTTTATCTACATTCTTATTCAGTTTCATTAGCCTTTCTAATTTAATATGATATTTTATTATAAAATTTAACTAAAATACTTGCATATATTTGCTAGTATGTATAATGAATAAATGAAGGAGAAAACATTGAATTTGCTTTTTGTAATAATTTATTTCAAATGCAACCAGCTCGTAGCAGCACCTTCAGACATGGAGCAAAAGTATGTTTTTGCTGTCTGTCTGAAGATGCTGCTACGTACTAAGCTTGTTGCAGTTTAATTTATTTTGCTGTCTCTGTTCTCGATACAAATCAGGCTTCGCAGATTTCAATACCCGTTCTTCCATTCTCTCATTCAACAAAAATCCTTAAGTGAGCGTTCCTACCTACGGGAATCATACCTACATTTTTATGTTATATAAAGTTAGGGTGTAGCTCAGATGTAAGGTATACCGAAAATGTGGCAATAAAGGACTATTTGCTCGTAAATTCCTACCATAAAATAAACTGAACCCCCAATTTATGTCCGTGTTCTTGTATTAAATGTTTTATTTTTCTTGCACCCGTTATTTTACAATACAAAATATATTTTCTTTATTTATTTTAATATTCACTTCAATGTGCATATTCTAAAAGTTTTTATTTTGTGAGAATGTTTAGTTTTAAAGAGAGGTCTCGTTTTACAATTTAGCCATAAATTGGATCCTCCTTTTATGACCGTAATTTTGTTTTTTCGTCGACGATGATTAAAATCTGACGTCTTTATTTTAGAGTACCAAAGCCAAAAAGAAAAGAAATAACAAAAAGTAATATTCAACTTTTTACTCGTAAATTCCTGCCATAAAATTAGGCTTGGGCATTTTATGGTAGGAATTTACGAGTAAAAAGTTGAAGTGTCAAAACGAACCCCCACTTTAAAACTAAACATTCTCACAAAACAAAAACTTTTAGAATATACATATTGAAGTGAATATTAAAATAAATAAATAAAATATATTTAGTATTGTAACATAACGGGTACAAGAAAAATAAAACATTTATTGCAAAAACACGGACATAAAATGGGGGTTCAGTTTATTTTATGCTAGGAATTTACGAGCAAATAGTCCTTTATTACCGAAAATGTTATTAGTATAAGAGAGGATACATTTACTCTAATCTGCCAATATTTCAGAAGATATATTTCATTTCTTTGGCATTTTCATGATTAAAATTTGGCTTGTTTATCTTTCGTGCTCTTAAATTCCGAAATCTAAAGACATGTCGCAATGGTCGTAGAATATACAACGACCTAAGCGTTCATTATTATTAATTCTAAGGGGTATTAATAATAAAGATAATTAGTAATCTTCATTAGAATAAATAGGTAAGAAATAAATAAACCTGTGTTGTTAACTAAAAACAACAACAATAATATGAAAGTTTAACTAGTCCAAACTAATTAGGAAATGGTCTTAATTGTACTTATCAAGATCTGTATATAGTTATTTACTAAGCTTAGCTTAGATCTGGCACAAGGCCAGATGTATGGGGCTCCCAGTGAGAATCAGACTCACGGACAATAGTCTGCAATTCTATCATGCTAACCATTACACCACGTAATGCGGCCCGGATTATCTGGATATAGTTATTTATCAAGATCTGTATATAGTTATTTAGTAAGCTTAGCTTAGATCTGACACAAGGCCAAAAGTATAGGGCGCCCAATGAGAATCAGACTACGTGAGGTGTCCTGAATATCTTACGAAAATGTTAGAGGAGTAACACGGGTTTGCGTGAGTACATATTTATGTGCGCGCAGACAGACAGACAGACATACAGACAGACACACATACATACATATGTGTGTGTGTGTGTGTGTGTGTGTGTGTGTATGTGTGTAAAATGACAGGATTCGGGAAATGTACATAAAGAAAAGATTCATATCCGTATTTTGGCCAACGTTCAAATTTTCAAAATGAACGCTGTCCAAGATCCCCAACTACCGTCATTGACCCCCCCCAAAAAAAAAAAACAAAAACAAAAAACAACAACATCCATCACGGTTCAGACAGCCACCTTTTCCTTCTAAGTCCTGACGAAGGTTTAATATAAACCGAAACATTTAAACGTCGACTTCACTATCAAGAATAAATTCAACTTTTTTTTTAATACTTTGTTTTTTCTATTTTCTACACATTGTCGGATTTATTTCCATATTTTACTCCCATGTATATTCTCCCCTCACTCATGGCTATGTAAATATGGATTAGGTGTAGGATTTTCATAGAGAGACTGGCAAGTTTTGGTGACTGTTGTACGAATTGGTTTTACGGTGAATGGAAAATCGTAGAACGAATCGGGTCACGAATGAAAATAGTTAAGTTAAAAGTTAGGATAGAGATGACCAGTTTTCTATCCCCCCACAAATTTTGGCTTTATGTCGCATTTAATGTATATTTTACATTAGTGTGTACATATATATATATATATATATATATATATATATTATATATATATATATACATATATATATATATATATATATATATACGAGAAGTAAACAAACATGTGGCTATTTTCAGCCGACAATATTTGGGAGAATATGTGCTTAATTGAAGTCGAACCTAATTTTTTGAAAGTTAATTCATTAATAATTAATTAGGCGGGATTTAACTATTTAAATGTAAGGCTAAACAAGCGTCTTACCCCCACACCAAATGTTTACTTCTCGTAAGTTCGTGTGAAGTCACTTAAGAGGAATATATATACTACTACTACTTAACAAAGCGAAGAAAAACCTGCGAGGTCCGTTTGGTGTGGGGGTAAGACACTTGCTTGTTAATTTGACGGACAGGTTTCGAATCACACACGGGGCGGTCTTCGTATCTATAGCTCTGCTGATGAGGCCTAATAGGCCGAAATGTACATACAGAGATTGATTTTTCTCGATTTGTTTAGCCTTACATTTAAATAGTTAAATCCCGCCCAATTAATTATTAATGAATTAACTTTCAAAAAATTAGGTTCGACTTCAATTAAGCACATATTCTCCCATATATATATATATATATATATATATATATATATATACAATTTGTTAATTGATTATATCTAATATTCACTTACTTGGACTTTATGTATAATGAACAGATTTACTAGGCTTAGTTTAGTTATGGCACAAGGCCAGAATCATGGGGCACCCAGTCAGAATCGAAATCACTAATAATAGTTTGTTAATCTAGCTTGGTAACCATTGCACCACCTGATGTGCCCTAAGGACACATAAATAAGAAATATATATTTATATCTTTTATATTTATTAGATATATGTACGTGTCTCAGTCGATAGAGCATCTGCCAGGGAACCACAAAGTTCTGGGTTCGATACTGGGACTCACCAACTCAGCGTATGAGTGGCACGACTTGTATCTGTGATACCTTGTTACTGGACAGCGGTGTCGAAAACGACGATGACGTGGGAGGAGAATAAGAGGATATAGACGAGTTCTTTGAAGAAGTGGAGAGCTGATAGTAGATGTGGTGCTCCGCCTCAGACGCAAAACACTCTCCCTGGTCTAGTGCTAGTGAAAAATGGATAGACTCCCTCGCTGTTCGGCTGACACCGATTTTACTTACTTATGTATGCATGTATGTATGTATGTTTGCCTTAGAGAGTAGTGTATCTTCGTCTATAAGTTCATTTATATACTCCCTTGTCTATTACTAGTGAAAAGTGGATAGACTCCCTCGCTGTTCGGCTAATACCGACATTGGACTACTCCACCGATTTTACTTACTTATGTATGCATGTATGTATGTATGTTTGCCTTAGAGATAAGTGTATCTTCGTCTATACGTACATTTATACACTCCCTTGTCTAGCGCGAGTGAAAAGTGGATAGACTCCTTCGCTGTTCGGCTAATACCGACATTGGACTACTCCACCGATTTTACTTACTTATGTATGCATGTATGTATGTATGTTTGCCTTAGAGATAAGTGTATCTTCGTCTATACGTACATTTATACACTCCCTTGTCTAGCGCGAGTGAAAAGTGGATAGACTCCCTCGCTGTTCGGCTAATACCGACATTGGACTACTCCACCGATTTTACTTACTTATGTATGCATGTATGTATGTATGTTTGCCTTAGAGATAAGTGTATCTTCGTCTATACGTACATTTATACACTCCCTTGTCTAGCGCGAGTGGAAAGTGGATAGACTCCCTCGCTGTTCGGCTAATACCGACATTGGACTACTCCACCGATTTTACTTACTTATGTATGCATGTATGTATGTATGTTTGCCTTAGAGATAAGTGTATCTTCGTCTATACGTACATTTATACACTCCCTTGTCTAGCGCGAGTGGAAAGTGGATAGACTCCCTCGCTGTTCGGCTAATACCGACATTGGACTACTCCACCGATTTTACTTACTTATGTATGCATGTATGTATGTATGTTTGCCTTAGAGATAAGTGTATCTTCGTCTATACGTACATTTATACACTCCCTTGTCTAGCGCGAGTGAAAAGTGGATAGACTCCCTCGCTGTTCGGCTAATACCGACATTGGACTACTCCACCGATTTTACTTACTTATGTATGCATGTATGTATGTATGTTTGCCTTAGAGATAAGTGTATCTTCGTCTATACGTACATTTATACACTCCCTTGTCTAGCGCGAGTGAAAAGTGGATAGACTCCCTCGCTGTTCGGCTAATACCGACATTGGACTACTCCACCGATTTTACTTACTTATGTATGCATGTATGTATGTATGTTTGCCTTAGAGATAAGTGTATCTTCGTCTATACGTACATTTTTACACTCTCCCTTGTCTATTGCTAGTGAAAAGTGGATAGACTCCTTCGCTGTCTGGCTGATACCGACATTGGGTCACTCTGCCGGGTTTACTTATATATGTATGTATGTATGTATGTCTCTGAGATAGATTAGGATACCTTCGTCTATACGTACATTTATACACACGTCCTTGTCTATTACTAGTAAAAAGTGGATAGACTCCCTCACTGTCCGGCTGATACCGACATTGGGTCACTCCGCCAGGTTTACTTACTTTACTTATGTAAGTATGTATGTATGTATGTCTCTGAGATAGATTAGGGTACTTTCGTCTATACGTACATTTATACACTCGCCCTTGTCTAGTGCAAGTGAAAAGTGGATAGACTCCCTCACTGTCCGACTGACACCGACATTAAGCCACACCACCGATTTTACTTACTTTACGTATGTATGTATGTATGTATGTATGCCTCAGAGATTAATGTATCTTATTTTATACGTACATGTATACACTCTTCTTTGTCTAGCGCTAGTGAAAAGTGGATAGACTCCTTCGCTGTCTGGCTGATACCAACATTAGGCCACACCACCGATTTTACTTACTTTACGTATGTATGTATGTATGTATGTATGCCTCAGAGATTAGTGTATCTTATACGTACATGTATACACTCTCCTTTGTCTAGCGCTAGTGAAAAGTGGATAGACTCCTTCACTGTCCTGCTGATACCGACATTAGGCCACACCACCGATTTTACTTACTTTACATATGTATGTATGTATGTATGCCTCAGAGATTAGTGTATCTTATTTTATACGTACATGTATACATTCTCCTTTGTCTAGCGCTAGTGAAAAGTGGATAGACTCCCTCACTGTCCGCATTAGGCCACTCCACCGACTTTACTGACATGTCTGTCTGTCTGTCTGTATGTATCTATGTTTGCCTCAGAGAGAGATTAGTTTCCTTTCGTCAATACATACATTTATACACGTGTTTTTCCATTGGCGAACAATGTGCGCGAACAAGAGATCAGAACAGAGAAAATGAGTGAGGGGGGAGAGAGAAAACATGCACCAATGTGTGAGGGTGTCTTTCCGTTCACTCTCTTTCCCCTCGCGCGCATGCGCATATATGCATGTCTGTGATTCGCCCAAACGGGACGTCCATCTTTCTTTTCTATTTTTTTTTATTTTTAAAATTCTTTTTCCCTTTTTTTTGTTTTCTTTCCTAATCTTTCTTAGTCCTATAATCCGATAAATACTGCGAGTAAGATTTTCTCAGGTAGCGCCAGGCGTCGACCAGAACGTTGACGACCAGGTGCCAACTCTCGTGAACTTTCCGACCAATCCAGCCCGAGAAGTAAAGTTCCTTGTGTATTTGCATGTACATCTCTTGCGAAAGGAGTCGGATCACGTTCGTGTCCTTGCACACGTCGATCGGCAGCTCTGCCTCCTTGGTCATCTGAAAGACGTCCGCCCCGAACAACAACAGGAGGCTGACCGTCTGTATGAATCCGCAAGCCGACGCCGTGTGCAGAGGGGAGAAGCCGTTCTCATCCTGGGCGTTGACGTCGGCGCCGCTGCAAAGAAGAATCTTAACGGCGTCCAAGTTGTTACCCAGAACGCTGTGGTGCAGCGGCGTGAGTCCTATGTGGTTCGTCTGATTTATGTTGATGTTGTGGCCTTGCGAATGCAGTACTCGGGCAAGGTCTTCCATGTCTCCGTCCTGGATGGCGGCAATAAGGAGTGACTCGGCCGAAAAGCTGATTTTACGACGGCCATCTTGAATCTTTGATACCTTGTTACTGGAAATCGGGGTCGAAAACGACGATGACGTGGGAGGAGAATAAGACGATATAGACGCGTTCTTTGTAGAAGTGCCGACTTCCTGAAGCTTAACTTTCTTGGAAGTCTGAAAAAGAGAGAAAAAAATAAAAGAAAATTATTTTTCTTAAATATATACAAGGAAACAAAATTATTTTTCTTAAATATAGATAAGGAAACAAAATTATTTTTCTTAAATATAGATAAGGAAACAAAATTATTTTTCTTAAATATAGACAAGGAAACAAAATTATTTTTCTTAAATATAGACAAGGAAACAAAATTATTTTTCTTAATAATAATAATAATAATAATAATAATAATAATGATAATAATAATACACAAGAAAGAGCAAAGACAAACTACTTATGGCGGCTAACAATAGTAGAAGCGATAGATGGACAAATAGAAAAACAACAAAGACTAAAAAACAAAAATGGGAAGAAAAACAATTATATGGACGCTTCAAACGACAAATACAAGACGTTGCACATGGAAAGACTTGGACTTGGTTAAGAAAGGGAAACCTCAAAAGAGAAACTGAATCACTTATAATTGCTGCACAAAATAATGCCATAAGGACAAACTATATCAAAGCGAAAATTGATAAGACCCAACAAAATAGTAAATGTAGACTTTGCGGTAATAGAGATGAGACTGTAAACCATATACTCTGCGAATGTAGCGAACCAGCACAACGAGAATACAAAACTAGACACGACTTGGTTGGGAAGGTGATCCACTGGAAATTATGCAAAATATTAAATTTTGACCATACAACAAAATGGTATATGCATAAAACAGAATCTGTTCTTGAGAACGAAACGCATAAAATTCTCTGGGACTTTGAAATAAAAACGGATCACCTTATCCCAGCAAGAAGACCAGACTTAGTGTTGATAAACAAAAAAGAAAGAACTTGTCAACTGGTGGATTTTGCAGTGCCAGCAGATCACAGGGTGAAGCTAAAAGAAAATGAAAAAATGGACAAATATCTGGACCTTGCCAGAGAACTGAAAAGTTATGGAACATGAAAGTGAAAGTGATACCAATTGTAGTTGGTGCACTTGGAACGGTCCCAAAAGGATTAGAAAAGGGTTCGGAAAGTTTGGATATCAAAGGAAGGATTGAAACCATTCAGAACACTGCACTGCTGCAATCTGTCAGAATACTCAGAAGAGTCCTGGAGACCTGAGGAGACTTGCAGTCACTCAGACTCCAGTGAAATACCATCAGCTCACACTGATGTGAAAACTCAAAAGGAGTAAATAATAATAATAATAATAATAATAATTTAAGAAAAATAGTTTTGTTTCCTTGTCTATATTTAAGAAAAGAAAAGAAAGTTATTTCCCCTAAATATAGACGAGGAAACAAAATTATTTTTTGAAAAATATAGTTGTCGACAAGGCTTAGAATATCCCCTGCAGATTTCTCTTTCATTCACCCCCCCCCCGCCATTCTTTGAGATTATCGGTTTTCGAATTTGTTTTTTTTATTTACTTGTTTTGTTACTTTTTTGCATTCTATGACACAATAAGTGTACAAAAAAAGAACAGAAAATAAATATATAAAATAAATAAAAATGATGTATTTATAGAAGTGTTGGGATGGACCTGAGTCCAAAAGGGTTATCTCCCCTTCCTACAGGTTTTCGCCCATAGAGGGCTGCTGCATAAAAACAACGATAATCCACATACGCATATATATATATATATATATATATATATATATATATATATAATATATATATATATATGAAGAAATTTGAAAAAACAAATGTTCCAAAAATAGGATGAATTTATTTATCAACGCTTAAACGTTTCGTTTTCTTTAAACTTTCATCAAGATGTATCATGGGGTGAAGAAATTGAAGATTTAAAGAAACCGAAACGTTTAAACGTCGATAAATAAATTCTTCCTATTTTTGGAACACTTGTTTTTTTCAAATTTCTTAATATTGTCGGATTTATTTCCATATTTACTCCCATATTTAAAGACTAACACCTTTGTTATTTTAACATCCCAACCTCCCTACTATTTACCCATAGCTGGAGGGAGAATAGTTGAATTCATACATTTCTCAAGCCCGATGGGAAATGCAAACAGTCTCATTCAGGATTCGAACTCAAGTACCCACGTCATCTTCCTACAAGGATAATCCACGAACGTATATATATATATATATATATATATATATATATATATACAAGTTTTGTTGAACTGTACAGACAATTCCTGTCGGACAAGTTTTTGGTTGATCCTTTCTAATTTTCGGGCCATCTTTTTAGTGTCGGGGTGTAACTGATGTAACAGTCCACCAAAGGTTTCAAAACGAGCGCTTTCGGCAATACAGTTTGCCATCATCAGGTAGGAAACGATAGTATGGTTTCGTGTCTCGTTTTTAACGAGAACGAGTAGTAGCAAGGAATTAAAAGTGGGAGGTAATAACAATTGGTAGTGGGAGGTTGTAGGAATAGTAGTTTTCTACCTGATGATGGCAAAACTGTATTGCCGAAAGCGCTCGTTTTGAAACCTTTGCAACGTAATTATAGAAGGAACAACCTATACATTCAAAAACCCCCACACAGCTTTCAAAATAAATAGAAATCTTGACTGTACCTCAAAAATGTAGTTTACATAATAGAATGCACTAACTGCAAAAAAATATACATTGGATGCACATCATCACTAAACAAAAGAATCTCACTACACAAAAGCAACATTAGATTAGCTAACAATAGAAACTTATACGTATCGAAACATATCCACGAATGTAGTCAGGGACAATTTAGAGTGATACCAATATATCAAACTGATAACTATACTCTACTCCTAATTAAAGAAAAACATTTCATAGACAAATACAAACCCGAATTAAATTGAATTTAACCACACACACACAATAACATTACTCCAAAGCAAATATTATCTACTAAAAAGAACCCTCAACCTATGTATGTGTGTGTGTGTGTGTGTGTGTGTGTGCGTACATATATGTATGTGTAAAACACATATGTAGGAACACAAATAAATACACCAAAACACACAAACTATAAAAACAACTTTACTGCACAAACATGTAAAACCACAAAACAAAATATACAAATTATATAATATGAAATATATGT
>CM042175.1:12242153-12270161 GCA_023376005.1 Doryteuthis pealeii
AATTTAATTAAGAGACCGAAACGTTGCATCGTCGACAATAAACATCCAGTTTCCATAACATCCCGTGTTTGTCTACCTTTCTCCACATACTGTCGGATTAACCTCCTCACATTTCTCACATATGTATACATATGTGTGTGTATATATATGTATATATATGAATATATGTGGGTGTATACATATGTATATATATATATATTTATGCAGACAATATAAGGAGGCTGAGTGGAGATATATTTAATCCTGTTTACACAGTGGACAGAAAAGCCAATCATCTGCCCACTGGTCAGATAAACTAAGGATTCCAGATTTAAACACAAACATCTTTGTTATTTTAATGTGCTGACCTGTGTTTTGTGCTTGGCTCAAAATGTCAAAGATTAAATGGAGTATAGAAATGTTAATCATTTCCAGTCAGAAAATAGACGCTTCGGGGACACCACGCACTTGGCTACTTTGGCCAGCACTTAACGTTAACTAAACTAAGCACAACGAACTACTACTACTACTACTACTGCTACTATAATTATTATTACTATTATAGATTATCTATAATGATCTCCAATTTGACGTGTCAAATTTACACCTCCTATATTTAACACAATGAAACTTGCGTAAAGGTTAATATTATCTTGAATTTTTTTTAACCTATAGAGGATGGTCGTGTTAGGGGTAACTAATTTATAGTGGTTAGGGTTTTCAAAACCTTGTAGGTTACTTAGTCAAAGTATACATCACACTATAAGAATATATTTATATAAGCACATGGCATAAAAGACAAGAACTCACAATTAAAACAAACAACATTGTATTAACATGAGGTGTACAAAAGGTAATACAGAATACTTGGCAAAGTTCTGTAAAAAGGTGCTTTTTGAAAAGTTCAACGTAAAATATAAGCAGAGATGTTATAAATCTCTAAGTGAGAAAGAAAAGGTGGAAGTTTAAAGTCAACACAACAGAAGTCAGGCATAAGTTGAATGAATCTAATGTTTATCTCCGAAAGAGTAGGTTATTTAGATAGTTCATACCTTCAGCATGTATGCGAAATGTTCTTAAAAAGGGTGACGTGAATTCCCTTAGGCAAGTTAGATCTTTCTGGTTGGAATATGAAAAAGTTGGCTTTAAATAGCATTCGACTAGGCTCCGAATAGATCTATTTGATAAATTTCCTTTTAGGCGCGAACGTCTCTTATTGGTTGAAATTGTACACTTTTTTCTTTTTCTTTTCTTTTTACTAAGGTGCGCAATCCCATGCGCAAACTATTTATTTTTGTCATTTGATTTTTGTTTGTAAGAACTTCCGGTCTGCCACAAACCATTCAAAAGAAGAAACATTAAAAAAAAACTCCTGGTGATTTAAAAGAATTTTTTCAGCTTCTGGAAATAATGAAAATTATGAACGAAAACAATGTTTACATTTTCGCACTGTTAAATCAATTGAAAATGAACAAGTTATGACTACCGGCTTAAGAAAAAAAATGATCAAAAATCAAAATAACAATTAAATTTTTACAAAAGTTTCGGTAATTATTTACCTGTTGATGAAATTATGTTTAGAATAAGTTTTTCCAAATTAGGGGAAATATTTTTACGAGGTCTCTCCCCAGTCCCCACACACACCTATTTTATTTTATGAAATATGAAAAAATGAACCGATAGAAGATGATTTTTAATTTTCTATAAAGATAAGTCTGAATAATTATATCAGAAGATTTTTATAAGTTTCTATACGAGATGTTTTTAGTAAAAAAAAACAAAACATGAATACAGAATTCTGCAAAAAAAATATCAATAAAGAAATTGACCCTGTTGAAAAAAAAAGAACGGACTGTTTTACTTATCTTTTAAGATAACGGTGAGTAATTGTTTTACCAATCGGAAAATTTGATCTTTGAATTGTTTTTCTTTGTAACAACTCTTTTATGTTCGTTATATTTTTTTTTGCGAGATTTTTTAAAAAAGGTTAAAAAATATTTACGTTTCTTCCTTCAGTATATGAGGAGGTGCTCAAAAAATCAGAACACTAACATAATAATTTGAATCTATCTTTTTTTAATTAATTTTAGTTATATATGAGGAGGTGCTAAAAAAATCATAATAATTTGAATCTATTTTTTCTTTTTTTTAATTAATTTTAGTTATATATGAGGAGGTGCTAAAAAAACTTTGTATCTCCAGGTCACGACCCGAGTAATAAATATTTCTTGTTACTTGAACCGTGACTCAAGTTTACTCTCAAACGATCAGCATCTCTGTCTCCTGTTCAGCAGTCGTCTTGATCCCTTCCTCCAAAAACGAAACTCTCCTGTAAATAGCAGGAAGTGACGTTACAGGCATAAAAAGCCCAGGAGTTACAAAAATATACCCCCCCCCCTCACTCATGACTTTTGGGGCAGTATTTATTTATTTATTTATTTTACTTCCGCCGCTTATAAATATTAACAGGAAGTTGTTATTGACTTGCAAGAAATCAAGCCACAAAAGAGAAAGAATAATTTGCAAAGAAAGAAAAAGGAAAATTTCAAAAGGAAAGAAAGTAAGAAAGAAAGAAAAAGTGTATGGAAGGAAGGAAGAATATAGGATGAAAAGGGAGAAAAAAGCACTACATTCATTACTGGCTTTTAGGCTATCTATTACAGTATGTTCACATCTTTCATTCTCTCTCTCTCTCTCCCTCTCTCTCTCTCTCTCTCCAAATATACATATATATATATATATATATATATATATATATATATATATATATATATATAAATATATATATATATATATATATATATATTGTTCCTATCTATCTATCTATCTATCTCAGTCTGTTCCTATCTCTATCACTCTGTTCCTATCTCTGTCACTCTGTTCCTATCTATCTCACTCTGTTCCTATCTATCTCACTCTGTTCCTATCTATCTATCTATCTATCTATCTATCTATCTATCAGTCAGTTTCTATCCATCTATCTTTCAGTATGTTCCTATATATCTATCTATCTGTCTGTCTCAGTCTGTTCCTATCTATCTATCTATCTATCTCAGTCTGACCCTATCTATCTACCTCAGTCTGTTCCTATCTATCTGTTAATGACAGTCCCACAATTTTGCTGACAACAAATTTGGCTTCCCGGGTCTTTTACAAAGAAGTTGTTTCGCACAGTGCGCTCAAGGACGTACAGACAAACACCGTAGTTCAAACTAGTTCTTTATTTTTCATACGGCGCATGCCGTGAAAACTGTGAATTAAACGAAAGAATTCGAATAAGTCACAATATTACACAAAATACAATAAAATACAAATACAATAAAATAGACAAATATTACACAAAAAGGATAAAAACACAATTACCAAGAAAGGTTTACGTCATGTAATTTACAGAAAATTCCAACTATACAAACATTCAAAGCTAAAACTATGAATTACAAATCACACATATGAAGGGGGGTTTGGGGTATTTAAACTCAAATGCCACAAGAAGGCACAAACAATATTTTAAACAGGGGAAAAGGATATTTCTCATTTTGAGAAATTACAAATTAAACCAAAAAATAACACATGTAAATAAATGCAGTTTCAGAGAAGAGAATGGAGAACTTAAATACCTTTGCTGGCACGTAGGGACTTGCACATTAAAATAGACCAATATCTTAGTGGTTCTTATACCAAGAATTGCGGTTTCAAAAATACCGCCAAAAGTTGCTCACAATCGGAGCCTCAAAAAACTTGACTTGCTCAAGTGAGCATCTCAACGGAAAGAAAGCTCCTTGCCAGGACTCTTCTAAACTTGACAATACCAAAAATTACTACTCAGTCCAAGACTTTATCTTTTATTTAAAACCCTTTTCTATTTCACTGCACAAACAGCAGTGAGTTACTCATCATATAACACAAAGGCAAAATAAGCACTCCAAACAATCTAAAAAAATGCACTTACACATATAATAGGGGTTATTAAAAATCCAAGAACTATTTCTTATAGGGTAACCATTTTTACCAGGAGGATGACCAGGGTCATGGGGTACTTTATTTGGGGTCAGAGGAGGAAGTGGGAAATGGAGGCCTAAAACCGGACATGATGCCAATGACAAGACAAAATTTAGATTACTGCTGGAAATCAGCCTAAAAACAGTGACAGCTACACTATCTTTCTCAGTATGGTCCCTATCTATCTATCTATCTATCTATCTATCTATCTATCTATATATATATATACGTCTGATTGGCTGGTTCTAACAACCAATCGGAAGCGCGGTGCTTTGTGTTTGATTGGGATGAGGTCAACAACCGTCCAGTATAAAAAAAAGATTTTCCCCATCATGTCTTTTTAGCGGTTAAGAAAAGGTGGTTGCACCAGAGTTAGATCGCCTCTGGTGGGGTCTGCAATGCGAGGGATGTATGATGTTGTAAGACCCGAAACATCCCAATGAACTTTGCATAAAAACATCACTGAAGACAACCACCGGCGCCCAAAAAGAAATGAGCGTATGTTTAAAGAAATATATATATATATATATATATATATATCAGTCTGTTCCTATCTATCTATCTATCTATCTATCTATCTATCTCAGTCTGTTCCTATCTCTATCAGTCTGTTCCTATCTATCTATCTATCTATCTATCTATCTATCAGTCAGTTCCTATCCATCTATCTATCTCAGTCTGTTCCTATCCATCTATCTATCTATCTTTCTCAGTCTGTTCCTATCTCTATCAGTCTGTTTCTATCTATCTCTCTCAGTCCTATCTATCTATCTATCTATCTATATATCATTCAGTTCCTATCCATCTATCTATCTCATTCTGTTCCTATCCATCTATCTATCTATCTTTCTCAGTCTGTTCCTATCTCTATCAGTCTGTTTCTATCTATCTCTCCTATCTATCTATCTATCTATCTATCTATCCCTATCAATCTATCTATCTCAGTCTTTTCCTATCTATCTATCTATCTATCAGTCAGTTCCTATCAATCTATCTATCTCATTCTGTTCCTATCCATCTATCTATCTATCTTTCTCAGTCTGTTCCTATCTCTATCAGTCTGTTTCTATCTATCTCTCTCAGTCCTATCTATCTATCTATCTATCTATCTATCTATCTATCTATCAGTCAGTTCCTATCCATCTATCTATCTCAGTCTGTTCCTATCCATCTATCTATCTATCTTTCTCAGTCTGTTCCTATCTCTATCAGTCTGTTTCTATCTATCTCTCTCAGTCCTATCTATCTATCTATCTATCTATCTATCTATCAGTCAGTTCCTATCAATCTATCTATCTCAGTCTGTTCCTATCCATCTATCTATCTATCTTTCTCAGTCTGTTCCTATCTCTATCAGTCTGTTTCTATCTATCTCTCTCAGTCCTATCTATCTATCTATCTATCTATCTATCTATCTATCTATCTATCTACCTACCTCAGTCTGTTCCCATGTATCTATCTAGGTCTGTTCCTATCTATCAATCTATCTATCTATCTATATCTATCTACCTCAGTCTGTTCCCATCTATCTATCTTTCTCAGTGTGTTCTTATCTCTCTCTCTCTCTCTCTCTCTCTCTCTCTCTCTATATATATATATATATATATATATATATATATATATATATATATATATATATCAGTCTGTTCCTATCTATCTATCTATCTATCTATCTATCTATCTATCTCAGTCTGTTCCTATCTCTATCAGTCTGTTCCTATCTATCTATATATATATATCAGTCAGTTCCTCTCAATCTATTTATCTCAGTCTTTTCCTATCTATCTATCTATCTATGTATCTATCTATCTATCTATCTATCAGTCAGTTCCTATCAATCTATCTATCTCAGTCTGTTCCTATCCATCTATCTATCTATCTGTCTGTCTCAGTCTGTTCCTATCTATCTATCTATCTATCTATCTATCTACCTCAGTCTGTTCCCATCTATCTATCTTTCTCAGTGTGTTCTTATCTCTCTCTCTCTCTCTCTCTCTCTCTCTCTCTCTATATATATATTATATATATATATATATATATATATATATATATCAGTCTGTTCCTATCTATCTATCTATCTATCTATCTATCTCAGTCTGTTCCTATCTCTATCAGTCTGTTCCTATCTATCTATATATATATCAGTCAGTTCCTCTCAATCTATCTATCTCAGTCTTTTCCTATCTATCTATCTATCTATCTATCTATCTATCTATCTCAGTCTGTTCCTATCCATCTATCTATCTTTCTCAGTCTGTTCCTATCTCTATCAGTCTGTTCCTATCTCTCTCTCTCAGTCTGTTCCTATCTATCTCTATCTATCTATCTATCTATCTATCTATCTATCTCAGTCTGTTCCTATCCATCTATCTATCTTTCTCAGTCTGTTCCTATCTCTATCAGTCTGTTCCTATCTATCTCTATCAGTCTGTTCCTATCTATCTATCTATCTCAGTCTTTTCCTATCTATCTATCTATCTATCTATCTATCTATCAGCCAGTCAGTCAGTTCCTATCTATCTATCTATCTTTCTCAGTCTGTTCCTATCTCTATCAGTCTGTTCCTATCTATCTCTCAGTCTGTTCCTGTCTATCTATCTATCTATCTATCTATCTATCAGTCTGTTCCTATCCATCTATCTATCTATCTTTCTCAGTCTGTTCCTATCTCTATCAGTCTGTTTCTATCTATCTCTCTCAGTCCTATCTATCTATCTATCTATCTATCCCTATCTATCTATCTATCTATCTATCTATCCCTATCAATCTATCTATCTATCTATCTATCTATCTATCTATCTATCTATCTATCTTTCTCAGTCTGTTCCTATCTCTATCAGTCTGTTCCTATCTATCTATCTATCTATCTATCTATCTATCAGTCAGTCTGTTCCTATCTCTATCAGTCTGTTTCTATCTATCTCTCTCAGTCCTATCTATCTATCTATCTATCTATCTATCTATCTATCCCTATCTATCTATCTATCTATCTATCTATCCCTATCAATCTATCTATCTATCTATCTATCTATCTATCTATCTATCTATCTTTCTCAGTCTGTTCCTATCTCTATCAGTCTGTTCCTATCTATCTATCTATCTATCTATCTATCTATCTATCTATCTATCAGTCAGTCTGTTCCTATCCATCTATCTATCTATCTTTCTCAGTCTGTTCCTATCTCTATCAGTCTGTTTCTATCTATCTCTCTCAGTCCTATCTATCTATCTATCTATCTATCTATCAATCTGTTTAATTCGTTTTATGCATAAATCAACCACACTTTTAAAAGGACAGAATAATAACACTAAGTGCTGTTAATTGAAAGGTCAGTGCAGTTCGTCTCATTTGCATAACGCATTAACATTGTTGCCATGGAAACCTTCTGTTTATTCAAACATACTCAATTAACGCCCTCATCCCGCACAGTACATTGTCTCACTTTCCTAATGAATGAATATGTCCAACCATGCCTACAAAAACTAAGATATTAATTACTTAAAATATTACAGACACAAAAAAAAACTTGGCTTTAATAACTTTTTTCTCACAAGAACACCAATAGTAGTAGGATTGGTACTTATTTTCTACGAGAATGTAGGGTTAGTTTGTATTCGCCGATGGAGTTGTCTGCCCTTTTAGTTCATTTGGTGCCCGCTAGGGCCCCATACTATTTAAGCGCCGGTTTCAAAGCCTTTCGCTCTATTTTCCTGTTTCAGCAACTACGAGCCACATGGGGTAGATTTTAGCTAACCCCTCTCGTTGGGGCTCCGCCCCTCTTACATTACTGTAAGTCTTCACAGCATGGACTATTCCTAGTCTCATGTCTGTACTTTTATATGTTAGAATGTACCATTCATGAATGTGTATTTATCTTTATTTGTGTACCCTTTGACTATGTACGTTGTATCTACTGTTATCCATGTGCTGTTTATAAAGGAATGTTTGTCTATTAAACTTTGTCGGAGTTATTTGTATTTAAAGCGTGTTGAACTTTAAACCCCGACCCTACAAGAGTATTGTTCTTAATTTTTCTTTCATTCTAGTCACACATTCGGTCTTTTGTCTTTTTATTTATGCAGAAATTAGTATCAATTATATATAACCCCACCGATATTTTGCGCCCCAATAAGGGGGTCAAAGTTAAGTGACTTGAAAAAATCAGAAAGTTTTGAAATAAAATAACTGATGCATTATTGCAGTGAAGTCAACTCAGGTTTAACGTTTTATAGAACGGTTTATTTCGGGAACATATACATTCGAGGTCCTTGTGGCTGTATGTCCACGTTAGTAGTAAAAACCATGTTTTCCGTGATCTCGCCCTATCGAGATTCCCCTAATCCCGCCAGGTCGAGATCTCAAGATACTACAATTATAAAATTCATTCATTTATAAATCAACACTGAAATTTTCATTAAAATCGGATAATTCCCTGGTTTTTGGTATTTTTTTAAACGGTGGAGGGTAAATTTGTTTTGTAAAAACACGGATTTTTCGACAAATTGGGTATACCTAATATATCAGTGGTTTTACCAAGTGGGCAACATCTAGATGCTTAGTTGATAATTATGATATAAATAAGTATGAAAATGAGATTTGGTTTGGTTTCTTTGTTTGATGGCATATCAACCTTTGCAGGTTAGTTAATGCCAAAGCCATCCTTGTAGAACAGTAGTAGTACTATTTAACCGATAGCAGGAGTGGATTAGTCTAAAAGTGAACATAATAGTGTGACTGGTGTTAAAACTCAGTTACTACAATGTCATAGTCCAGTACGTTAACCATTACACCACTGGGATTTCCCCAGACCCCAATAGGTACTACCACTCCGAGTCAGAGTTGATCTGGTATTAATAGTAATGAAGGGATATTTCACACTCCCCAGATCTGCAACTTCACCATCAGATGCAGTTTTGTGTCAACCATTGCGTTAACCATTACACCACTGGGATTTCCCCAGACCCCAATAGGTACTACCACTCCGAGTCAGAGTTGATCTGGTATTAATAGTAATGAAGGGATATTTCACACTCCCCAGATCTGCAACTTCACCATCAGATGCAGTTTTGTGTCAACCATTGCGTTAACCATTACACCACTGGGATTTCCCCAGACCCCAATAGGTACTACCACTCCGAGTCAGAGTTGATCTGGTATTAATAGTAATGAAGGGATATTTCACACTCCCCAGATCTGCAACTTCACCATCAGATGCAGTTTTGTGTCAAACCCAGGACACCCCTTTTTTGGGTGGTCTTACTTCCCTAAAGGGTTTACAGTCTAAGCCTCACAGACAGTTTGATGTAACAATACTTTCATACTTTCCTTCCCCTCGGGGGGGGGGGGGTGTCCAGTGAGCTTCGGCTACTGGACCAGTAAAATAAAATTAATAGCGTCGATCCCAGGGGGCTATCCCCCCCAGGCAATACCTGCCCCCTCGATTTAAAGGGGCAGGGCTGGGTTTTTTTGCCCAGCGCCTCTAGGGGGAATGCTGACGGGATCGACGCATTTTTTGTGTCTACCACCCATGAGCTTCGGCTTGTGGGTGGGCCCACATAAAAATGTCCTTGTGTCACGCCCTCATAAGTGGAATGAGAGGCAAATACTCTCAAGGAATGGAATCACCTAAATACATGAATGAAGTATTCCTGAGTTCCATAAACAGTTGCAGCTGTTTTCAGTGCTTAGTTACTGTTGTTCAAACCAACAGCATAATCAGCTCACAACACAGTTGGATGCTAATCACCCAACAAATTTCTACAGCAATGAAGGGGTACTCCATACTCCAGATTTCTGAAGCTGGATTCTTAACATTAGATTCGATTTAGTGTTATATCCAGGACACCACTATTTTTCATCTGTGTGTAGGAGGGGGGGGGGAGAGTTCTTACGAATGTTGTTGCATTCGAACATTTTATATAATATATATATATATATATATATATATATGGAACCAGAAATTTTCGAACCCCTCCGCATGGTTCATCATTTTTTCTTATTTTCTCGTTCTTATGGAAAAAGGAGGGGGGGGGCAAATTTACCTTTTTTCTCAATTATTCCAAACATCGTATTTCCTACTGTCAATGTATTTCTCTGATGAGGATTGTCCGAAAAAAAAAGATTTTATTTTAGATTATACATCTAATTATAAGGGTACCCTAACTTACTTTTTTAGAAATTCTTTCCATCGCTTTTATGATGAATTCGCTTTTACGTGTCCTAATATATATATATATATGTGTGTGTGTGTGTGTGTGTGTGTGTGTGTTATAAAAAATAAGAATACTGTGTTTGTTAAGCATGAATTTCATTGTTATAATTTTTAAAATTTAGAGGCGCATGTTTTAATGGTTAGAGTTATAGGCAATGGACTCATCAATCAGAGTTCAAATCCCAGATGAGGCTGTTTACATTTCACATAGCGCTAATAACCTTGGGAAAGGTATGAATCCAACTACTCTCCCTCCAGCTATGGATAAATAATAGTGCAAACTGGGCTCTTTAATCTTGGCTAGGTAACCAGTCTAGGAGATGGAAAACTCTGAATCAAGCCTGTTAAACTCCACTTACCAAAATTACCTTGTGTCACATCCTGCTCATGCGGAGGGGTTGGTAAATACAAATAATTAGGAAATTCATAGAAAAAACTTATATGTAAGTTTAAGGTCTATTCTTAATGAAAAAAATTAATGTAAGCGACAATTTACAATTTTAATCTTTTTTTATAAAAGTTTAAGGAATTGTCATATCAAAATTTTGGTCATAATGCCAGTTAAAATATAATGAGCATCATTGCTTCATATAATAATAATGATAATAATAATAATAATAATGGTGGTGAAAATGATACCAATAGTAGTTTGAGCACTAGGAACGGTGTTACATAATCTATGCGGTTGCATAAGATTATTGTCAATTTTCTTAATGAAAAAAAATTAATGTAAGCGACAATTTACAATTTTAATCTTTTTTTATAAAAGTTTAAGGAAATGTCATATCAAAATTTTGGTCATAATGCCAGTTAAAATATAATGAGCATCATTGCTTCATATAATAATAATAATAATAATAATAATAATTGTTGAGTATCTGACCATCATCCTTAGTTCCAGATGTAGTAAATAAGTAAGCAAGCCAATAAGAATCCGGTGTTATAGTATTCTTTGTAAGTCTGACGTCCAAGATGATCCAAATAGCAATGAGCCAAGGTTAAGAATCAGACCTGTATAAATACACCAACAGCAGCAGCAGCACTGCCAGTAATTGGACAATAGGTATCCTTCTCAGGTCACGTGATAGTCAACGAGTCTTTGCCCCATCTGCCCCATGCCTTATATACAGAAAAATCCAACAATAATAATAATGATAATGGTAGTGAAAATGATACCAATAGTAGTTTGGGCACTAGGAACGGTGTTACATAATCTATGCGGTTGCATAAGATTATTGTCAATCCCCTGTATTTCTAGAGGGATGGCCCTTTTCATATCACGGGCGGGACTTTCCATGGAATAGTACAGAAAGCCCGCGAAATATGTGAAGTCACGTGGGACCTTTTTTGGTCCTCAGTTTTCAGTTAGACGTCAGGCAGATAAGGTCTTTCTGCCTTAGCTAAAGCTCACTGCATACGCGCGCTATGTTAGTCAGATAGTTAGTTACATGAAATGTTTAGTTAAGGAAATAAAAGCTTATGAAAATAACACAGTCTTGTAGTTAGTGAATGTCTTGGTAACAAGACTGATATAGAAGAAGAAGTGAGTTAAGTGCGACTGACCACCAAGATGAAGTCACCAAGAGAAGTCCAAGACGCTAGAAGAGACCTAGAAGAACTTAAGATATCAAAGACGTCAGAAGAAGTATAGAAGTAATGAGAAAGGTATACAACAACGGTCCTCAAAAGCTTAGGCTAGAGGAACAGGAAATCAGAGGAAGAATTGAGACCATCCAGACAACAGCGTTGTTGAAATCAACTGGAATACTCAGAAAAGTCCTTGGAGAGCTGAGGAGAATTGTTATTAAGAGTTTTCACACTAACGTTAGCTGATGGTCTTTCACTGGAGTTTGAGTAATAACAATTCTCCTCAGCTCTCCAAGGACTTTTCTGAGTATTCCAGTTGATTTCAACAACGCTGTTGTCTGGATGGTCTCAATTCTTCCTCTGATTTCCTGTTCCTCTAGCCTAAGCTTTTGAGGACCGTTGTTTGTATACCTTTCTCATTACTTCTATACTTTCTTCTGACGTCTTTGATATCTTAAGTTTCTTCTAGGTCTCTTCTAGCGTCTTGGACTTCTCTTGGTGACTTCATCTTGTGGTCAGTCGCACTTAACTCACTTCTTCTTCTATATCTATATTAGTCTTGTTTACCAAGACATTCACTAACTACAAGACTGTGTTATTTTCATAAGCTTTTATTTCCTTAACTAAACATTTCATGTAACTAACTATCTGACTAACATAGCGCGCGTATGCAGTGAGCTTTAGCTAAGGCAGAAAGACCTTATCTGCCTGACGTTCTAACTGAAAACTGAGACCAAAAAAGTCCCACGTGACTTCACATATTTCGCGGGCTTTCTGTACTATTCCATGGAAAGTCCCGCCCGTGATATGAAAAAGGGCCATCCCTCTAGAAATACAGGGGATTGACAATAATCTTATGCAACCGCATAGATTATGTAACACCGTTCCTAGTGCCCAAACTACTATTGGTATCATTTTCACTACCATTATCATTATTATTATTGTTGGATTTTTCGTATATAAGGCATGGCAGATGGGGCAAAGACTCGTTGACTATCACGTGACCTGAGAAGGATACCTATTGTCCAATTACTGGCAGTGCTGCTGCTGCTGTTGGTGTATTTTATACAGGTCTGATTCTTAACCTTGGCTCATTGCTATTTGGATCATCTTGGACGTCAGACTTACAAAGAATACTATAACACCGGATTCTTATTGGCTTGCTTACTTATTTACTACATCTGGAACTAAGGATGATGGTCAGATACTCAACAATTATTATTATTATTATTATTATTATTATTATGAAGCAATGATGCTCATTATATTTTAACTGGCATTATGACCAAAATTTTGATATTGACATTTCCTTAAACTTTTATAAAAAAGATTAAAATTGTAAATTGTCGCTTACATTAATTTTTTTTTCATTAAGAAAATTGACAATAATCTTATGCAACCGCATAGATTATGTAACACCGTTCCTTAGTGCTCAAACTACTATTTGGTATCATTTTCACCACCATTATATTATTATTATTATCATTATTATTATATGAAGCAATGATGCTCATTATATTTTAACTGGCATTATGACCAAAATTTTGATTATGACAATTCCTTAAACTTTTTATAAAAAAATATTAAAATTGTAAATTGTCGCTTACATTAATTTTTTTCATTAAGAATAGACCTTTAAACTTACATATAAGTTTTCTATGAATTTTCCTAATTATTTGTATTTACCAACCCCTCCGCATGAGCAGGATGTGACACAAGGTAATTTTTGGTAAGTGGAGTTTAACAGGCTTGATTCAGAGTTTTCCATCTCCTAGACTGGTTACCTAGCCAAGATTAAAGAGCCCAGTTTGCACTATTATTTATCCATAGCTGGAGGGAGAGTAGTTGGATTCATACCTTTCCCAAGGTTATTAGCGCTATGTGAAATGTAAACAGCCTCATCTGGGATTTGAACTCTGATTGATGAGTCCATTGCCTATAACTCTAACCATTAAAACATGCGCCTCTAAATTTTAAAAATTATAACAATGAAATTCATGCTTAACAAACACAGTATTCTTATTTTTTATAACACACCACACACACACACACACACACACACATATATATATATATATTAGGACACGTAAAAGCGAATTCATCATAAAAGCGATGGAAAGAATTTCTAAAAAAGTAAGTTAGGGTACCCTTATAATTAGATGTATAATCTAAATAAAATCTTTTTTTTCGGACAATCCTCATCAGAGAAATACATTGACAGTAGGAAATACGATGTTTGAATAATTGAGAAAAAAGGTAAATTTGCCCCCCCCCTCCTTTTTCCATAAGAACGAGGAAATAAGAAAAAAGATGAACCATGCGGAGGGGTTCGAAAATTTCTGGTTCCATATATATATATATATATATATATATATATATTAAAATGTTCGAATGCAACAACATTCGTAAGAAAACTCTCCCCCCCCTCCTACACACAGATGAAAAATAGTGGTGTCCTGGATATAACACTAAATCGAATCTAATGTTAAGAATCCAGCTTCAGAAATCTGGAGTATGGAGTACCCCTTCATTGCTGTAGAAATTGTTGGCGTGATTAGCATCCAACTGTGTTGTGAGCTGATTATGCTGTTGGTTTGAACAACAGTAACTAAGCACTGAAAACAGCTGCAACTTGTTTATGGAACTCAGGAATACTTCATTCATGTATTTAGGTGATTCCATTCCTTGAGAGTATTTGCCTTCTCATTCCACTTATGAGGGCGTGACACAAGGACATTTTTATGTGGGCCCACCCACAAGCCGAAGCTCATGGGTGGTAGACACAAAAAATGCGTCGATCCCGTCAGCATTCCCCCTAGAGCGCTGGGCAAAAAAACCCAGCCCTGCCCCTTTAAATCGAGGGGCAGGTATTTGCCTGGGGGATAGCCCCCTGGATCGACGCTATTAATTTATTTTACTGGTCCAGTAGCCGAAGCTCACTGGACACCCCCCCCCCGAGGGAAGGAAAGATGAAAGTATTGTTTACATCAACTGTCTGTGAGGCTTAGACTGTAACCCTTTAGGGAAGTAAGACCACCCAAAAAGGGGTGTCCTGGGTTTGACACAAAACTGCATCTGATGGTGAAGTTGCAGATCTGGGGAGTGTGAAATATCCCTTCATTACTATTAATACCAGATCAACTCTGACTCGGAGTGTTAGTACCTATTGGGGTCTGGGGAAATCCCAGTGTGTAATGGTTAACGCAATGGTTGACACAAAAACTGCATCTGATGGTGAAGGTTGCAGATCTGGGAGTGTGAAATATCCCTTCATTAACTTTTAATACCAGATCAACTCTGACTCGGAGTGGTAGTACCTATTGGGGTCTGGGGAAATCCCAGTGGTGTAATGGTTAACGCAATGGTTGACACAAAACTGCATCTTGATGGTGAAGTTGCAGATCTGGGAGTGTGAAATATCCCTTCATTACTATTAATACCAGATCAACTCTGACTCGGAGTGTAGTACCTATTGGGGTCTGGGGAAATCCCAGTGGTGTAATGGTTAACGTACTGGACTATGACATTGTAGTAACTGAGTTTTAACACCAGTCACACTATTATGTTCACTTTTAGACTAATCCACTCCTGCTATCGGTTTAAATAGTACTACTTACTGTTCTACAAGGATGGCTTTGGCATTAACTAACCTGCAAAGGTTGATATGCCATCAAACAAAGAAAACCAAACCAAATCTCATTTTCATACTTATTTATATCATAATTATCAACTAAGCATCTAGATGTTGCCCACTTGGTAAAACCACTGATATATTAGGTATACCAATTTGTCGAAAAATCCGTGTTTTTACAAAACAAATTTACCCTCCACCGTTTAAAAAAAATACCAAAAACCAGGGAATTATCCGATTTTAATGAAAATTTCAGTGTTTGATTTATAAATGAATGAATTTTATAATTGTAGTATCTTGAGATCTCGACCTGCGGATTAGGGAAATCTCGATAGGGCGAGATCACGGAAAACATGGTTTTTACTACTAACGTGGACATACAGCCACAAGGACCTCGAATGTATATGTTCCCGAAATAAACCGTTCTATAAAAACGTTAAACCTGAGTTGACTTCACTGCAATAATGCATCAGTTAAATTTATTTCAAAACTTTCTGATTTTTTTTCAAGTCACTTAACTTTGACCCCCTTATTGGGGCGCAAAAATATCGGTGGGTTTATATATAATTGATACTAATTTCTGCATAAATAAAAAGACAAAAGACCGAATGTGTGACTAGAATGAAAGAAAAATTAAGAACAATACTCTTGTAGGGTCGGGGTTTTAAAGTTCAACACGCTTTAAATACAAATAACTCCGACAAAGTTTAATAGACAAACATTCCTTTATAAAACAGCACATGGATAACAGTAGATACAACGTACATAGTCAAAGGGTACACAAATAAAGATAAATACACATTCATGAATGGTACATTCTAACATATAAAAGTACAGACATGAGACTAGAATAGTCCATGCTGTGAAGACTTACAGCTAATGTAAGAGGGGCGGAGCCCCAACGAGAGGGTTAGCTAAAATCTACCCCATGTGGCTCGTAGTTGCTGAAACAGGAAAATAGAGCGAAAGGCTTTTGAACCGGCGCTTAAATAGTATGGGCCCTAGCGGGCACCAAATGAACTAAAAGGGCAGACAAACTCCATCGGCGAATACAAAACTAACCCTACATTCTTCGTAGAAAATAAAGTACCAATCCTACTTACTATTGGTGTTCTTGTGAGAAAAAGTATAAAGCCAAGTTTTTTTTTGTGTCTGTAATATTTTAAGTAATTAATATCTTAGTTTTTGTAGGCATGGTTGGACATATTCATTCATTAGGAAAGTGAGACAATGTACTGTGCGGATGAGGGCGCGTTAATTGAGTATGTTTGAATAAACAGAAGGTTTCCCTATGGCAACAATGTTAATGCGTTATGCAAATGAGACGAATGCACTGACCTTTCAATTAACAGCACTTAGTGTTATTATTCTGTCCTTTTTAAAAGTGTTGGTTGATTATGCATTAAAACGAATTAAACAGATTGATAGATAGATAGATAGAGATAGATAGATAGACTGAGAGAGATAGATAGAAACAGACTGATAGAGATAGAAACAGACGAGAAAGATAGATAGATAGATGGATAGGAACAGACTGACTGATAGATAGATAGATAGATAGATAGATAGATAGAATAGAATAGATTAGGAACAGACTGATAGAGATAGGAACAGACTGAGAAAGATAAGATAGATAGATAGATAGATAGATAGATAGATAGATAGGATTGGATAGGGAATAGATAGATAGATAGATAGATTAGATAGGGATAGATTAGATAGATAGATAGATAGATAGATAGATAGACTGAGAGAGATATAGAAACAGATGATAGAGATAGGAACAGACTGACTGATAGGATAGATAGATAGATAGATAGATAGATAGGAACAGACTGATAGAGATAGGAACAGACTGAGAAGATAGATAGATAGATAGATAGATAGATAGATAGATAGAAGATAGATGATAGGGATATAGATTAGATAGATAGATTAGATAGGATAGATAGATAGATAGATAGATAGGGACTGGAGAGAGATAGATAGAAACAGACTGATAGAGATAGGAACAGACTGAGAAAGATAGATAGATAGATGGATAGGAACAGATGATAGATAGATAGATAGATAGATAGATAGATTAGACAGGAACAGACTGAGAGATAGATAGAACAGACTGATAGAGATAGGAACAGACTGAGAAAGATAGATAGATAGATAGGAACTGACTGACTGGCTGATAGATAGATAGATAGATAGATAGATAGATAGGAAAGGACTGAGATAGATAGAGATAGGAACAGACTGATAGAGATAGATAGGAACAGACGATAGGATAGGAACAGACTGAGAAGATAGATAGATAGATTAGGAACAGACTGATAGATAGATAGATAGATAGATAGATAGATAGATAGATAGGAACAGACTGAGAGAGAGAGATAGGAACAGACTGATTAGAGATAGGAAAGACTAGAAAGATTAGATAATGGATAGGAACAGGCTGAGAAGATAGATAGATAGTAGATAGAAGATAGATAGGAAAAGACTGAGATAGATAATTGAGAGGAACTGACTGATATATATATATAGATAGATAGGAACAGACTGTAGAGATTAGGAACAGACTGAGAAGATAGATAGATAGATAGATAGATAGGAACAGACTGATATATATATATATATAATATATATATATATATATATATATAGAGAGAGAGAGAGAGAGAGAGGAGATAGAGAGAGATAAGAAACACACTGAGAAAGATAGATAGATGGGAACAGACTGAGGTAGATAGATAGATAGATAGATAGATAGATAGGAACAGACTGAGACAGACAGATAGAAGATAGATGGATAGAACAGACTGAGATAGATAGATTGATAGGAACTGACTGATAGATAGATAGATAGATAGATACATAATAGATAGATAGATAGGAAAAGACTGAGATAAATAGATTGGAGAGGAACTGACTGATATATATATATGAATTAGATAGGAACAGACTGATAGAGATAGAACAGACTGAGATAGATAATAGATAGATAGATAGATAGATTAGTTAGGAAACAGACTGATATATATATATATATATATTATATAATATTATTATATATATATTATATAGAGAGAGAGAGAGAGAGAGGAGAGAGAGAGAGAGATAAGAACACACTGAGAAAGATAGATTAGATGGAACAGACTTGAGGTAGATAGATATAGATAGATAGATAGATTTGATTAGATAGGAACACAGACCTAGAAGATACTGGAAACAGACTGAGGTAGGTAGATAGATAGATAGATAGATAGATAGATAATAGATAGATAGATAGGGACTGAGAGAGATAGATAGAAACAGACTGATAGAGTAGGAACAGACTGAGAAAGATAGATAGATAGATGCGATAGCGAACAGACTGAGATAGATAGATATTGATAGGGAACTGACGATAGATAGATAGATAGATAGATAGATAGATAGACTGAGAGAGATAGATAGAAACAGGACTGATGAGATAGGAACAGACTGAGAAAGTAGATAGATAGAATGATAGGAACAGACTGAGATAGATAGATGGATAGGAACTGACTGATAGATAGATAGATAGATTAGATAGTAGATAGAATAGGGATGAAGAGATAGATAGAAAAGACTGATAGAGATAGGAACAGACTGAGAAAGATAGATAGATAGATGGATTAGGAACAGAATGAGATAGATAGATTGATTAGGAACTGACTGATAGATAGATAGATTAGATAGGAAAAGACTGAGATAAGTAGATTGATAGGGATAGATAGATAGATAGATTAGATAGATAGGACTAAGAGAGATAGATAGAAACAGACTGATAGAGATAGGACAGACTGAGAAAGATAGATAGATAGATGGATAGGAACAGAATGAGATAGATAGATTGGATAGGGAACTGAATGATATATATTATAGATAGATAGATAGATAGGACTGAGAGAGATAGATAGAAACAGACTGATAGGATAGGAACAGACTGAGAAAGATAGATGGATAGATTGGATAGGAACAGACTGAGATAGATTAGATGATAGGAACTGACTGATAGATAGATAGATAGATAGATAGATTAGATAGATAGGAACGGACTGATAGAGATAGGAACAGACTGAGATAGATAGATAGATAGATTAGATAGATAGATGGAACAGACATGATATATATTATAATATATATATATATATATTTTCTTTAACATACGCTCATTTCTTTGGTGCGCCGGTGGTTGTCTCAGTGATGTTTTTATGCAAAGTTCATTGGGATGTTTCGGGTCTTACAACATCATACATCCCTCGCATTGCAGACCCCACCAGAGGCGATCTAACTCTGGTGCAACCACCTTTTCTTAAACCGCTAAAAAGACATGATGGGGAAAATCTTTTTTTTTTTATACTGCGACGGTTGTTGACCTCATCCAATCAAACAACAAAGCCCCCACCGCGCTTCCGATTGGTTGTTAAGAACCAAGCCAAATCAAAAAGACGTATAAATTTATATATAGATAGAGAATAGATAGATAGAATAGATAGATAGATAGATAGGGACCATACTGAGAAAGATAGTGTAGCTGTCACTTTTTTAGGCTGATTTCCAGCGTATCTAAATTTTTGTCTTGTCATTGGCATCATGTCCGGTTTTTAGGCCTCCATTTCCCACTTCCTCCTCTGACCCCCAAATAAAGTACCCCATGACCCTGGTCATCCTCCTGGTAAAAATGGTTACCTATAAGAAATAGTTCTTTGGATTTAATAACCCCTATTATATGTGTAAGTGCATTTTAGGATGTTTGGGTTGCTTATTTTGCCTTTGTGTTATATGATGAGTAACTCACTGCTGTTTGTCAGTGAAATAGAAAAGGGTTTTAAATAAAAGATAAAGTCTTGGACTGAGTAGTAATTTTTGGTATTGTCAAGTTTAGAAGAGTCCTGGCAAGGAGCTTTCTTTCCGTTGAGATGCTCACTTGAGCAGTCAAGTTTTTGAGGCTCCGATTGTGAGCACTTTGGCGGTATTTTGAAACCGCAATTCTTGGTATAAGAACCACTAAGATATTGTCTATTTAATGTGCAGTCCCTACGTGCCAGCAAAGGTATTAAGTTCTCCATTCTCTTCTCTGAAACTGCATTTTATTTACATGTGTTTATTTTTTTTGGTTTAATTTGTAATTTTCTCAAAATGGAAAATATCCTTTTTCCCCTGTTTAAAATATTGGTTTGGCCTTCTTGTGCATTTTGAGTTTTTAAATCCCCAAAACCCCCTCCATATGTGTTGATTTGTAATTCATAGTTTTACTTGAATGTTTGTATAGTTTGGATTTTCTGTTAAATTACATGACGTAAACCTTTCTTGGTAATTGTGTTTTTTATCCTTTTTTGTGTAATATTGTCTATTTCTTGTATTTGTATTTTATTGTATTTTGTTGTAATTATGACTTATTCGAATTCTTTCGATTTTTAATTCACAGTTTTTCACGGCATGCGCCGTATGAAAAATAAAGAACTACGTTTGAACTACGGTGTTTGTTGTACGTCCTTTGAGCGCACTGTGCGAAACAACTTTCTTTGTAAAAAGACGGGGAAGCCAAATTTGTTGTCAGCAAAATGGGGACTGTCATTAAACAGATAGATAGGACAGACTGAGGTAGATATGATAGGGTCAGACTAGATAGATAGATTAGATAGATAGGACAGGACTGAGACAGACAGATAGATAATATTAGGACATACTGAAAGATTAGATGGATAGAAACTACTGATAGATTAGATAGATAGATAGTAGATAGATAGATAGGAACAGAGTGAGATAGATTAGTAACAGAGTTGAGATAGATAGGAACAGAGTGACAGTGATAGGAACAAGTGATAGAGATAGTAAACAGACTGAGATAGATAGATAGATAGATAGGAACAATATAGATATATATATATTATATATTATATTATATATATATATATATATATATATATAATATATAATATATTATATATATATATATGTATATTTGGAGAGAGAGAGAGAGAGAGGGAGAGAGAGGAGAAGAATGAAAGATGTGAACATACTGTTATTAGATAGCCTTAAAAGCCAGTAATGAATTGTAGTGCTTTTTTTCTCCCTTTTCATTCCTATATCTTCCTTCCTTCCTACACTTTTTCTTTTCTTTCTTACCTTTCTTCCTTTTGAAATTTTCCTTTTTCTTTAATTTGCAATTTATTCTTTTCTCTTTTGTGGCTTGATTTCTGCAAGTCAAAAACAACTTCCTGTTAATATTTTATAACTTCGGCGGAAGTAAAATAAATAAATAAATTAAATTACTGCCCCAAAAGTCGATGAGTGAGGGGGGGGGTATATTTTTTGAACTCCTGGGTTTATGCCATTGTAACGTTCACTTCCTCGCTTATTTACAGGAGAGTTTCGTTTTGGAGGAAGGGATTTCAAGACGCTGCTGAACAGGAGACAGAGATGCTGATCGTTTGAGAGTAAACTTGAGTCACGCGTTCAAGTAACAGAAATATTTATTACTCGGGTTTCGTGACTGGAGATACAAAGTTTTTTTTAGCACCTCCTCATATATAACTAAAATTAATTTAAAAAAAAAGAAAAAATAGATCAAATTATTAGATTTTTTTTAGCACCTCCTCATATATAACTAAAATTAATAAAAAGATAGGATTCAAATTTATTTATGTTAGTTGTTCTGATTTTTTGAGCACCTCCTCATATACTGAAGGAAAGAAACGTAAATTATTTTTCTAACCTTTTTTTAAAAAATCTCGCAAAAAAAAAATATAACGACATAAAAGGTTGTACAAAGAAAAAACAATTCAAAGATCAATTTTCCTGATTGGTTAAAACAATTACTCACCGTTTATCTTAAGATAAGTAAAACAGTCCCGTTCTTTTTTTTTCAACAGCGGTCAATTTTCTTATTGAATTTTTTTTGCAGAATTCTGTATTCATGTTTTGTTTTTTTTTACTAAAAACATCTCGTATAGAAACTTATTAAAAATCTTCTCTGATATTAATTATTCAGACTTATCTTTATAAAATTAAAAATTCATCTTCTATCGGTTTCATTTTTTTCATTATTTCATAAAATAAAATAGGTGTGTGTGGGGACTGGGGAGAGACCTCGTAAAAATATTTCCCCTTAATTTGTTAAAAAAATTATTCTAAACATAATTTCTCAACAGTGTTAAATAACCGAAACTTTGTAAAAATTTAATTTTGTTATTTTGATTTTTGATCATTTTTTTCTTAAGCGGTAGTCATAATGTTCATTTTTCAATTGATTTAACAGTGCGAAAATGTAAACATTGTTTTCGTTCATATTTTCATTATTTTCCAGAAGCTGAAAAAATTCTTTTTAACATCACCAGGAGGTTTTTTTTAATGTTTCTTCTTTTGAATGGTTTGTGCGACCGGAAGTTCTTACAAACAAAATCAAATGACAAAAAATAATAGTTTGGCGCATGGATTGCGCACCTTAGTAAAAGAAAGAAAAAAAGAAAAGTGTACAATTTCAACCAATAGAGACGTTCACGCCTAAAGGAAATTTAATCAAATAGATCTATTTCGGAGCCTAGGTCGAATGCTATTTTAAGCCAAACTTTTTCATATTCAACCAGAAAGATCTAACTTGCCTAAGGAATTCACGTCACCCTTTTTAAGACATTTCGCATACATCTGAAGTATGTGAACTATCTAAATAAACCTACTCTTTCGGAGATAAACATAGATTCATTCAACTTATGCCTGATTCTGTTTGTGTTGACTTTAAACTTCCACCTTCTTTCTCACTTAGAGATTTATAACATCTCTGCTTATATTTTTACGTTTGAACTTTTTCAAAAGCACCTTTTTTACAGGAACTTTGCAATTCTGTATTACCTTTTGTACACCTCATGTTAATACAATGTTTTTGTTTTAATTGTGAGTTCTTGTCTTATGCCATTGCTTATATTAAATATATTCTTATAGTGGATGTATACTATTGACTAAGTAACCTACAAGGTTTTGAAACCCTAACCACTATAAATTAGTTTACCCCTAACACGACCATCCTCTATAGGTTTAAAAAATTCAAGTCATATTAACCTTTACGCAAGTTTCATTTTGTAAATATTAGGAGGTGTAAATTTGACACGTCAAATTGGAATCATTATAGTAATCTATAATATTTAATAATAATTATAGTAGCATTAGTAGTAGTAGTTAGTAGTTCGTTTGTGCTTAGTTAGTTAACCGTTAAGTGCTGGCCCAAAGTAGCCAAGTGGCGCGTGGTGTCCCCGAAGCGTCTATTTTCTGACTGGAAATGATTTAACATTTCTATACTCCATTAATCTTTGGACATTTTGCAGCCAAGCACAAAACACAGAGTTCAGCACATTAAATAACAAAGATGTTTGTGTTTAATCTGAATCCTTTAGTTATCTGACCAGTGGGCCAGGATGATTGGCTTTTCTGTCACTGTGTAAACAGGATTAAAAGTATTCTCCACTCAGCCTCCTTATATTGTCTGCATAAAATATTTATATATATTTACATATTTGTATACACCCCACATATATTCATATATATACATATATATACACACACATATGTATAACATATGTGAGAAATGTGAGGAGCGTTAATCCGACAGTATGTTTTTTTTTTTCTGGAGAAAGGTAGACAAACACGGGATGTTTATGGAAACTGGATTGTTTATTGTTGACGATGGCAACGTTTCGGTCTCTTTAATTAAATTAATTTAGTTATACATCTTCAGGAACTTGGATATAGTTAGTTGCTTCAATGATGGACCATTCAAATACTGAAACGGAGGTCGTCAGTAGGAGAGGAGGTGGTTGGGACGGTTAGTGGATTTTCTTCTCACTAGATGGGAGTGTCAGAATGGTGGATGTGGTACCACAGGTGTTGGTCTAGAAAGTTGGATTGTTAAGGATTGGTTAACTGAATATGTGTATGTGTATGTGTGTTCTGTTTATGTTTTTGGGGTTTATATGTGTTGGGGAACTGGAATTTGTCGTTAAGGTAATGTTGTGGTTGATTGTATATTTTCTTTTATAAAGGGGTATAGCGGTAAGATTGTTAAAATTAGTTCAGAACATACAACACACACACACACAACACATATATATATATATATATATATATATATATGAGAGAGAGAGAGAGATGAGAGAGAGAGAAGGTTTATCTGCATCGATACCCCACTTGTATGGACTGGGCACAGGCCTCGTTTTAACGTGGGCCGACCACAGCCAAAAGGCTCATGGCGGGAAAGAAACAAAATGCGTCGATTTCGTTCGGCATTACCCCACAAGGGGGCGCCTCAGGAATCGACGCTATTATTAAATCTCGATGAGTCCAACTGCTGAAGCTCGCTTGACCCCCGGCGTTAACCGGAAACCGAGTGCAATTAGTTCATTATATATATTATATTATATATATAGAGAGAGAGAGAGAGATGAGAGAGAGGAAGAGAGTGGGGCGTTCGATGGATATCCTTGTAAGAAGATGACGTGCGGTACTTTGAGTTCGAATCCTGAATGAGACTGTTTCATTTCCCATTTGGGCTGAGATAATGTATGAATTCAATTATTCCCTCCAGCTATGGGTAAATAGAGGGGAGGTCAGCACATTAAAATAACAAAGGCGTTTAGTGTTTAAATCTGGAATCCTTAGATAAATCTGACCAGTGGGCAGATGGATTAGCTTTCTGTCCACTGTGTAAACAGACTAAATATATCTCCACTCAACCTCTTATATTGTCTGCATAAAATATATTTACATAGATCGTTTCGTGGCATTAATTGGTGGATGAATTTGAGCTACTTGAGTTCGAATTCTGAATTGAGACTGTTTGTATTTCACATAGGACTTGGAGAAATGTATAAATTAACTTCTTGACTTTTCTGTGTAACAGAACCTAAATATATCTTCCGCCTCAACCTCCTATTGTCTGCTGCAATATATATTATATATAATAGTTAGAATATTATATATATATATTATATATATACCGTACGGATTTATTCCTCTCTTCAAATTATAATATATATATGAAAGTTACGTAATAAAACATTGCGTTTATTTGATATGGCTTTTAAGCCGACAATTTTTGTGATGAGACCTAATAGTCGAAATGTACATTCAGGGATTGACATTTTTTCTCGATCTGTTTAGCCTTACATTTGAACATAATGCCCGCCTAAATTCATTAATTATTAACTTAATTTAATTCAAAATTTAGTATGACTTCAATTAAGCACATATCTCCAAATATATTATAATATAATTATATATATATATATAATAATATAATATATAGTGAGAGAAGGAGAGAAGAGAGAGAGAGAGAGAGAGACGTGGATGAAAAGTTGAGCTACTTTGAGTTCGAATTCTGAACGAGACTGTTGTATTTCACATAGGACTTGAGAAATTTATGAATTCAACTCTGGGCTTTTCTGATCCACTGTGTAAACAGACCTAAATATATTCTCCACTCAGCCTCTTTATATGTCTGCTGCAATATATATATATATATTATATATATTATATATATATATATATATTATATAAATGTTGTTCTGTTTCCAACGGGGAGAGAAAAATGTAATATTTTATAAAAAAAAAAGAAGAAGGTCCGCAAAATGTATTGTTCTCAGAAAAAATGTTTTATTCTTTTTTATTCACATACGCAACACGTGTCAGATATTCTGGTATCTTCTTCAGGCTTTGGTTCAGTACATATATTTGATATACTATATATAGTATATTATACTATACACATACATAGGTTATTTGCGTTAGTGTTTTCTATAATTTTTGTTATGGTTGTTTAATAACGGCTGAACGCTACGTTATTTTTCAATTTATTTGCGGTGCGATTTGCGCGTGACCCGCATTGTGACCTGCGCGCAAAATTGAGAAAAAAAAAATGATGATGTAATGCTTCCACAATCTTTGCGTGCAAGTCGCACGCAGGTCCGCCTTAGTAATAAATTTATTAATTTTATTTAACTGAGCTTTCATTATTCTTTTAATAGGTATAGTTCTCCGATGTTAGTAAAGTTTTTGTCGTTTAGTTGTGTGTGTATATGTATATCGCATTGTGTGTGTTAGGGTTTAGTTTAGTTGTGTGTTGGTATATGTCTTAGTATGTTTCCTATGTTTGTGCGTCTTTTTGTATATACATGTATACGCACCAACATACATATATTTCATATTATATAATTTGTTATTGTTTTGTGGTTTTACATGTTTGTGCCAGTAAAGTTGTTTTTATGTGGTGTGTTTTGGTTTGTATTTTATTTGTTTCCTATCAATATGTGTTACACATACATATATGTACGCACACACACACACACACCACACACACATACATAGGTTGAGGGTTCTTTTTAGTAGATATATTTGCTTTGGATAATGTTTATGTGTGATGTGTGGTTTAAATTAATTTATTCGGGTTTGTATGTCTATGAATGTTTTTTCTTTAATTTAGGAGTTGAGTATAGTTATCAGTTGGATATATGTATCACTCTAAATTGTCCCTGACTACATTCGTGGAAATATGTTTTCATACGATAAGTTTCTATGTTAGCATATCTAATTTGCTTTTGTGTTATGAGATTCTTTGTTTAGTGATGATGCATCCAATGTTATTTTTTTTGCAGTTATGCATTCTATTATGTAAACTACATTTTTGAGAGGTACAGTCAAGATTTCTATTTATTTTGAAAGCTGTGTGGGGGTTTTGAATGTATGGTTGTTCCTTCTATATATTACGTTGCAAAGGTTTCAAACGAGCGCTTCAGGCAATACAGTTTGCCTATCATCAGGTAGAAAACTTACTATTCCTTTCAACCCCACTTACCAATTGTTATTAACCTCCCACTTTTAATTCCTTGCTACTACTCGTTCTCGTTAAAACGATTACACGAAAACCATACTATTCGTTTCCTACTGATGTATGGCAAACTGTATTGCCGAAAGCGCTTCTGTTTGAAAACCTTTGGTGGACTGTTTACATCAGTTACACCCGACACTAAAAAATGGCCCGAAAATTAGAAAAGATCAACCAAAAACTTGTTCCGACAGAATTGTCGTACAGTTCAACAACTGTATATATATATATATATATATATAATATATAATATATATACGTTCGTGGATTATCCTTGTAGAAGATGACTCGGCGTACTTGAGTTCGAATCCTGAATGCAGACTGTTTGCATTTCCCATCGGGCTTGGATGTATGGAATTCAACTTTCTCCCTCCGCTATGGGGGTAAATAGTATGGGAGGTATGGGATGTTAAAATACAAAGGTGTTAGTCTTTTTAAAATATGGGGAGTAATATGAATAAATCGACAATATAAGAAATGAAAAAAAACAAGTTCCAAAAATAGGAAAGAATTTATTTATCGACGTTTAAACGTTTCGGTTCTTTAAATCTTCAATTTCTTCACCCCATGAATAAAAAAAGAAAACGAAACTTTAAGCGTTGAAAATTCATCCTTTTTTGGACATTTGTTTTCAAAATCAATATACATATAATAATATATAATATAAATTGCGAGACGTTGTTTTTATGCCAGCAAGCCCTCTATGATCTCCT
>CM042175.1:12270261-12272761 GCA_023376005.1 Doryteuthis pealeii
ACATGGGAGATTGTTTATTACTCCGACTTATCAATAGCCAGAGAGGAAATGATAAGGCATGGAGTATAACAAGCTCTGAAGATGATTTTTATAAATCGAAATATGTTCAATATTAGCTATGAATATGATATTAAATCTTTTCACTTTAACAGCACTTTTTGTTGCTTTTCATATCCTTTATCATTCCATATTATATATATATATATATATATATATATCTAGCAAAAGATGCTGCCCCTCTGGCACAGTATTTTGAGTGTTAATGTAAAAAATATTACTAGATAAGAAAGGCTAATGAAACTAAATAAGAAGCGAATTGAAAATATCACACTTATTGCTGAAATGCCCAATTACACGCCCAGATTGAATCGGGTGACTAGTCCATTCCCTGACTTAAAACCATTACACACACGCTTCCTATAAATTATATTATACGATTGCTTATGGAGGTGCGTGGTCTAATGCGAGAGTCGCTAGAGAAATGACTCGTCAACGTGAGTTCAATTCCTGGATGAAGCCCTGTTTGAGTTTTCCTTCTCCTAGACTGGTTACCTAGCCATGGTTAAAGAGTCTAGTCTGCCCTGCTATTTACCCATTGCTGGAGGAAGAATTGGATTCATACCTTTCCCAAGGGTATTAGCGCCATGTGAAATTCCAACAGCTTCATCCAGGAATTGAACTCACGTTGACGAGTCCATTTCCTACGACTCTAACCATTAGACCACGCACCTCCATAAGCAATCCTATATATAATTTTATAAGGAAGCGTGTGGTGTAATGGTTAAAGTCATGGGAAATGGACTAGTCACCCCGAGTTCAAATCCTGGGCGTGGTAATTGCATTTCACAAATAAGTGTGATATTTTCATATTCGTTCTTATTTAGTTTCATTAGCCTTTCTTATCTAGTAATATTTTATTACATTAACACTCAAATACTTGTGCCCAGAGGGCACATACTTTTGCTAGTATATATATATATATATATATATATATATATGAGAATAGATAAAAGGATATGAAAACAACAAAAAATGCTGTTAAAGTGAAAAGATTTTATATCATATTCATAGCTAATATTGAACAATATTTCGATTTATAAAAATCATCTTCAGAGCTTGTTTATACTCCAGCCTTATCAATTTCCTCTCTGCTATTGATAAGTCCGGAGTATAAACAAGCTCTGAAGATGATTTTTATAAATCGAAATATTGTTCAATATTAGCTATGAATATGATATAAAATGTTTTCACTTTAACAGCATTTTGTGTTGTTTTCATATCCTTTTATCTATACTCATACCGTCGGATTCATTTCCTTTCTCTTAACTTATATATATATATATCAGTCATCCACAGACACGTGTTTTGAAGTTTACTTATTCATCAGTGTGGCTCGACTTTTAATTAACACACACACACACACACATATATATATATATATATATATGTATTTATAAAGATAAAAGGTGGCTTACCGGTGAATATGGGCACGATCGTTGGAGGTGCACAAAATCCAGGGGTTAAGTCGGCAATAAAACAAATACAAAGTGCTCAATACAAAGTAGAGCAAATTTATTAAAGAAATGGATACAATAGAAACCTACTTGAGTTTCACCATAAGGATCTTCAGTGTTAAATCCACTGAATTAATCGAGGTACCGATTAATTGCAGCTGATTACACGTGTGTTCATTAATTCAGTGGATTTAACCCTGAAGATCCTTATGGTGAAACTCGAGTAGGTTTCTATTGTATCCATTTTTTTAATATTGTTCAATATTATTAATTTATTTCAATATATATATATATATATATATATATAATATATATATTGAATTCTTTTTCAGAAGATCACTGAAACTGAAGTCGTCAATAAATACACAATGCTTCAAGCAAATTATAAAACTCTCTTATATATATATATATATATATATATATGTTGCATACTGGGGTTTTCACAGTACCAAATCTATATAACGTTGCATACCTTTCTTACTTCTTACTCTGGTCGTATTTTCTTCTGGCCGGCTTTGGTTCTATCTTCTAACATCTTGGTCTGGTATATCTTTTAAGGTCTGGTCTTCTATTGAGGACTTCGGGTCTGGTTTCTGTTGGGGATCACTCCTTATCAGAAGCCCTGTGTCATTGTTAGTTTTTAGGTAATAAACACAAGACTTTGATTTACGTTGATGTTACTTTATTTGTAAATCCCCAAACCAGACAATCTGCGCAGATGAGGCTCACATGTTACGAGCTCGGCTTCTAACTTCTAACTGACTGAGTTACTTAGTATCCCTAAACCGGAACAGGGCCTTCTATGGGGGTTCCGGTTCTCACGGTTTATCCCCAGAAAGCAAGGTCAGAGTGAGGTCAAGCGCTGTCACTCACTCTCAAGGCCATCAGCTGCACTAATCGCCATAATGATTTCCACACTACCTTAAAAATGTATTAGGGATCCAATAATTATGTAACATATATATATATATATATATATATATATA
>CM042175.1:12277761-12315261 GCA_023376005.1 Doryteuthis pealeii
CGGGACAACTGCTAAATTTGGACGACCTGAGTGTTCAGCATCATTTCTGTCTGTACAACCACGTTTAAAGTCAGCACACCACCTATTAACTGTTGTTTCCGACAGAGCAGAGTTTGAATAACACTTCCATTGCTTTGCTTGAACAGTATTTTTTCCCATCAGAAAGCAATGCTTTATCAACACACAAAATTCAGATTTTTCCATTGTTTTGAAAATTTGCAACAGTAGCTTCACTTAAATAACTGTAATTTGTAAACTAATCATCTGATTGGGCTTAAATTTTGACACATGTCATTTGAAGGTTAGTACTTTATAAAAATCATATGGATTTTTTTATTAGTGTTGTGGGGTTTTAAGGGGTCAAATAAGAACAAAACGACGGGTAACAAATGTAGGAAAATGTATTAACAAAAGAGTAGACAATTACAGTACAGAGAAGTGGGAATTACGTCTGACAATAGAGTTATGAGCTGACTCGCATTAGCTTACTCTACAAGCCATAATTGTCCCTGTTACTTATAGTAACCGTCGGCGCATTCCATTAGTCTATAGGGTATATCACCTATAACAATTAGTGTCATCATCTATATGTCAGACACGGGACTTATTAAGTGATGTGTTATCTATATAAATAGAAGGTGACTGAGGGTCTTAGTGTCCTGTGTAGGATGCTAAACAGCATCTTAATTTGATCAAGTTGAATTGGCAAGATAAGGCAACAAGCAAGCTATAACTCAATACAGATCTTGCATTGTCGCAAGCCTACTGCTCAATGCCAGATTATTTATCTGGTACTACAACACCACTGAAACCAAGCAGCCAATCATTCAAAATATAAATAGATGGGACCATTCTAGTTCAGATGTACCAAATTTTTTAAGTTGATTCTTTATTTCTTTTTACACTCTAAGTGACCAGTACATGTTGTTTTTTGATATTATTTCGTATCAATGTCAGCAAGGTAACAACATTTTTCGAGAAAATCTATAGATATATAAAGGGAAGTTGATATGTATGTATGTATGTATGTATATTCGAATAAAACTATGAAAATAAAACAATTAACGCCAAATTATGACCTACAGAGGTTGATATGCCGTTAAACAAAACTCAAACAAAAATTATGAAGATTTGATTTATATTCGAATATGTTTAAAGATTGAAACATACATAGAAATAGCATTGAAATTCTACTTAAAAATGTCCAGCCTTCGTAAATCTCAAAATTAAATAAATCAATACACCAGTGCCCCTCCCCCCCGACTGGATAGTTGCTTCGAGTAAATAAATAAATCCACAAGAAACCTTTATGATTAGCTAAAGTGTCTATCTTGTCCGGGTCAAAGGTTAAATCACTTGAATCGTAGAAATGACAAGACGAATAGACAAAGTTCCTAATAGTATCCTTTGGTAAGTCAATAAGTCCTGTGGTATAGTATCCTTTGGTAAGTCAATAGTCCTGTGGTATAGTATCCTTTGGTAAGTCAATAAGTCCTGTGGTATAGTATCCTTTGTAATAAGTCTGTGGTATAGTATCCTTGGTAAGTCAATAAGTCCTGTGGTATAGTATCCTTTGGTCAATAAGTCCTGTGGTATAGAATCCTTTGGTAAGTCAATAAGTCCTGGTGTCCTGTGGTATAGTCCTTTGGTAAGTCATAAGTCCTGTGGTATAGAATCCTTTGGTAAGTCAATAAGTCCTGTGGTATAGAATCCTTTGGTAAGTCAATAAGTCCTGTGGTATAGAATCCTTTGGTAAGTCAATAAGTCCTGTTTTTGTTGGGATTTATTGGATATAAGGTGTGTATCAGATGGCTACTTCTAAATATAGACTCGCTGACTACCACATGACCAGGGAAGGCAACCTCTTATCCAATCACTGGCAGTGCTGCTGCTGCTGCTGTTGTATTTATACTGGCCTGATTCTAATCTTAGCTCATTGCCACTTGGATCTTCTTGGACGTCGGAACGTAGTATTATATCGCGGGACTTATTCACTTACCAAAGGAAATAATACCACAGGACTTATTGACTTACTTACTTATTTACTTTAAGTTCTTTTACAACTGACCAAGGATGGCGGCCAGATACTTAACAGGTTATGGGCCCAGCACGCTTCCAACTTTTTAAAATCATTAAAATCATTTTTTAAGATTTCTAAGAAAGGGAAAGTTTGACTAAATTTAAATTCAAATGGACCTGATTCTTGAAATTCTATTAATATTTGTATTTAATCATTAATCCATGATCAGAGAAAACAGCAGCCAGTTCTTTTTTTCTGTTAGCGTTAAACTAGAATCTATTGCAGTTTCTACAAAAGGGTTTCTAATCCAGTCAGATTGCGTTAGATTTTTCAGGAATACTATGGAGCGTACCTGAAAAAGCTCTGTTTGAGAACCCCTGCCATAGTGAGTCTGTAATGTGAATTAATTTTTTTAATAAGAAATAGGACCGGAATGTTGGGATTTTGTGGATATAAGGTGTGTACTAAATGGTCACTTCTAAATATAGACTCGACGACTACCATGTGACCAGGGAAGGCAACCTCTTATCCAATCACTGGCAGTGCTGCTGCTGCTGTTGTTGTATTTATACTGGCCTGATTCTAAACTTAGCTCAATGCTACTTGGATCTTCTTGGACGTCAGAACCCAAAATGATACTATACCACAGGACTTATTGACCTACCAAAGGATACTATACCACAGGACTTATTGACTTACCAAAGGATACTATACCACAGGACTTATTGACTTACCAAAGGATACTATACCACAGGACTATTGACTTACCAAAGGATACTATACCACAGGACTTATTGACTTACCAAAGGATACTATACCACAGGACTTTTATTGACTTACTTACTTATTTACTTTAAGTTCTTTTACTTAACAGCTTTGGGCACCAGTTCAGTTGTGCTTAGTTAGTTGTTGTTGTTGTTGTTCAAACCAACAGTATAACTCACTTTGGCAACCTTGTGTTACATCCTACCCATAAAGGGAGAGAGAGAGTGAGATAAAGGGAGAGAGAGAGTGAGATAAAGGGAAAGAGAGAGGGAGAGAGAGAGGGAGAGAAAGGGAGAGAGAGAGGGAGAGAAAGGGAGGGAAAAAAGGGAGAGAAAAGAGAAAAAAGGAGAGAGTGAGAAAAAGGGAGAGAGTGAGAAAAAGGGAGAGAGTGAGTGCGAGATAGATTTAAAGTAAGAGGAGAGAGCGAGATAGATTTAAAGTGAGTGAGGGAGAGAGAGAGGAGCGAAAGGGAGTGAGAAAAAGGGAGAGTGAGAAAAAGGGAGAGAGTGAGAAAAAGGGAGAGAGAGAGAAAAAGCGAGAGATTGAAAAAAAGGGAGAGAGTGAGAAAAAGGGAGAGAGAGAGAAAAGGGAGAGAGTGAGAAAAAGGGAGAGAGTGAGTGCGAGATAGATTTAAAGTGAGAGGGAGAGAGCGAGATAGATTTAAAGTGAGTGAGGGAAAGAGAGTATGAGAGAGAGAGAGAGAGAGAGAGGTTGGATAAATAAAAGGAAGTCCAATCATGGTGTTACAAAAATTGATACCTTAATATGAACAGAGATTTGTGGGGGGATTTTTAAAAATTCAAGCAGGAAGAAGAAGAAATTTACGACAAATAATGTGAGGGTATATCAAGTTTCATTTTTTATGAAAATATTTGGGTTATAAGATTTTAAAAGTGACATAGATATTAAGCATAAAATATAAATAAATAGATAAAAGGTTTTCACAAAAAAAATGTTGTATATTAAAAATATTATATTAATATTTAATATATTTAATATTACTATATATATTATATTATATATCTTTATATCTTTACTAATTTAATATATAGTTTAATATATTATATAGTTTTTTATAGTTTAATATTATTTTTATATATTATATAGTTTTTATATAGTTTTTTATATAGTTTTTATTATATAGTTTTTTATAGTCTAATATTATTTTTATATATCATATAGTTTTTTATAGTTTAATATATTATATTATATATCTTTATATCTTTACTAATTTGACTGGCTATATATATATATTAAATATATTTAATATTACTAATTTGATATTATATATTAAAAAAAAATTTGGGTTATAAGATTTTAAAAGTGACATACATATTAAGCATAAAATATAAATAAATAGATAAAAGGTTTTCACAAAAAATATATTAGCATCAATGTCTACATTAAAATCTGTGTGCAATCTCGTTATATACAGCGAGTTTTTTAATAACGTAGTGAACTCATAGATAGTCTAGATATGTACATGAAATAAGATATATGAAAATGAATGATATACCATAATAATAATAATAATAATAATAATAATAATCATGTCATGCAGGCAGAACGGATATCCATGACAATCTCTCGCCAGCCTTCCCTATCCTTTATTGCACCTGGGAGTTCTTCCTCGCTGCAGCCAGCATCTTTATATAGTTGGTCAATGTAGGTCCTTGCTGGGCGTCCCACACTGGCATGTCCATGTGTTGGCTTCCACAGGAGAACATCGCTTATGAGTTCGTCCTTGCTTCTCCAGCAGTGTCCTGCATGTCTAGTCCGCCTCACTCGGATGATCTGTGAGATAGGGGGCAGGTGACCATACAGGTGCTCCCTAGTGAGGTGCTGTTTCCTCGACTTGTTCAGTACTGCACGCAACATTCTTGTGCAGCTTACTCTCAAGGCGCTTCGTCAGGGTCCAGGTGGGCTATCCTCCCTATGCAGACACCCCCCAAACATAACGTGCTGATCATTGGGGGAGACATGAATGCACAGGTAGGAGGAAACAAAAACAATAGATTCAGCTTACACAGCACCCCAAACAGGAACGGTGGTCTCCTAGCGGAGTTCTCCCTTGAGAACAGGCTTGTTTGTCTAAACACCAAATTCCAAAAATGGAAAGGCAAACTATGGACATACACGTACCCAATTAGCACAAAAGCGCAACTAGACTATAATAATAATAATAATAATGATAATAAAATAACAGCAAATGGAATAGAACTACCGAATCGAGAAGAAATTAGGACACTAAGAGAAAAAAGAACTACAAATACCTGGGAATATTAGAAGCAGACACCATCAAACAAACAGAAATGAAAGAAAAAGTAAGAAAAGAATACTTTCAGAAGAACAAGAAAGCTCTTAGAAACCAAGCTATGTAGCAGAAACCTTATCAAGGGAATAAACACATGGGCGGTCCCTCTTGTAAGATACTTGGGACCATTCCTAAAATGGACAAGAGAGGAGCTCCGACAGATGGACCAAAAGACAAGGAAACTGATGACCATGCACAAGGCATTCCACCCGCGAGACGACACGGACAGACTCTATGTGTCAAGAAAAGAGGGGGGAAGGGTCTGACCAACATCGAAGACTGTGTTGATACAGCAATCCAAGCACCAGACGAATACACTAACAACAGTAAGGAAAGACTAATTGCAGCAGCCAAGAAAAGCATTCGCAACACAGTAACAAACAAATACATCAAAAAATAAAAAAACAGAAATGGGAAAAAAACAATTATATGGGTACTTTTTAAGCGCCAAACTCAAGAAATATCACATCAGAAGACCTGGACATGGCTAAGAAAAGAAAACCTCAAAAGAGAGACCGAATCCCTAATAATCGCAGCACAAGACAATGCCGTTAAAACAAACTATATAAAGGCAAAAATAGATAAGACGCAGCAGAATAGCAAGTGCAGAATGTGTGGAAATAGAGACAAAACAGTCAATCACATAATAAGCGAATGCAGCAAACTAGCACAAAGAGAGTACAAAACTAGGCACGACTCTGTGGGAAAGGTGATCCACTGGGAACTGTGCAAGAAATTCAATTTTCACTATACAACCAAATGGTATATGCACAAACCTAAACCTGTCCTAGAGAATGAGATGCCCAAAATTCTCTGGGATTGGTGGGGACGAAGGGTCATAGAGAGCTGTGCTGTTGGCACGACTTGATGATAATATATGAAATTACATATACAATGATACTGATAGGTATGCATCCTGTGTTCCTGGCTCATGAAAATCTAAAAGGACGCAGTAAAATCATATACATGCATCCCAGTATTTTTCTTTTTTCTTACCCCATCATTTCAAGCTAACTATGAATACACTTCAATATTTTTTTAGAAATGAATTACACTGGATGGAGTACAAATTAGGATTTAGATGGCTTCTGTTATCTCATCAAAGAAAACTTTCTCTCTAAGCTTAGTAAATAACTATACAAAAGAGGACTGTTGGGTGGTTAGGTTGTTTTGTTTTATGGCATATCAACCCTCTTTGGGTCATTTAATGCCAAAACAAGTCATTTTGATATTCAGTTGGTTGGGTTTTTTTTTTGTTTTTGTTTTATGGCATATCAACCCTTTTTGGGTCATTTAATGCTAAATCAAATCATTTTGATAAACAATGGATTCAAGTTGCTTACAGTACCTACTGTTGCCTATTTAAGTATTGAACAGGTTCAATGATGCTTAACTAAACTGATCTAGTGGAACCAGTACTGTAAGAGAGCTCAAGATCTCTACTTTTATGAGGGTGCTCTAAAAGGGTTGGTTGTTTTGTTTTATGGCATATCAACTCTTTTTGGGTCATTTAATGCCAAATCAAGTCATTTTGATTTTCAGTTGGTTGGTTATTTTGTTTTACGGCATATCAACTCGTTTTGGGTCATTTAATGCAGAATCAAGTCATTTTGATATTCAGTTGGTTGTTTGTTTTGTTTGTTTTGTTTGTTTTGTTTTATGGCATATCAACCCGTTTTGGGTCATTTAAAGCAGAATCAAGTCATTTTGATATGCAGGTTTCTTACAGTATTTTCTCTTGCTTAAATGGTCACCCATCTAAGTATTGAACAGGCTCATCACTGCTTAACTTTAGTGATCAGGCGGGAACTGGGGCCTCCATCATAATTTGGTTAGTTGTTTTGTTTTATGACATATCAACCCTAATCGGGTCATTTATGGAAATCCGATTTCCCTGACAAGCTAAAGAGATGATTCTTCCAGGCTGTGGTTGTGTCGGTACTGCTGTATGGCTGTACCACCTGGACCATAACGAAGCACCTTGAGAATAAGCTAGATGGGAGCTGCACAAGAATGCTGTGAGTGGTCCTGAATAAGTCGTGGAGGCAGTACCCCACAAAGAAGCAACTGTATAGCCATTTGCCCCCCATCTCACAAACCATACGAGTAAGACGGACTTGGCATGTGGGACACTGCTGGAGAAGCAGGGATGAGCTCGTAAACAACGTACTACTGTGGAAGCCAGCACATGCTAATGTGGGTCGCCCAGCCAGAACCTACATTGACCAACTATGTAAGGATGCTGGCTGCTGCGTGGAGGAGCTCCCAGAGTCGATGAATGATAGGGAAGGTTGGCGAGAGATTGTCATGGATATCTGTGCAAACAGCGTGTCATGATGATGATGATGATGAATGCAGAATTAAGTCATTTTGATAAACAAAGGACACAGCTTGCTTACATAACTTGCTATTGCTTAAATGGTCACCCAATTAAGTATTGAACAGGCTCATTGCTGCTTAACTTTGGTGATCAAGTGGCAACCAGGGCTTTCAGTGTGACTTTGTTAGTTGTTTTGTTTTATGACATATAACCCTTTTTGGGTCATTTAATACCAAATCAAGTCATTTTGATATACAAGCTGCTTGCAGTATTTTCTGGTCACCCATCTAAGTATTGAACAGACTCATTAATGCTTAACTTTGGTGATCTAGTGGAAACCAGTGCTTTCAACGTGACTTGACTGTAAGCACTTAGCAACTTAATAGGTATGTAATTAAGAGGTATGTAATTAACTAAAACATCATGTGTCCTTGAAATGACACTAAACTGCCTCTGGATGTGAGAAATGAAGTCATTCCCCTGGAATACACACTATCATCTCAACATCATAACATTTCAACCCCCTCCCCATATATTATATATATATATATATATATATATATATATGTGAAATAAAATGGAAATTAATCCGACAATGTGAATATGATATATTGAAAAAACAAAGGATGTTTACAAATGCATGGGCTCATCAGGAGAGAATGTGCAAACTGTTTAGGGGCCTTCCTCTCTACGGTCCTCACTTCAGTGAGGAGGGCCGATGTTGCTTTTTTAAAACTGTAGAGAGGAAGGCCCCGAAACGGTTTGCACATTCTCTCCTGATGAGCCCATGCATTTGTAAACATCCTTTGTTTTTTCAATATATCATATTCACACTGTCGGATTAATTTTCATTTTATTTCACATATTTGTCTATGAAAAAACTATACATATGAATGTTTACTCCTCTGAAGATAATTATCCATAAACACCACGGATTTACCTACACTTATTCGTTACTTATTTAATAGTTGGAGTGTATTACGAACAATTTTGATATTTTAATATACACTTTTTATATGATTATACACTTTTTTAAATAATTTTACATCAGGCTCTTTTGAGTCTTATTATAAACTATAATGCTTCTGATTATCTTTAAAAATTAAAGATAAAATTCATTTTATTTTTAAATAAAATTCATTTTATTTTTAATACAGACAGCGCATTTTTTTTATTAATTCCAACTTTTGACTAGCAGTGTTCTGTTTTGTTAACGGGCATTTCTTCCCGTCTTATTTTTATTTTCACACACATAAACTGACCGAAACACATGTGTAAGTGATATCGATTAATGTGATATCGATTAAATTCATTTCATCCATCTACATTTCTTTTCTTTACTCATTTTCCTCATATATATATATCGAAGCTTTATATATCAAACAAAAAAAACCTACCTTAAACAAAATAAACTTTGAAATAAGTCAACATGTTCTCAAATGCTTATAATTTCCCGCCTATCCTCCTTTCACTATACCCCTCCCCTTCTCACAACTTTGTGCCCCCCCCTCCCGCGAAAAAAAATCACGACTGCATTGCTCGCTCGAACCACTACCATCCCTACAACCTCCCACTACCAATTGTTATTACCTCCCACTTCTAATTCCTTGCTACTACTCGTTCTCATTAAAAATGAGACAAGAAACCATACCATCATTTCCTACCTGATGATGGCAAACTGTATTGCCGAAAGCGCTCGTTTTGAAACCTTTGGTGGACTGTTACACCAGTTACACCCCGACACCAAAAAGATGTCCCGAAAATTAGAAAGGATCAACCAAAAACTTGTCCGACAAGAATTGTCTATACAGTTCAACAAAACTTGTATAAAAGAAAAAATGCTGCCAAAATACACTTATATATATATATATATATATATATAGGGTGCGTGTGTCAGTGAAGAGTGTACACAGGCAAATATATGTATGAGTGCTTGACAAACGCACATGCATATGTATACCGAAATACACACACACACACACACATATATATATATATATATATGATAAGTATGTAAACACGGTGTGTTTGGGTATGGCTTTTTTGCCGACAATTTTTGGGAGAATATGTGCTTAATTGGAGTTGTACCTAATTTTGAAAGTTAATTAATTAATAATTAATTAATTAGGCGGGAATGCCTATTTAAATGTATGGCTAAACAAATCAAGAAAAATCAATCTCTGTATGTACATTTCAGCCTATTAGGCCTCATCAGCAGAGCTATAGATAGGAAGACTGCCCTGTGCGTGATTTGAAACCGGACTGTCAAGCTGACAGGCGGGTACCATAACCCCTATCTATAGCTCTGCTGATGAGGCATAATAGGCCGAAATGTACATACAGAGATTGATTTTTCTCGATTTGTTTAGCCATACATTTAAATAGCCATTCCCGCCTAATTAATTAATTATTAATTAATTAATTTTCAAAATTAGGTACGACTCCAATTAAGCACATATTCTCCCAAAAATATATATATATATATATATATATATATATATATATATATATATATATACACATATACATATTTGTGTGTGTGTGTGTCTGTGTCTGTGTATCTATGTGTCTAACTGTTAGTGATTTTTAAGTATTTTATTAAGAGGAGATGAACAACTTGTAAAAAGTTGTATGATTATGTGTGTACATTTGTGTTTGTGAGTGTATGCATGCGCACGGTGTGTGTGTGTGTCTCTAAGCAGACATGATTGTAGAGTGTACTAAGTATGCAATGAGAGATATTCATGTACATTACTCAAGGTATAAAATAAACAAGGCTAAAAGGAATGACACCACACACACAACACACACACCAACACATATATATATAATATTATATATATATATTATATATATAATTAATGTTGATATTAAGATTTCACACTCATAACTTAAAGTTTCTTGGTAGACCAATCATCAGATGAGAAGTGGTTGAGATGTCAAAAACCAGTCATTTTTTCATTCACTATTCATTATATATATATATATATTATATATATATATATATTTAACATACCAAACTTATTGGTAAATCCTCGCGGTGAGAAAAAAACAGCAAATAGTTTGATTGTAAAAATATACTACCAAACATCAACGGGGAGAAAAACATTTTTGGAAAAAAAGAAAAGACCAAGATATCGTACCAACAAAAATAATCTATGNTATTTGTTAATAGTTAATAGTAATGAATTATTAATTTTTGAATCATTGAATTTTCAATTTTTTAAATTATTTTCAACATTTAAAAAAATAGTTAATTATCTCAAGTTATAAACGAGAGGAAGTATTCATGTAGCCATTATTAGCATCACTATTGATCTTCATACTCACCAGATTTAGTGGCTTCAGGCTATCATCTACCCCATGAAAGTGGGTTTGAGAGGCAAATATTATTCCAGTGATGACGAAGTGAATTGTAGTGAAAAGTGGCTCAAAGAACATTCAACAGAATTTTATAAGTCAAGGGATACATGCTCTCATTCAAAGGTGGAACATTGCTATTGAAAGAAAAGGTGACTACGTGAAGAAGTAGGATGTGATCCATAGAGGACCAGCTTCATTTTGATGTATGATACATGTTCCTGTGTTGGCAATTATACCTGTCCTTAACAAAATGGCATTACTTTTTGACTCACCTATGTGGAGAAGTAGGGATGGGATCCACAGAAGACCGCTTCATTTTGATGTATGATACATGTTTCTGTGTTGGTAATTATACCTGTCCTTAACAAAATGGTATTAATTTTTGACACACCTATGTGGAGAAGTAGGGATGTGATCCACAGAGGACCAGCTTCATTTTGATGTATGATACATGTTCTGTGTTGGTAATTGTACCTGTCCTTAACAAAATGGCATTACTTTTTGACTAACCCTCATATGTATATATATATATATATATATATATATATAATATATATATATATATATATGTGTGTGTGTGACTTAAGGTATCGTGGACATTGAATATATAATATATATATATATATATATATATATATATATATATATAATGAGGAGTGAAGTATTGTGAATAAATCCAACAAAATGTGGTTGAAAAAGTGGATATAACAACACAGCAATTAAATTCAATTGATATTTGGAAATAGCAATTGAATTTAGTTGCTGTGTTGTTATATCCACTTTTTCCTCTATTTTCAACACAACACATACACATATATATATATCATCATCATCATGTCGCGCTTTCATCGCGGATATCCATGATAATCTCTCTCCATCCGTCCCTATCGCTCATCATTCTCGGGAGGTCCTCTATGCAGCATCTTGCATCCGCACAACAGATATATATATATATATATATATATATATATATATTAAATTTTACTTGAAGGCACTTACAACGCATGTATCGCATAAAATTCGATACTTTTTCTTATAGAAAATGAACTTGACAAAGTATCGAATTTTATACGATACATGCGTTGTAAGTGCCTTCAAGTAAAAATTTAATAATTACTTTATTCAGCAACGTTTCTAAAAAAACAAACATCCCAAAATCTTATATATATATATATATATATATTATATATATATATATTATATATGTGACTTAAGGTATCGTGGACATTGAATATATATATATATATATATATAATATATATATATATATATATATATATGTGTGTGTGTGACTTAAGGTATCGTGGACATTGAATATATATATATATATATATATATATATATATATATATATGTGTGTGTGTGTGTGTGTGTGTGTGTGTGACTTAAGGTATCATGGACATTGAATCAACACCGATGTGATCTTCAGAAGATCGTATAGATGAGAAACTGTCAGTAACCAGGTGTTGACTTAAATATTATTGCTCTACCAATGATATTAGCACTCCTAAACATAGCACCCATATTATCCACAAAATATCAACACTTGAATGTAGCTTGACTTTATAATACCACAGTAATAATAAATGTAGAGGGTGGTGGTTAGGTGAGTAGTTTTTTTTTTAAGTCATAAAATACGTTAATCCGATCTTCAGTTGTTCGTCCAGGTCATGTTGTCCTTAGCTAACTAAGCTATATAAAATGTGTGTCACAATCTTTTCATTATTTCCTTTATAATCATTTGTGTTTTCAGATTCTATAAAAGCTGACAACAATGATAAAAGTTATTGTAATTATTGCACATGAGTATGTTGGGTTAATAGCGACTTTTATTATTGTTTTATTATTATTCCTCTTTGAGTTTTCACATCAGCATTAGCTGATGGTCTTTCACTGGAGTCTGAGTGACAGCAAGTCTCCTCAGTCTCCAGGACTTTCTGAGTATTCTGGTAATTGCAGCAGAGCAGTGTTCTGAATGGTTTCAATCCTTCCTCTGATTTCCAAACTTTCCAAGCCCTTTTCCAATCCTTTTGGACTGTTCCATGTGCACCAACCACAATTGGTATCACTTTCACTTTCATGTTCCATAACCTTTTCAGTTCTCTGGCAAGATCCAGATATTTGTCCACTTTTTCATTTTCCTTTAGCTTCACCCTGTGATCTGCTGGCACTGCAAAATCCACCAGTTGACAAGTTCTTCCTTTTGTTTATCAACACTAGGTCTGGCCTTCTTGCTGGGATAAGGTGATCCGTTTTTATCTCAAAGTCCCAGAGAATTTTATGCGTTTCGTTCTCAAGAACAGATTCTGGTTATTGCATATACCATTTGTGTGTGGTCAAAATTAATTTTTGCATAATTCCCAGTGGATCACCTTCCCAACCCAGTCGTGTCTAGTTTTGTATTCTCGTTGTGCTAGTTTGCTACATTCGCAGAGTATATGGTTAACAGTCTCATCTCTATTACCGCAAAGTCTACATTTACTATTCTGTTGGTCTTATTATTATTATTATTTTCACTCCTGAGAGTTTTTCACATCAGCGTTAGCTGCTGGTATTTCACTGGTGGCTGTGACAACAAGTCTCCTCAGATTTCCAGGACTCTTCTAAATGGTTGATTGTAATCATAACTATTTATAGGTTTGCTTTGTTTATTTGTTTAACGGCATATCAACTCTCTATAGCTTATTTAAGTGCCCCAACAACATTATTATATGGTTAACCATTATTATTATTAGTTTTCCCACCAGCATTTCCTGGAGTCTGAGTGACAACAAGTCGTCTCCAGGACTCTCTGCGTATTCTAGCCGATTGCAGCAGTGCAGTAGTCTGGATGGTCTCAATTCTTCCTCTGATTTCAACCTTCATGTTCCACAGCTATTATTATTATTATTATTATTATTATTATTTCACTCCATTCAAGTTTTTCACACCTGCAGTATCATTATTATTATTATTATTATTATTATTATTGTTAATAGTAGTTTTTCACAGCAGCAACAGCTGATGGTCTTTAACTGGAGTTTGAGTAACAACTAATCTCCTCAGCTCTCCAAGGACTCTTCTCAGTATTCCAGCTGATTTCAACAATGCTGTTGTCTGGTCTCAATTCTTCCTCTGATTTCCTATTCTGTATAGTCTTTTTTCTAAGCTTATTATTTACTCCTTTTGAGTTTTCACATCAGTGTTAGTCTGAGTGACAGCAAGTCTCCTCATGTCTCCAGGACTCTTCTGGGTATTCTGGCAGATTGCAGCAGTGCAGTGTTCTGAATGTTTCAATCCTTCCTCTGATTTCCAAACTTTCCAAGCCCTTTTCAATCCTTTTGGGACTGTTCCATGTGCACCAACCACAATTGGTATCACTTTCACTTTCATGTTCCATAACCTTTTCAGTTCTCTGGCAAGATCCAGATATTTGTCCACTTTTTCATTTTCCTTTAGCTTCACCCTGTGATCTGCTGGCACTGCACTGCAAAATCCACCAGTTGACAAGTTCTTTCTTTTTTGTTAATCAACACTAGGTCTGGTCTTCTTGCTGGGATAAGGTGATCCATTTTATTTCAAAGTCCCAGAGAATTTATGCGTTTCGTTCTCAAGAACAGATTCTGGTTTATGCATATACCATTTTGTGTTATGGTCAAAATTTATTTTTTGCATAATTCCCAGTGGATCACCTTCCCAACCCAGTCGTATCTAGTTGTGTATTCTCGTTGTGCTAGTTTGCTACATTCGCAGAATATATGGTTTACAGTCTCATCTCTATTCCCGCAAAGTCTACATTTACTATTTTGTTGGGTCCAATCGATTTCGCTTTGATGTAGTTTGTCCTTATGCATTATTTTGTGCAGCAGTTATAAGTGATTCCGTTTCTTTCTCTTTTTATTGGTACAATATTTGGCCAAAAGAGAAAAAACAATTTATATGGCATATATATATATATTATATATATATATATATATATAAGATATATATATTCATATAAAACCGCCAGGAGACTAAAGCTAATAAGTAAAAAGTGCTCAATACCTAAGAAAGCAAATAATAAAGATAAATCTAATGAGTCAGACGAACCTACTAAAAGTTTCGCTTAATGCTCTTCAGGGATAAGATCTTAATCCTAAAGAGCATTAAGCGAAACTCCTAGTAGGTTCGTCTGACTCATTAGATTTATCTTTATATTATATATATATATATATATATATAATATATATATATGGGGGGTATCAGTAGTCAGTTAATATCTATCTATCTATCTATCTATCTATCAGTAAGTAGTATGTTAAAATCTATCCCTATCTCAGACGGTTGAGCATCTGCCTCGGAACCACATGTTTCCGGGTTCAATACCATTCATTCATTCTTTATTGATTCTTCTTTCTTTCATTCATTCATTTTTTCTTTCACCTTTTAATTCTTTCATTCTTTCATTCATTCATTCATTTATTCTTTTTTCTTTCACCTTTTTTAATTCTTTCATTCTTTCATTCATTCATTCATTTTCTTCTTTTTTTCTTCTTTCATTCAAAGGACTGAAAGGAACTTCTCATGTGATTTAATATCTTGTATCAACCATGTGGTTGTCAACAATTATAGTTTTAGTGGCCATTCTTCTTTAACCATCAACACGCATGCGCTCTCTTTTCCTTCCCGCCTTTCTATTGTACACAACATCCACTGGCACACTTTTATGTCTTCTCTCCATGGCTCCTTTTCTCGGACACACCCTTTTTCTGCCTTGTCTCTTTTTTTCTTAGTACCCACACCTACCACACACTTCAAGATCGTGTATATACCCTATCTTTCTCATAGAATTACATTGGGATACACACCGTCTTTTTTCTAACCTATACACCCCTTCCCATCCCCCTTTCTTACACCCCTCTTCAAACCTCACTGTCTCCCACATACAATTACACCCACAGACACACTCCTACGACTTGTGACTTCGCGTAAACGAAGAATGTGGGATTAGCAAGCTAGTGTAACAATTAGAGACTTCGCCTGACAGCTTGACAGTCGAGGTTTCGAGTCACACACGGAGCAGTCTCCCATGTCTATAACCTTGCTGATGAGACCTAATAGGTCGAAATGTACATTCAGGGATTGACATTTTCTCGGTTCGTTTAGCCTTACATTTGAACATATATGCCCGCGTAAATTCATTAATTATTAACTAATTAATTTTCAAAATTAGGTACGACTTCAATTAAGCACATATCCTCCAAAAATAGTCGGCTTAAAGCCATATAAAAAATAAACACATTTGTTTGTTTACTTAACCTCATACTGTCGTGTAGCAAGTCAATAAAAAGTGGAATATATATATATATATATATATATAATATATATATATATATATAATTGGTAAAAGAAATTCGGCCAATTTGCGGTTGCAGATCTATTTCTACCCACAGGCATCTGTAGATACCTATGAGTTTCATCTGACCGCTAACTATTCAAAATGTCAAACAGAAATACATGTGGTTATATCGGTTATATATATATATATATATATATATATATATATATATATATATATATACCAATCACGTCTTGGCTTTCAACCTTACGTTTTCCTTTTCTATATATTTCCAAACTTAACTCATTCAAAAACATCCATCATCTTTTTAACAACAAAAATCTTTTTTCCTTTACTTGTTTCATATTGTCCTGAAAAGGGTTTCTATATAAACCGTAACGTTCGAACATCGACATTACAACCAATAATAAACCTCCATCCAGTATAACATCTACATTTCTCCACCTACTTCCGGATTGATTTCTTTATTTTTTACTCCCATTTGAAACAGCTGTACGGTGTTCCACGTCGCCCACGTTTTTCGCCGGGTTTGCTTGTCATGATTAGTTTCAATAATTATCGAATTTTATACAATATACGCATTGTAATTGCCTTCAAAAAATATAAATAATAATATACTTTACATAGTAATGCTTCTAAAGCAAATTATCAAATTCCATTATATATATATAATATATATATATATATGTGTGTGTGTGTGTGTGTGTGTGTGTGTGTATTTTATTAAGAAAAATGAAAAAACACAGGTTTAAATGGGTTAAGTGGCGAGTTTATTGGCCGACGCTGCAAAAAAAAAATTCTTATCTAATTAATAGATCGAAACACTGCAGCGTCGGCCAATAAAACTCACCACTTAACCCATTTAAACCTGTGTTTTTTCATTTTTCTTAATATACTACATACCGTTGGATTCACTTCCTTTCTTCATATATATATATATATATATATATATATATATATATATATATAATATATATATATATATTGTGTGTGTGTGTGTGTTGTGTGAGTGTGTTGATATGCTTGTTAAAATATGTCACATGAAAGATACATATAGATAGATACGAACAGACTACTGATAAATAAATTGATGGATATGAACAGACTACTGATACACACACACACACACACACACACATACACACACACACACACACACACACACACACACACACATATATATATATATATATATATATATATATATATATATATATGAAAGTAAAAATGGATATTGAATTCGACAATATGTGAGAAAGTTTTGTAGAAAAAACAACAAGATGTTAAAAGTTTTGCTGACAGAAATCTGTTTCGACATTATGAATATGTCTTTATCAAAGCAACATTGTAAGCGGAAAAACGAAATAAATATATAATTAATTACGAGGCACAGTACCGGAATTAAAAATTAAAAAAAAAATACGTATTTATTGTTAAAAATAAAATTAATTTTATTTTTAAAAATTGTAAGCATTTTTATCATAAAAAAGCTCAAAAGAGTTTGCAGTAAAAATGTAAATGAATATCAAAAATTTCAGGAAAATGTTCCGGTTATATATATATATATATATATATATATATATATATATATATGAGAGTGAGTAAATAAACAATGTGTTTATTTGATATGGCTTTTTTAGCCGACAATTTTTGGAGGATATGTGCTTAATTGAAGTCATACCTAATTTTGAAAATTAATTAGTTAATGATTAAAGAATTTTTAGGCGGGCATATATGTTCAAATGAACAAATCGAGAAAATGTCAAAAATTCATTAATTATTACCTAATTAATTTTCAAAATTAGGTATGACTTCAATTAAGCACATATCCGCCATATATATATATAGATATATATATAGGGAGAATATGTGCTTAATTGAAGTCGTACCTAATTTTTGAATGTTAATTAATTAATAATTAATTAGGCGGGCATACCTATTTAAATGTAAGGCTAAACAAATCGAGAAAAATTAATCTCTGTATGTACATTTCGGTCTATTAGGCCTCATCAGCAGAGCTATAGATAGAAAGAACACCTTGTGCGTGATTCGAAACCCGACTGTCAAGCTGACAGGCGAAGACCGTAACCCCTACACCAAACGGACTTTCTTAGAACTTTCGTTTTGTTCAGAAGTAGGTTTCTATTCCTCTTATAGTGACTTCTACACGACAGTATGAGAAGTAGATACACAAGCGATGTGTTTTGATATGGTTTTTTTAGCCGACAATTTTTGGGAGAATATGTGCTTAATTGAAGTCGTACCTAATTTTTGAAAGTTAATTAATAATTAATTAATTAATTAATTAGGCAGGCATACCTATTTAAATGTAAGGCTAAACAAATCGAGAATAATCAATTTCTGTATGTACATTTCGGCCTATCTATAGCTCTGCTGATGAGGTCTAATAGGCCGAAATGTACATACAGAGATTGATTTTTCTCGATTTGTTTAGCCTTACATTTAAATAGGTATACCCGCCTAATTAATTAATTATTAATTAATTAACTTTCAAAAATTAGGTACGACTTCAATTAAGCACATATTCTCCCAAAAATTGTCGGCTAAAAAACGCCATATATCATAAACACATCGCTTGTGTATTTACTTATCATATATATATATATATATATATATATATATATATATATATATATATATATATATTTAAAAATCAGTGAGAGAGACACAGGTACTTGGCACAATAAATCATATGATGGATTTATTTTTCAGTGTAGGTCATTTGTTGATTACAACCGACTAATTTGAAGGACACAAAATCGGGGAAGTGCTTAGGTGGCGGGCAGGTGGTTGCTGGGTGATGACCCTGAAAACTAATATCCTAAATAAATACCCTTGATCTACAATGTGGGTCAGCGAAAGGCGGGTATATGGCGGTACGTAGACTCGTAATCCCCTCAACCACTTAACCAGGCAAGCAAATAAATTGAACATGTTAATATACACATTAGATAAAGTGATAAATATATGTGAATAGATCGAGCATGAAAAAGAAAGAGAGAAGAAAAGAGAGAAAGGAAGGGAAATATCCAGAAAGAGAAAAAGAGAGAGAGAGAGAGAGAGAGAGAGAGAGAGAGAGAGAGAGAGAGAGAGATAAAAGAAAAAGAAAAGGAAAAAATGAAAAGAAAGGGGGGAAAAAGAAAAAGAGAGTTTTGTTTGTTTGTTTCTTTCCTCCTCTCTTTCCTTCCCGTCTTTACCAATCCACATATTTAGCGTTTTCAATTTTAGACAGACGAATAAATAGACTGATAGACAGACAGATATATACTGATACAACAACTAGATTATAAGATTTGTTTGTTTGTTTGTTTTGTTTTACGGCATATCAACCTCAGTGGGTCATTTAATGCCAATAAAGTTTTGAAATAAATCAATTCTTAATGGCTAATACAATTTTTTAATAAATACATGTTTTTCTATTTAACCCATAGATGGGACCCTAACAGGTACTACCACTCCGGGTCAGAGTGGACCAGGGAGCAATGGTGATGAAGGGGTGCTCCACATTCCCCAAACCTCCGGAACTGGAACCTCACCATCAGATAGAGTTTAACGTCATTCCCAGGACATGTAGACCCACAGCCACCGCCTTCTAGCACCCATATGATAAAAAGGGGTTGGGGCTTGCCATAAGGGCAATAGGGTTGGGAAAATCATATAGGTGCTAGGGCTTGACGTGACCAGTCGATTGATCGGAGAGGGCCTCTCCGACCGCCCGTCTAGCCCAAGATAGGGCCAAAGTGGAGTATTGCATGTCATGAACTGCTCATCCACCTGGGCTCTATCAAAAAAAAAAAGAGAAAAAAAAAAAAGAGAGAATAACAGAAAAAAGAAAAGGAAAAGAATGAAAGAATAAAAGAATAAAAGAGATGATGAAAAATTATAGAAGGAAAAGTGAGAGAAATAAGAACAAGGAATGGAGAACTTGCATAGAAAATCCTCATCTTATTAGTATAGGTATAAGTATAAAGAGATAGAGAGATAGATATGTATGAATAAATTAAGAAAGAAAGAAAGAAAGAAAGAATTACAAAATAATGAGATAGATAGATAGATTTCAACTGAAATAGATAGATAGATAGATAAATATTAACAGACAGATAGACAGACAGATAGATAGATAGATAGATAGATACGAACACACACAACACACACCCACACACACACACACACACACATATATATTATATATATATATATATATATATATATATATATATAGAGAGAGAGAGAGAGAGAGAGAGATAGAGAGATAGATAGATAGATAGATAGATTGAGATAGATAGATAGATAATATATATATAAAATGTTGTTCTGGTTCCAACGGGAGAAAATTCAATATTTTATAAAAAAAAGGAAGGTCCGCAAAATATATTTTGTTCTCAGAAAAATTTTTTAAATTCTTTTTGTTTTACATATGCAACACGTGTTTCAGATCTTCTGGTATCTTCTTCAGGCTTTGATTGATAATATGAAAATGAATTTTATATGCATGTGTATATATATACATACACATGAGTATTTCACCTCCTCTTCCTGTTTTTGTGGGGGTGGAAGGGAATTTCATTTTTAACATTAGTCTTTCATATATATATATATATATATATATATATATATATATATATAGATAGATAGATAGATACGAATAGACTGAGAAAGATAGATACGAACAGACTGGGATATATATATATATATATATATATATATATATATAATATATATATATATACGAACAGACTGAGATACATATAGATCGATAGATAGATAGATGAATAGATAGATAGATAGATACGAATAGACTGAGAAAGATATATATAAACAGACTGTGATATATAGATAGATAGATACGAATAGACTGAGATAGATAGATAGATAGATAGATATGAACAGACTGCCATAGATAGATAGATAGATAGATAGATATGAACAGACTGCCATAGATAGATAGATAGATAGATACGAACAGACTGAGATAGATAGATAGATAGATATGAACAGACTACCATATATATATATATATATATATATATTATATATATATATATATAGATAGATATATAGATAGATAGATAGATGCGAACAGACTGAGACTGCTTATGAAAATTTCACCTTATTTATTGAATGACCCTCATATATATCATTTGCTGATTATATGTTATACAAAATTAGTTCGTCAACCAGTCTAGGAGAAGGAAAACTCAAAATTCAAACCAGCTGTACTCTGCTTAAAAATTGACATGGCGTCGCATCCTACCCGTGGCATATGATGTTTTGATCGCCCCGTCGTGGTGTAATGGTTAGCAAGGTAGTCTCGCAGATCCATTACTATTGAATGGTGAGTTCGATCCTCGATGGATACCCCATACTTGGGACCATGTGTCACATCCTACCTGTGACAAATGGGTTTGGATAAATGGCCAGTACATTTGAACTCAAGACGAATTTTTGGTTCGTAATTTACGTTTGTCTGACACAAGGTCGGGTAGTGGATCGAACTCACCCCACCAACCCATCGTCAGAAAGAATAGATGAAAGAATGAAAGAAAAAATGAATTGATTAATTGATTAAAGAAAGGATAAAAGAAAAAAAGAATGAAAGAAAGAATGAAAGAAAGAAAGAATGAAATAATTAATTAAAGAAAGAATGAATGAAACGTATGAATAACAGAAGGAAGAATGAAAGAATGAATGAAACAAAGAAAAACAGAAAGGGAAAATGAAAGAAATGATGAATGAATGAATGAATGAAGAATGAAGAATGAAAGAAAGAATGAAAGAAACAAGATAAAGAAACAAAAAAGACAGAAAGATAGGAAGGAAAACTGAAAGAGAGAGAGAGAGAGAGAGAGAGAGAGAGAGAGAGAGAGAGAGAGAGAGAGAGAGAGAGAGAGAGAGAGAGAGAGAGACGAATGAATGAATGAATGAAAGAAAGGATAAAAGAAAGAAACACGGATGGATGAAAGAGAGGGTGAATTGAAGAAAGATTGAATGAATGAAAGAATAACAGAAGGAAGAATAAACGAAACAAAGAAAGAATGAAATAAAGAAACAAAGAAGAACAGAAAGACAGAAAGGGAAAAGAAAGGAAGAAAGAAAGAGAGAAAGAATGAATTGATGAATTAAAAAAAAGGGTTAAAATAAGAAAAAAAGAATGAATGAAAGAAAAGATGAATAGATTAAAGAGTGAATAACAGAAGGAAAAATGGAAGAAAGAATAAAACAAAAGAATAAGAAAAAACAAAGAACAGAAAGAAATAATGAAAGAGAATGAATGAATGACAGAAAGACAGAATTAATGAATGGATGAACGAAAAAAGAAAGGAAAAATAAAGAAAGAATGAAAGAATAAATGAAAGAAAAAGGAAAGAAAGAAAAGAAAGAAAGAGAGAAAGAAAAAAATAATGAATGAATGAAAGTTAAAAAGGAATGGACTGTCTGACTTAACGCTAATTTTCTTGGGAAAGGCACGAATCCAACTATTCTCCCTCCAGCTATGGGTAAATAGAAAGGTAGAATGGGCTCTTTAATTAGGCAGAATTAGAATTAGAAAGAATAAATGAGAGAAAAGAAAGAAAGAAAGAAAGAAAGAAAGAAAAGAACGAAAGAAAAGAAAGAAAGAAAGAAAGAAAGAAAGATAAAAGGCATGAACTGTCTGACTTTTATTGGAAAGGCATGAATCCAACTATTCTCCCTCCAGCTATGGATAAAAGAAAAATGAAAGAAAGAAAAGAAAGAAAGAAAGAAAGAAAGAAAGAAAGGCATGAACTGTGTGACTTATTTGTTAACGAATCGTTCTTCGGCAAACGTCCATAACTTCTTTTTCCTTATCAAGGCCAAAGCCGTTGATAAAACATCTGTTTCCTGTTGTCAAGTATGTAAGTAAGTAAGATTAGATTATTCTCATATTTACTTATACCGTCTTGCTTTCGGCGAGACACTAACGCGCCAAAAACGTGGATCATATCAAGATGACTGGCGACGGGACCAATCACAAAAAAAGACTAAAATTAAAGACATCAATGACATATACATATTTACCAATCTCTACACACGAGTAGGATGTGTCACAATGTCAATTTCGTAAGCGGGTTTTAACATGTTTGAATTCAGACTTTTCTTTCTCCTGGTGTCTCTTGGTAAGCACCCTGGCGCCGCTGTTGGTTGGAGTGGTTCGGCTTGCGAGGAGGGACAAAAGGTGAGGCAGTTTCTCTCGCGTGAGTGGGTGGGGGTTGGGGGGGTAATTGCTGTTTTCAGAGAACCGGCTGTCTGTGACAGTCTGAAAGACAATACTTGCGACGAGTGAGTCCCGAAGTCCAGGCGACTTGAAAAACCGAATTATTTTTTTTTAATTCCGGATCAGGTACCTACTTTATACGATTAAATAGAAAAATAAAGATTCGGTTTAGTTAACCTGATGAAAACAAGGTAGGAACCTAGTTTTTCATTATTTCAGCTAGTCATCCAATTTATACGATTAAATAGAAAAATAAAGATTCGGTTTAGTTAACCTGACGAAAACAAGGTAGGAACCTAGTTTTTCATTATTTCCGTCAGTCATCCACTTTATACGATTAAATAGAAAAATAAAGATTCGGTTTAGTTAACCTGATGAAAACAAGGTAGGAACCTAGTTTTTCATTATTTCAGCTAGTCATCCAATTTATACGATTAAATAGAAAAATAAAGATTCGGTTTAGTTAGCTTGACAGATACAGAGACAGTGTTTAGTTTAGCATGATACTTATCGTATCTATCGACGTTTAAGATGTATGAATTACAATGGTATCTATTAATAATGGAGATTCGCTTCCGGTTTTTGTCTGTAACAAAAATTACGTCACTGCTTACGTCACATTACCCAAAATCGTCATAACATAGAATAAATACACTCAAAATTTGAACATGCAACATTAGACAGTCCTCATTGTTTTTTAAAACAAGTTTTAATAAATATATGACTGGTATTATATATCTATATATAGTTTGTTTTATTTTAATACATATTTAAGTTTACATTTCAAATTGTTTTATTTTTTAATCCTTTAATGAATTTGATGATTTTACTTACTTAGGGTACAAACTCGCTGACATTGAATTTTTTTACTCCCACCCATTAGGCAATATGTTTCAAAAATCTATTTTTACATAGCCCGGAGGGTGTTTTTTAAAAATTTTGTACTAGTTTATCTAAACTACATGACTGTTCATTCCAATTTTGGATATATAGATCTTTTGTCTTAATACAGGAACATTGGACACAGTCGGTTTAGCTCAGTCGGTACAGTGTTCGGCTGGAAACCCCAAGGTTCTTGGTTCGATACCGGCCCTCGCCAACTCAGCGTATAAGTAGCACAAGGATCTGGTAAAGTGAGGAGCTGATCGTAGGTGTGGCGCTTCGCATCAGACGCTAAAACAATCTCCTTGGTCTAGCGCTAGTGAAAAGAGGATAAACTCCCTCACTGTCTAGCTGATACCGAGTTTAAGCCATTTAGACGATTTTTTAAAGTAATGTACGTGTTTTGTTGTTGTTTTTGTATTGTTTTTTTGTTTGTTTGTTTGTTTGTTTTTAATTTGAAATGTGCGTCCAATATCCCGACAAAAACGTACATTGTAAATCAAACCCTTCCTTGAACAGTCATTGTGGAATTTTCAAAAACTAATATAGTAAAACCTACATTAGTAACAACAGTATAGGGACTGGCAAACAGAGCCTCAAAGTCATTTTCGACCAAATGACTTTAGCCCCCCTACAGAAAATAATTTACCAAAAATCAGGGAATAATCGGATTTTATTGAAATTTTCAGTGTTTATTTATCGAAGAACGATCTTTATAATGCATTATTTATTTTATTTCAAAACTTTCTCATTTTTTTCAGGTCCCTTAATTTTGACCCCCCTTATGTTGGGGGCGTAAAATTGTTTCAAGTTGGTCCTTACTTGATACTAATTACAGTATAAATAAAAAGATAAAAGACCGAAGTTATGAATAGAAACAAAAAAAGATGTTTTACGGTGGCTTTTCTATGAGAAAATAAGTACCGAAAATCGAAAAATAAAATGTAAAAAAATAATAAATAATTAATTTTTTGGAGATTTCTTTTTTACTCATTTCCATAATTATTCAATTGGCTATTATTTTATAAAAGAAAAAATTATACATCGATGTTTTTTCAATCGAGTTTTTCTTCAAAACTTATTACTTTCGTCAACAAAAATAAGGTTTGCGTTAAGTAGATATTAATTTTTAGAATCTAAAAATATAACATTTTAAACTTAACATCAGCATTTTCATATTTTAAATGAATTTTATATATTAATTTTTCATAGCAAAAATACTAAATTAAAGTTTTGAAATAAAATAACAAATGCATTATAAAATTCATTAATTGTTAAATCAATACTGAAAATTTCATTAAAATCGGATAATTACCTGATTTTTGGTAAATTTTTTTGCAAACGCGAATGTTACAGTAAAATTGTAAACAAGCACTTAAAAACATCGAAAACGAGGCTAAATGGCTGATATCGTCGAAATTGACCAAAACAAATACTTTTAAATCTATTAAAAATAAACTGCATATGTAATAATATTTTTCTTTTTTTAATTATGGTTATTATGTTACTACTTATCGATTTAGACAAAGTTTGACCTTAAATAATAGATTTAATTATTTCTAATTTGCTTTTAAAATTCCTAGCAGATGACAAATTTGCCTATAGCTACAACAGTACATTTATAGTTCTAACCAGGGTCCATGTAGACCCGTGGGAATAAATAAAAATTTTGCAGGGTGAATAAAAGCATTAGAGTTTCTCTGAATGTTTGAGATGAAGCTTGATGATTAGTATTATCTGCGTTATTCGGACTATTGTCCCCATCTTCATTGTTTTTTGTACAACAAGAAAGTCCGACAAGAAATACCTGAAGAAGGCCGGAGGGCATATCGGCCGAAACGTTGTACAAATAACAATGAAGATGGGGACAATAGTCTGAATAACGCAGATAATACTAAGCATTAGAGTTATTCCCCTTCGCCTATTTTTTTTCTTTCTTTCTAATTTCTCACACTACAAGTAATTTGGTCCTAAGAGACCCCAAATGAATTCAAGGGTAAATATAAATACACCTATTGGATTTCTCGTAAAATTCTACCCAATTAATTCCTTCTTTTTAGCAGTCCGTCGCAGACAACGATGACGTCACTCCATGTCGTTCATCAGTTGTGGACCCTTTGGTTTTCAATCTGACCAGAAAAGTCTAGAGCCATAAAACATGCATTATATTTTACATATTCATCCAGTATGTTATGTATTATTCAGATTTTTCAGAGTGCACATCAGCCGAAACATTGTATATATATATAACAATAAAGATGAGGACCACAATCTGAAAAATCTAAATGATACAATTTACCAAGCCTCATCTAAAAAAATTCAGACAAATTCATCTTGTAGTTCAACACACCTTGCATGTTATTTATATATCATTTCTCAATATTTTTTTTATAACCCTTCAAATGTACTGGGTCTGACGTTAAACTATCTGATGATGAAGTTCCAATTCTGAAGCTCTGGAAAATGTAGAGTACCATTACTCATCACCAATACTCTCAGGTCCACTCTGACCCCAGAGTGGTAGTACCTCTTAGGATCCAATTTTGGACTTGCAGATGCGGTCACACACATTGCAAGTTTTGTTTGATATTTTTAATTGCATTTAATTGCATTCAATAAAAGAATTAGCGTGAATTGGAAATCAGAGGAAGAATCGAGACCCTCCAAACCACAGCATTGTTGAGATCGGCTAGAATACTCAGAAGTGTCCTGGAGACCTGAAGAGACTTGCTTTCACTCAGCCTCCTGTGAACCACCAGAGACTAGACATAGTATTGATTAACAACAAAAAAGCGGACTTGCCAACTGGTAGACTTTGGAGTTCCAGCAGATCTCAGAAGATGAAGGAAAACGAAAAGATGGACAAATATCTGGATCTTGCCAGAGACTTTTAAATGTTGTGGAATATGAGAGATACCGAATGTAGTTGGTGCTCTAGGAATGGTCCCAAAAAAAGCTTAGGAAAAAAGACTGTAGGAACTGTAAATCAGACGAGAAATTGAGACTACCCATAAGCAGATAGACTGACCACAAATAAAGTATAAGATTAAGAATTTGCAAGAAAAAAGTTTCATTCAAGAATCTTCAAACCATGAAAATTCCTGAATGGATTTTTCTCTACTTGATATTAAAGTGGAGGGTGCAAATTTAGACACGATTCTTTAAGAAGAATTTATTGAAACGACTTTCGATCGTAAAGCGAAGTCGATGATCACTTTTAAAGATGTTTCGGACTGTTGCCTCATCTTTATTGTGGTATACTAGCAAATATATGTGCAAGTATTTAAGTTTTAATGTAATAGTTTATTCAAATTAGAAAGGCTAACGAAACTAAATAAAAATTGAAACTTACTCTTCCATCACTCCCGTTTTTCATTGCTAAATTTTCCTATTTTAATTGTTTAATTAAAATAGGAAGTAAATAATAAAATTACAGTTATTTATTCTTGTTAATGGATTTATTTTAAGATTTATCCCCGAGATATTTGCTCATATTCATTAAGACAAAACCAAACAATTAGAAATCAATAATTCTAAGCACATATTTATTAAAACCAAATTTTTAATATCAATATACAAATTAGACTCCCCATTCACACTGTAAACCGGTATTTTGTTGTATATATAAATATAATTGCATGTTATTAGTATGTAGATATGGTCAACAGAGGCGCCTCATGTGTTGTAATGGTTAGCAAGCTCGCTTCGCAAACCATTGTTAGTGAGTTCGATTCTCATTGGGCACCCCATTCTTCTGGCCTTGTGCCATATCAAAGTTAAGATTAGTAAATAACTATATGGTCAACAGTATTAATAATATAAAACAATTTTATTAATAATTGAGGTTTAAATAAAAATAAAATCATAGAGAATGTGACATAAATAACAAAGGGAATTGTGACTTGAGTAGTGATATAGTTTCGGTTACAGACAGACAAACACACAATCTCCATTATAATAATAAGATATAAATACAACTTTCAGGCCGGTGTATCCTCGGGCGTTGTTCAGGTGTTCTCTGTTTACTTTAGACTAAAGTCATCATTAGACGATATCACTGAGGTCAAACGTGGTTTCGGAGCTTTAATATCATTACCACTAATTCAGGGCACCCCTAGCAGCATAAAATGTCACCAGTCTTATTGACAGAAATGTGATTGATTTATTGGCTGGATCTAAATTTAGGGTAAATTCTATTACTGAACGCTGTGTTTATCCTTTCTTTCTTTTAGCAGTCCATCGCAAACGATGATGACGTCACTCCATATCGTTCATAAGTTGTGGACCCTCTGGTGGCTAATTAGTCCAATTCTGGACTTGCAGATGCGGTCACACACATTGCAAGGGAAATTTCCATCTGCATTCTGTGGTGCATGGCGACGAAGACGTCGCCGCTCTGCAGCCCTATTGATTTCGATATTGAGTCGCTTAGCCCCTGTGCGGCACGTGTTTCGCCAACCCTGTCTTGTTGGGGGCCCAGATCATCCAGACTTAGAGGTGTAATGGTGCATTTCTTCAGAGTCGTCTTCATATTGTCTATGAACCACTTTCAGATGCCTTCTGTCCTTCTAAGATCTATGTATATAAAGCGGTATGCCTATCCATATACTTATACGGAAGCGAGTCGTAGGTGTTATATTACAAACATCTGAAAAAACTGGTGACATTCCACATCAATTGCTTCCAACGCATCCTGGGCGTAAAACGGTGGCACAAAATCTCCCACCCAGAAATTCGAAGCAAAGCACGCATTGACCTAATTGAGACCATCCTATCATAACGCTAACCGCGATGGTTGGGTCACACCATCCACATGCCAGCAAAAAGACTCCTCCGTAAAGTACTTTATGGTGAACTCGTAGGAGGCACTCTTTGTGTTTATACAAACCAGAATAAAGACGAGCACAACAGTCCGAAACATCAAAATTATTCATGTCAAGCCAGGAAATGATAGCTTTTTTTAAAATTTTTTTTTTAATTTAGTGCGTTCTGAGACGTATACATTTGATTTGAATGAGCCCCCGGGAAATTTGATGGGTCCCAACTAATTTGATGGGTCCCAACTAAAATTTCTTAATGAATTGTAGAGTTTTTATTAACGAATAACTAAAGCCGTCTAATCCCTTCCTTGTACCCCATACAGTGTAATTCATTTCCAAGAAAACATTGAAATGTATTTAATGTTAGCTATAAATGATTGGGGGAAGAAAAAAACACTGGGATGCAAGGATACGATTTTGCCGCGTCCTTTTAGATCTTAAGGCGTCAGTGACACAGGACGCGTACCTTTCAGCACCTCTGAAGCCCAAAATATAGACAAATAACATTTAAAGAAATTTGATATTACCAAGCTTTGTGCAACTATTGAGCCCAATTTATTAGCATTTCCAAGTTCGTATATGATGGAATCTGGAGTTAGCCATGTGCATTATTTCCTAAGCAAACAGAGAAGCATTTTGGGCAGAGTCTGTGGCGATTTGCGGCTCAAACTTATAAACCTACAGACTAATATTCATGTGACGGAGAACGAGAAAGGAAAGGGAGCAAGACATTGTCTTGCCTGCTGGGATCGAACTCGCGTCCTCCCGCATGCAAAAACAAATGCGATTTGGGCACTGGACGGACGCGAGGTTCGACTGATGTGCCCGGATGTTTAGGTAAATGTGTCCATGGGTAGCAGGTGAGTCGAGCGCTGGGGAGTCAGCAGCAGCAGAAGCAGTCGACGACGACGACGAAGCGCTTTGCGAACGACCCAGTAAAGAAATGGATTTTAGTCCAACAGAAACAAAACTAAATACGAAATGCGATTTTGAACTGTTAAGGATTATTTCGACTACGACGACGGATTTTTCAGCTGCTAGACGAAGACGAAGAATGTGTTGACCAAAAGAAAGTCTGGCTTGTGAGAAGACGGTGAACTCGCTTGTTTTTGGTCAGGGGTCAGCAGGAACTGAGGGGGTCAGCAGGAACTTCTTCGCACTCACCAGATCGGCGGAACTGCAGCCTCAACATCAGATGCAGTTTACTGTTACTTCCAGGACACCCCTTTTGAGGGGTGTCTTACCCCTCTGCAGAGAATACAGTCAGCATATAAGGCAATGGTTTGAATGAGATAGAGCCACAAAGTTTCAATTCAAAATTTTCATTATAGTGCAATCTATAAGATTATTTTTTACGTGACTAGATAACGTGAACACCAGCGTTCTGGTACATACATTAACCTATTTCTGTGACTGACTTATTTCTTCTTCTGTTAACAAAGTGTACATCAAGTAAAACGTTTGAGAAACCCAGCGTTCTGGTACATACATTAACCTATTTCTGTGACTGACTTATTTCTTCTTCTGTTAACAAAGTGTACATCAAGTAAAACGTTTGAGAAACCCAGCGTTCTGGTACATACATTAACCTATTTCTGTGACTGACTTATTTCTTCTTCTGTTAACAAAGTGTACATCAAGTAAAACGTTTGAGAAACCCAGCGTTCTGGTACATACATTAACCTATTTCTGTGACTGACTTATTTCTTCAATCTATAAGACTATTTTTTACGTTATGATTATACTAGAGTGGGTGTCCAATAAGATCCTCAACCACCACCTTCTAGCACATATATAAGTCTATATCAGGGGTTGGGAGTTTACCATGAAGGTAATAGGGTTGGAAAATTATATATGTGCTAGGGCTTGATGTGACCAGCCAATTAATCGGAAGTGGCCTCTCGGTCATCATTTCCGACAAGTCGTCCTCACGACATCTAGAATCCATACAGAGCTGATCAATGTAAGTCTTTTCTGGTCGGCCCACTCTGCCGTGTCCATATGAGAACGTCACATATGAGTTAGTCTTTACTTCTTCAACAGTGTTTAATGCGTATTACTTTGGTTGGTTTGTGTGATAATGTTACATAATCTATGCGGTTGCATAAGATTATTGTCAATCCCCTGCAATTCTGAGGAGATGACCCTTTTCATACCTTGGCCGGGTCCTTCCATGGAAAATTACAGAAGCTCGCCAAAATACGTGAAGTCACGTGGGACCTGTTCGGTCACCAGTTTTGCAGTTGAACGTCAAGCAGAGCGGTCGGCCATTTCATGCCCTGTCTAAACTGGAACTCACGCGCGCTATGTTAGTTAGCAGATGTCTGGTGGAGATTTAACAATAAAATAAGATCAAAAGTAAATCGAAGTCTTGTGTTTATTATCTAAAAACTAACAATGACACATGGCTTCTGATAGAGAGAAATCCCTAACAGAAAACCAGACCGAAATCCCCAAGTCAATTCCAGACGCTAGACCTTAGAAGATAGCAGATCCAAGACGCTAGACCAGACCAAGTCAAGATGAAGATATACCAAAGACGATCAGAAGCATACCAAGACGGCCAGCAGAAGAATAGCTGTCCAAGTAAATGAAGAAGAAGAGGTATGCAACATTATAATTATTTAGTGCCAGTGAGGAAGGCGCTATGCAACAATAAGAGGTAAGCGGTCGAGCAGTTGATTTTGGGAAGGGGGTGCTGCTTCCAGGATTTGTCCTGGACATCACACAGTATTCTTTTTGTAGTTCCCATCTAGCTTCTTCTTTTTTTCTTCCCTCAATCGGTTTATTAAAGTTCGGGTGGTACAGTAATTTACAATAACACTGACTGGGTCACAGCTTTGAAGAATTTTCATATTATCTTATCAGCGAGATAAGATTTCTATACGATCGATAATCTATCTATAGAAGTCAATGACTTTTCCTCTATGCGTATACAGAAAGCGATGTCAATATACGCATAAGGGTAAATATGTACCTAATGTAAACCTTAAGATAATCCAACAGTACAGTTTGTCTAAAAATAACTGATAAAATACTTATCCGGAATAGTCCACTGAGAAACTGTCTACTGATATGAACACACACACACACACACACACACACAGAGAGAGAGAGAGAGAGAGAGAGAGAGAGAGAGAGAGAGAGAGAGAGAGAGAGAGTTTTGATATAATAAAATATCATATTAAATTAGAAAGGCTAATGAAACTGACTAAGAATGCAGATAAAAAGATCTGCAACAGAGGGGGTATAATCGAAAAATAGAACAACTTTGAAACTAACTATTCCATCATTACTCCCCTCTTTCATTGGTAAATTTTCCTAATTTAACTATTTAGTTAAAATAGGAAGTAAAGGATAATATTACAGTTATTTCTTCTTGTAAATAAATTTCTTTTAAGATTTATCCACGAGATTTTTGTTTATATTTCTTAAGATAAAACCAAACAATTAGAAATCAATAATACTAAGCACATATTTATTAAAATCAAATTTCTAATATCAATATGCAAATTAGCCTTCACGTTCACACTGTAAACCGCTATTTTGTTGTATATATAAATACAATTGCATGTTATTAGTATGTAGATATGGTCAACAGTCTTAATAATGTAAAACAATTTTATTAATAATTGAGGTTTAAATAGAAATAAAATCATGGAGAATGTGATGTAAATAACAAAGGGAATTGGGACTTGAGTAGTAATATAGTTTCGGTTACAGACAGAAAAACACACAATCTCCATTATAATAAGATATATATATATATATATATAAGTTAAAAGAAAGGAAATGAATCCGACAGGATGAGTAAGAAAAGGTGGAATGAAAACATCACACAATGCTGTTAAAGAGAAAACAATTTATAATATAATCATTGACAAAAAAGTTATATACATCGTCGTGACCGACAAAAATATGGCGCGAATGCCCACATTGGTGAATAATGTAACAACTTTCGTTCTTTTTTGCAAAATTAAGGTTTTTTTGTTTTTGAACTGATTTGACATTTATCTCCGACCCAAACACCACGGAGTAAATGAGCTCTGATGATGATTTTTGTAAAATCGAAATATTGATCAATATCAGCTATGATTATATTATAAATTGTTTTCTCTTTAACAGCATTGTGTGATGTTTTCATTCCACCTTTTAATACAAAGGCAGTATTATTGGTTGAGTGCTCAATATATATATATATATATATATATATATATATATATATATATATATATATACTATAGTGTGAGAGGGTCACTGTTTCAGCTTTTGCTGGAATGGTGTACCAAAGGCAGTATTATTGGTTGAGTGCTCAAATTCCGCTAGGATGGTCAGCTGTGTACTGTGGCCGAGGCGATAAAAGTGTTTCACTAGTGTTTCACTGCGTCTGCTGAAGTCCCGGTTTCGATTTCTGTCGGAGGGAAATCGTTAGTATATACCGCTGATGAGACTTAATAAAGTCGAAACAGTCTGTACGGTATTCTACACATCGAGCCATCCTTTACTGGGATTACACTTGTCAAGTTCATTTTCTATAAGAAAAAGTATCGAATTTTATGCGATACATGCGTTGTAAGTGCCTTCAAGTAAAAATTTAATATATACTTTATCAGCAACGTTTCTAAATAAACAAACATCCAAAAATCTTATTCACTTCGCCGAAGGGCATTCGGGCTGTTTGTTGTTATTATTCTCTCAATAGCGCCCCCTTACCTATTATGGTAGAGGCGCGTAGTATCGCTTGACAAGCTTAATTCCGCTAGGATGGTCAGCTGTGTACTGTGGCCGAGGCGATAAAAGTGTTTCACTAGTGTTTCACTGCGTCTGCTGAAGTCTCGGTTTCGATTTCTGTCGGAGGGAAATCGTTAGTATATACCGCTGATGAGACTTAATAAAGTCGAAACAGTCTGTACGGTATTCTACACATCGAGCCATCCTTTACTGGGATTACACTTGTCAAGTTCATTTTCTATAAGAAAAAGTATCGAATTTTATGCGATACATGCGTTGTAAGTGCCTTCAAGTAAAAATTTAATATATATATATATATATATATATATATATATACTATAGTGTGAGATGGTCACTGTTTCAGCTTTTACTGGAACGGTGTACCAAAGGCAGTATTATTGGTAGAGTGCTCAATATAAAATAGAGCTGTTATATAATATAATAAGATAAATATATAAAGGTTTTACATATCTATTTATTAGGTGACAAAGGAACAAATGTCATTTAAAACATCTTCACCTGATGATTGTATCGCATGAAACCAATATGGTTGTGAATGTTCCTTTGTCACCTAATAAATAGATATGTAAAACCTTTATATATTCATCTTATTATATATATTATATATATATATATATATATATATATTGGAGGATATGTGCTTAATTGAAGTCATACCTAATTTTGAAATTTAATTAGTTAATAATTAATGAATTTAGGCGGGCATAGATGTTCAAATGTAAGGCTAAACAAATCGAGAAAATGTCAATTGTTTAGCCTTACATTTGAACATATATGCCCGCCTAAATTCATTAATTATTAACTAATTAATTTTCAAAATTAGGTATGACTTTAATTAAGCACATATCCCCCAAAATTGTCGGCTAAAAGCCATATCAAATAAACACATTGTTTATTTACTCACTCTCATATATATATATATATATATATATATATATATATATATATATATATATATGCGTATTATATATATATATATATATATATATATATATATATATATAAGTAAAGTAAAGTAAAGTCATCGGGGCGGCCTAATGTCGGTATCAGCCAGACAGCTTTCGTTTTATTTCGTTGAATTTGTCGGGGATCTTTAAACCCCTTCTTCGGAACTGAACAAAATAAAACGAAACTTAACATTCAAACACTGAGTTTCTTATATTTCACATCTAATGATTCATACGAAATCCCAAATAATATATATATTATATATATATATATATATATATATATATAAGAAATTAATCAGAAGAGCACTAAGCAAAAGTTTTAGTAGGTATATCTGACTCATAGGGTCTCTCTATTTCTCTCTCTCTCTCTCGGGTCTCTCTATTTCTCTCTCTCTCTCTCTCTCTCTCTCTCTCTATATATATATATATATATATATATATATATATCAACTAAGAAGCGTACGTGGACCCCACTATAACACACACACACACACTCACGCACACATACACACACACACACTTGCGCACGCGCACACACACACACACATATATATATATATCACTAAAGCTGAGTGAATCAATGATTGTTTGCTTTTTTCCTGTTTAGTTTATTCCAATAATAATACATTCCAAAATACTCCTTAGATTAAGTTATGTTTGAAAAACAATCTATTTTATTTGGTTCTAATTAGCTGTAATTTGCAATTAAGTCAAAAACTCACTCATCTCTTACTTGTCAATCTGTATATCACCCCCCCTCTAGAGAGATTGGAAAGTGTGTGCGGTAGATGGAACTTCCCACATTATTCGTATCTCAATTATCAGCAGGTAATTGCTAGCTTATATATAAGATGGGTCAGTTTTTGACTTGATTGCAAATTTTAGAAAAATGATTTTGATTTCTTTTTTTAATTCTCCGTTCGTACTTATTTTAAAAATCTTAATTTGCATTTTTTTTCTGTATGTTGATTTTCAATTAAGCCAAAAACTCACCCCTCTCTTACTTCACATTCTGCCTGTCACTTTCCCCCTCTCTATATATATCTTGATTAACTACTCTTTATATATGTTATTTTTTCCCTGTGAGTGTAAAGAGAGAGATTGGAAAGTGTGAGCAGTAGATGAACTTATTCATATGTTATTTTTCAGCAGCTAAAGGCTGGGTCAGTTTTCGAGTTAATTGCAAATTTTAGCAAAATGATAATTAATGTTTTCATTATTATTATTATTATTATTATTATTATTATTATTATTATTATCCGGTTGTATCTATTTAAAAAAAAATGTTATTCGTTTTGTAAACTAATTTTCTTTGTGATCACAATTGTTTATCCAGAGCTCAATAGGTGACCCAACGGGTCACGTTTTTTTTAGTATATATATTGTTATAGGTGATATACCCTATAGACTAATAGAATGCACCGACGGTTACTATAAGTAACAGGGACAATTATGGCTTGTAGAGTAAGCCAATGCGAGTCAGCTCATAACTCTATTGTCGGACGTAATTCCCACTTCTCTGTACTGTAATTGTTTACTCTTTTGTTAATACATTTTCCTACATTTGTTACCCGTTGTTTTGTTCTTATTTGACCCCTTAAAACCCCACAACACACACACACACACACACACACACACATATATATATATATATATATATATATATATGTGTGTGTGTGTGTGTGTGTGTGTGTGTACGCACGATGGTGAGTCAAAAAATAATGCCATTTTGTTTGGGTCATGTACAATTACCAACACAGGAACATGTATCATACAACAAGATGAAGCTGGTCCTCTGTGAATCAGATCCCTACTTCTCCACATAGTCACCATTTCTCTCAATAGCAATGTTCCATCCTCGAACGAGAGCATGTATCCCTGCCCCGTAAAATTATGTTGATTGTTCTTTGAGCCACTTCTTCACTACAGATTTCACTTGCTCGTCACTGGAATAATGCTTGCCTCTGAAACCCTCTTTCATGGAGCCAAAGAGATGATAGTCTGAAGGTGCTAGATCTGGTGAGTATGGAGGAAGTGGTAAAGTTGTCCACCCAATGAGGCGATGCTTGTGTGTAGTCGAGCATTGTCATGCAGAAGGAGGACATTGTCGATTGGCAAGTTGGGTCTTACTCGTCGGATTCTTACTCTGAGCCTCGTTAGGGTCTCAACGTAGGCTTTAGTTTTATTTAAAAAAAAAGGAAACTTGACATGAACTGAAGAAAATGGCATTATTTTTGACTCACCCGCGTATATATAACATTTACAATGCTTAATATGTAATAATTCATACAAACACACACACACACACACACACACACACACACACACACACACACACACACATACACACACACATATATATATATATATATATATATATATATATATATCGGGAGAATATGTGCTTAATTAAATTCATACCTAATTTGTTAATTAATTAATTATAATTAAATGAATTAGGCGTGCATATCGGTTTAAGTGTAAAGCGTAAACAAATCGAGACGAAGTCGATCTCTGTATGTACATTTCAGCCTATACAGAGATCGACTTCTTCTCGATTTGTTTACGCTTTACACTTAAACCAATATGCACGCCTAATTCATTTAATTATAATTAACTAATTAACAAATTAGGTATGACTTTAATTAAGCACATATTCTCCCAAAAATTGTCGGCCTTCGCCATTTTCAAACACATTGTTTGACCACTTCATATATATATATATATATATATAAAATGTTG
>CM042175.1:12320261-12352761 GCA_023376005.1 Doryteuthis pealeii
CGAAGGAAGTCTGATGTTGGAAGACCCGAAACTTCCCAATGAACCTTGCGGATTACATCACTGACGACAACCACCAGCGCCCCAAATGTAGAAGCGTATATATATATATATATATATATATATATATATACTTTAAATATACGCTCCTGCATTTGGGGCGCTGGTGGTTGACGTCAGTGATGTAATCCGCAAGGTTCATTGGGAAGTTTCGGGTCTTCCAACATCAGACTTCCCTCGCCCTGCTGACCCTATCAGAGGTGATCAAACTCTGGTACAACCACCAACAATAGACACTAATAGACTATTGACATTTTTTAGACGGTTTTAGAACTCTATCCCATTTAATATATATATATATATATATATATATATATATAAATATATATATATATGAGATTAAGATAATTTGCTTTAGAAGCATTGTTGTGTAAAGTATATCATTATTTATACTTTGTATAGTAGTAGTAATAGTGACGTATTTACATGTGACAAGCTAATTTCGCATGTATCGTTTGCTGTGTATCGGTGGTCCAGTGGTAAAATCTCTGACTCTGCATGCTGAGTTCCCGGTTTCGATTTCTGTCGGAGGGAAATCGGAAGTATTACATCGCTGATGAGAATTAATAAAGTTGAAACAGCTGTACAATGTTCTACGTAGGGGGCGATATTTGCCGAGTTCGCTTGTCATGATTATTTACATTAATTATCGAATTTTATACGATATACGCATTTTAATTGCCTTCAAGCAAAAAAAAATATAATATATATCGGCTCGGCCAAATCTCACTTTGTTTACAAAAGTTTGAGAACTCTAGGTGAAGGTCATTTCCCCTTAGAAATATAGCAATTAAATAGCCTGCTATACTTGGCGACTGACTGTGGATGTGTGGGTAAGAAGCTTGGCGAGCGTAAGTTCGTTCGGGTTTCGAATCCAGCCAGAGGCAGCTGCTAAAACCGTATAACTATACTGATGAGAGGTGATACCTCGAAACACGTGTCTATAGTTTACCCCTATTATACGCTTCCCGTTCTCGGTTGAGCACTCTATTTAGAAGGTATATAATTGCAGATTCACCGTATTCGGCTCGGCCAAATCTCACTTTGTTTACAAAAGTTTGAGAACTCTAGGTGAAGGTCATTTCCCCTTAGAAATATAGCAATTAAATAGCCTGCTATACTTGGCGACTGACTGTGGATGTGTGGGTAAGAAGCTTGGCGAGCGTAAGTTCGTTCGGGTTTCGAACCCAGCCAGAGGCAGCTGCTAAAACCGTATAACTATACTGATGAGAGGTGATACCTCGAAACACGTGTCTATAGTTTACCCCTATATATATATATATATATATATAAGCAATAATCGTCTGTAAACAGATTGAATCTCTCTGGTGATCGTAAAAATATATAAACAAACGTATGTATTTAATAGTTTAAACACTACCCCTTTACGGCAACTGCCAAATGCTCGAGAGGTTAAGAAGACAGGCAGACAAAAAGTCAGTCGGATTTCAATCCTGGGCATAGGTAGTAGTTGTGTCTATCCACACTGAAGAGGCGTGAAACGCTGAAACACGGTGTCTGTGGATGACTTATTACCGCTATGCACGCCTAATTCATTTAATTATAATTAATTAATTAACAAATTAGATATGACTTTAATTAAGCACATAATCTCCCCCAAAATTGTCGGCTATCGCTATTTCAAACACATGATTTGTCCATTTCATATATATATATATATATATATATATATATATATATATATATATGTGTGTGTGTGTGTGTGTGTGTGTGCAAAGATGCTGACAGTTACGCGTCCTACATCACTGACGCATAAAAATCTAAAAATGCATAAAAACGTATCACATCTTCTCAGTGCAGCTAGACTTTGTAAGCTGCTTCAAGCCTTAACCAAAACTTGACAGATTTTTCATCAGTCACAGCCTCTAACCACCCATCTATCAGCACACCCACTAGCGAAAGGGAATTTTGAAAATAAAAACTTTTAAACTGATAAATACAGTTTAACAGGTTTCAGTTCAGAGTTTTCCTTCTCGTTGATCTGTTGCTCAACCAAGATTAAAGGGCCCAGTGTGTCCTACTATTTACCCATAGATGGAAGGAGAATTGAATGTGCATCTTTCCCAAAAATGTGCCATAGAGCCACATTCTCTATTTTTTACTTCTTATGTATGGGTGTTGCGATAAAAAGCAAGAGAAATAAGATGAAAGAAATACTAATCAAAGATTAATAATAATTTCCAAGTCTTCAAATAATAAGGTTAGTCAACTGGAGCCATTTAAATTTAGCTATAGTGGCTACATTATTTGATTTTTATGTATGGGTAGAGTAATAAAAAGCAAGAGAAATAAGATGGAAAAAATATTAGTAAGAAATGAATAACAATTGGCAATGTTCTGTCTAAGTAGGTTAACCATCAAGAGTCATTCAAATTTAGCCATATAGCTATATTCTCTATATCTACTTCTTATATATGAGAATTGTAATAAAATGCAAGAGAAATAAGATAATAATAATAATAATAATAATAATAATAATAATAATAATAATAATAATAATAATCTGTTCTTGAGAACGAAACGCATAAAATTCTCTGGGACTTTGAAATAAAAACGGATCACCTTATCCCAGCAAGAAGACCAGACCTAGTGTTGATAAACAAAAAAGAAAGAACTTGTCAACTGGTGGATTTTGCAGTTCCAGCAGATTACAGGGTGAAGCTAAAGGAAAATGAAAAAATAAACAAATATCTGGACCTTGCCAGAGAACTAAAAAAGTTATGGAATATGAAAGTGAAGGTGATACCAATTGTAGTTGGTGCACTAGGAACAGTCCCAAAAGGATTGGAAAAAGGGTTTGGAATGTTTGGAAATCAGAGGAAGGGTTGAAACCATTCAGAACACTGCACTGTTGCAATCTGCCAGAATACTCAGAAGAGTCCTGAAGACCTGAGGAGACTTGCTGTCACTCAGACTCCAGTGAAAGACCATCAGCTAATCCTGATGTGAAAACTCAAAAGGAGTAAATAATAATAATATCTTTTCAGCTAGTATATTAGGTCTGAGACCTGTCAGTTTTTCCTTATAAATATTCATTTTAAATCCACAGAACATTTAATATCATTCCACAGATTATCCAACTTTGCCTTGAATGAGTTTAAAGATGGGGCATTCACTACTGATGAAGTTAGTTTATTCCATGTATTCACCACTCTGTAGCTAAAATAATTTTGTCTTGCGTTTGCTTTACAAGATTTTTTAAGGAGTTTTAGTTTATGTCCCCTTGTATAGGTATTTTGAGCAATGTTTAGTAGTTCAGAGTTCGTTGAATAAAAACCATGCGTGTATTTGTAGGCTTCAATCATATCCCCTCTTATACGTCGGAAAACCAGACTTGGTAGGTCAATGTTCCTAAGTCTTTCTTCATATGAAAGGGATTTTAAATTATTCACTAATTTAGTAGCTCTCCTCTGGACTCCCTCAATGAGTTGTGTGTCCTTGATGAGTCTTGGGCTCCAAACCACATTAGCAAACTCCAAATGAGGTCTTACCAATGCAGTGTACAAATTTTTCAGCATTTCTTCATCCATGTACTCATATGACCTCCGTATTATTTGCGTTTTTTACTTGTATTCCTATGTGCTTGGAAAATGAAAGAAATACTATTCAAAAATTAATAATAATTGACAGTGCTTTATCTAAGAAAGCTGACCATCAAGTGTCAATAAAATTTAGCCATATAGCAATATTCTTTATTTTTTACTCCTTATGTGTGGGAATTGCAAATGATAAAATAATAAAGTTAATCAGGAGGAGCGATTCAAATTTAGCCATAAATCTACACACACACAACACAACACACACACACACACACATATATATATATATATATATATATATATATATATATACACACACATTCACTATCACCAGAGCTTATTTTTTGAGTAAAAATAATGAAGATATGGGAAGATATTTAAAAATTAAGATATTCAAAAAAAAAAAAAAAGAAATTACAGTTATTCGCCCATTTCATTCATAACATAAAGAAAAAAGAAAGGAGGAGAAAGAAAAAAAAAAAAAAAAGAAAAGGAAAAAAAATATAACCACACAAAAAAAAACCTTAAGCACGTACATTTCTGATATTCATCTCCGAAGATAAAGTTTTATACTTTGAAATCGATAAGACAAAAATAACATCTTTTTGTTTTTATTTTTTACACGCATTGTAATTACCTTCAAATCATTAATATATTATTAAAAATTAAGGTTTTAATAGTAAGAGAAGAGGAAGTCATTAGTGGTGTTCGTGATTAAAAGCTAAACAAATCAATTATGGAAAACCAAAACAATCAATGGATCTGCGAGACTAACTTTTTATTATCCTCCTCCTCTACCCAGGCAACACCGGTTAAGCGCTTCTTGTATTCTATATTTCGACTTCTTGCGTAAGTATTTACTGACATTCCACGATGTCAGTCAAACACAAGGATCATTATAAGGTTTGGTTTGTTTTGTTTTACGGCATATCAACCTCAGTGGGTCATTTAATGCCGATAAAGTTTTGAAATAAACTCATTCTTAATGGATAATCAATTTTTTTTATAAACTCATGTTTTCTATTTAACCCATAGATGAGAGAAGAGAGAGAGAGAGAGAGAGAGAGAGAGAGAGAGAGAGAGAGAGAGAGAGAGAGAGAAGAGAGTGTGTGTGTGTGTGTGTTACTTGTTAGGGTCCCACTTATGGGTTAAATAGAAAAATGAGTTAAAAAAGAATTCAATACACATCAAGAATGAATAAAACAATGTATTCGGTATAAAATAACCCAACAAGAGTTGACATGCCGTATAATCCAACCAATCTTTTGTTTGGTTTGTTTGTTTGGTTTGTTTTACGGCATATCAACCTCGGTGGGTCATTTAATGCCGACAAAGTTGTGAAATAAATTCATTCTTAATGCATAATACAATTCTGTTTATAAACTCATGTTTTTCTATTCAACCCATAGATGGGACCCTAACAGGTACTACCACTCCGGGTCAGAGTGGACCAGGGAACAATGGTGATGAAGGGGTGCTCCACATTCCCCAAACCTCCAGAACTGGAACCTCACCATCAGATAAAGTTTAACGTCATTCCCATGACATGTAGGTCCTCAGCCACTGCTTCTAGCACCCATGATAAAAAGGGTTGGGGCTTGTCATAAGGGCAATAGGACTGGGGCAATCATATAGGTGCTAGGCTTGACATGACCAGCCGATTGATCTGAGGGGCCTCTCCGACCGCCGTTTATTCCAAGTAAGAACCAAAGTAGAATATTGCATATCATGGACTGCTCAACCATTTGGGTTCTATCCTTAAGCATGACAGGTCGCCACCCACGGCCAACAGGTGGCCCCATTGGGGGAGCCTTACCTCTCTACAGAGGTGCAGTCGGTGCATTCTAACGCACAGGGCGGGATTATTATAAGGAACTGCGCACAAACCAAAACTCATGCGTAGCTAGTGTTTTAAAATTGTGTGAATCCCTTCGGTATTCCTCTTTTGAGGCGCCTCAGGGAGTGGCCCTGGCCCTTTAAATCAAGGGGCGGTTGTTGCCTGGGGGGTGCGCCCGCCACCAGGAGGATTCACGCTGATATTATATTCCTTATAGACGCATAGAGCTGAAGTTCCTGATAATTTGTGATAATAAGCAAAAGAAGAAAAAAAATACAAAAAACATTGTTTTATTTGAATATGCATGCATGTGTAGAATTACTGACTATAAACAGATGTAGTTATTTACAGAGCTTAGCTTAGATGTGGCACAAGGCCAGAATTATTGGGCGCCTAATGAGAATCCAACTCATTAACAATAGTCTTCGAATCTAGCTTGCTAACCATTACACCACGTGAACCATAAACAAGTCAAATTAACAACACACACACACACACACACACACATATATATATATTAAACACATACACACGCACACACACACACACACACGGCATTGGGCCGGTTTAGCTTGGTTTGTAGACCATCCGCCTAGAAATCACAAGTTCCTGTTCCATGCCGGCCCTCGTCAATTCAGCGTATGAAGTAGCACAGGGATCTGTCGGTAAAGTGAGAAGGTAGGATTGGCGCTCAACCTCAGACGTAAACAATCTCCTTGGTCTAGCACCTAGTGACAAGGGATAGACTCTCTTGCTGTCTGACTGCTACCGACATTAGGCCCACCCAACGATATATTATTATATATATATATCTGTGTGTGTGTGTGTGTGTTAAAGCTAGTGTAATGGTTAAAGTCGGGGTAATCCTTAACTTTTTCCTTGTAAATTCCTACCATAAAAATAACTTGAACCCTCATTTTAATGTCCGTGTTTTTGCAATAATGTTTTATTTTTCTTGCACCGTTATTTTACAATACTGAATATATTTTCTTATTTGTTAAAGAATAAATAAAATAATATTAGTATTGTAAAATAACGGGTGCCAAGAAAAATAAAATTCATTGCAAAAACACGGACATAAAATGAGGTTTCAGTTTATTTTATGTTAGGAATTTACGAGGAAAAAGTTAAGGATTACCTAAAGTCGTATGAAATGGACTCGACGACACGAGTTCAAATCCTGGACAAGTATGTTTGCATTTCCCATAGCGCCAATGCCCATGTAAAATGTAAACATCTAACTACTCTCACCCCAGCTATGGGTAAATAGGACAGACTGGGCTGACATAACACACATATATATGGGGGGGGTTGTATCACCATCATTCAGGTCGAGATGACAACGCGAATATCCATGACAATCTCTCGTTAACTGTCCCTGGAAGGTCATCTTGTGCAGCATTTAGAATCCGCACAGAGGGGGTCGATATAGTTCCTTGTTGGACGGCCCAAATTGGCGAGGTTATGAGCAGGTTTGCACAGGAGAATGTCACTTATGAGTTCGTCATTACTTCTCCAGCAAGTCTTATTCGTCCCACACTGATGGGTTGAGTGATTGGGGGCAAGTGTCCAGACAAGTGACTTCCCTGATTTGTTTGAGATAGCGCGCAGCATTCTTATGCACACACACACACCACATATATATATATATATATATAATATATATATATATATATATGATACAATATATATATATATATATGTGTGTGTGTGTGTTGTGTGTGTGTGTGTGTGAAAGAAAAGGAGGGTGAATCCGACGTATGTAGAAAATGAAAAAACACAGCTTAAATGAGTTAAGTGTTGAGTTTATTGGCCGACGCTGCAGTGTTTCGATCTATTAATTAGATCATCTTCAGGGTATTTATTGGTATATGGAAGGTAAGAAGAAACTTTTATCACAGAATAACGAGAAAAGTGAGTGGGTAGTCCTTGTTCAAATTTAAACAGACTGAATAACAAGGACTACCACTCGCTTTTCTCGTTATTCTGTGATAAAAATTTCTTATTACCTTCCATATACCAACAATGCCCTGAAGATGATCTAATTAATAGATCGAAACACTGCAGCGTCGGCCAATAAACTCACCACTTAACTCATTTAAACCTGTGTCTTTTCATTCTTTCTTAATATACTAAGTATATATATATATATATATATATATATATATATATATATATATATATATATAACAGTATATGTTTATCACTAGGTCACTTGGAGGGTTAGTGGTGACCAAGTTTTTGGTGTATTATTAATGGAGTGTTCATATATCAGTGATAGAGTTGTTATATATATATATATATATATATATATATATATATATATATAATATATATAATGAGAGTGAGTAAATAAACAAATGTGTTTATTGATATGGCTTTTAGCCGACAAAAATATATATATACATATATTACATGGGAATTTTTGTGATCCCGAGTTTCATGCGTTTACACATTCTTCCGACACACACACACACACACACACACATATATATATACATATATTATCGTGTATACAATTTACAAGTTTATTTGTGTATGGAAATATATATATATATATATATATATATATATATATATATATATATATATATATAAATTCACCATTCCCTCCACATGAGCTGGATGCGACACAAGGTCAATTTCCTAAGCGGGGGTTTAACAGGTTTGAATTCATTTTTCCTTCTCCTAGACTGGTTACCTAGCCGAGGTTAAAGAACCTAGTCTTCCCCTTTACCATTAGCCGGAGGGGGAGTAGGTTGGATATATGCCTTTCCTATGGTATTAGCACTATGTAACATGCAACAGCTTTGTCCAGGATTTGAACTCGGGTCGACAAGTCCATTTCCTACGACTCAAACCATTACAGCACACTGCAAATATATACGTTGTAGGTGTGGCGCTACACCTGCTCAATCGCTAGTGAAAAGGGGATAGATTCCCTCGCTGTCCGGTTGTACCGACAACAGGCCACTCCGATTTTCAAGTCATTAATACAGGGTTAGAAAATCGTATATGCGAGAAACTGTGTGTGTGTGTGTGTGTGTGTGTGTGTGTGTGTGTGTGTGTGATTCACTAATGGTCAATCTTTATTAAAATCTATATCGTTAGAAATAATAGTCGAAACATATATTATTTAAAAATTATTTTCTCCCGTTGTTCAGAAAAATATATATATATATATGAGGTTAAGTAAACAAACAAATGTGTTTATTTTTATATGGCTTTAAGCCGACAATTTTTGGAGGATATGTGCTTAATTGAAGTCATACCTAATTTTGAAAATTAATTAGTTAATAATTAATGAATTTTAGGCGGGCATATATGTTCAAATGTAAGGCTAAACGAATCGAGAAAATGTCAATCCCTGAATGTACATTTCGACCTATTAGGTTTCATCAGCAAGGTTTATAGACATGGGAGACTGCTCCATGTGTGACTCGAAACCTCGACTGTCAAAGCTGACAGGCGAAGTCTCTAACCGTTACACTAGCTTGCCAATATTGTGTGTATGTGTGGCGTGTGTGTGTGTGCGCGCGTGTGTGTGTGTTGTGACTGTATGAAATCATATATTTATAGATAGACAGATATACAATCAAACAAATATATAATATATATATATATATATATATAATATATATATATATATATATATGCAAGGTGTGTCAAAAAGTGTCGAATTTTTTGTACTTTTTTTGACAAACCTTGTTATCTGAAAAAATTAAACGTTCCATTCATTTGTTAATTTCTATCTTGGTAATACAGCTTCAACTCGGCACTTTTTATGACAGATCTTATATATATATATATATATATATATATATATATATATATATATAAGTTGTATATATACTCAGCATTATGAGTAGCACAGGAATCTGTGCGGTAAAGTAAGGAACTTATGGTAGGTGTGGCGCCCTACCTCAGAAGCAAAAACAATCTCCTTGTCTAGCGCTAGTGAAAGGGGATAGACTCCCTCGCTGATTTGGCTGATACCGACTTTAGGCCACCGCGACGACTTTACTTTATACTTTATTTTATATAATATATATATATAATATATATATATATATATAAATGTATATATATATATATTATATATAGTATTAATGTATATATATTTATAATGTATATATATATATATATATATATATATATATATATGAACCACGAAATATATATAATATATATCGGGGTTCATATGACGTGAAAACTTTTAGTCGCCGCTTTCGAACTAATTGTCTAAATTGTTAGTATTTGAATATTTTTCGATGTTAGAATTTAATACATGTACGATGTATGAAAAATCAAATATCTATATATTTACTTACCTTCATTGTGGACTGTCTCCCTCCTTTTTCACCTTGTTTGTACATTAATTCCACGACACACATAGGTAATATACTTCGGAATTTCCTTGAAGAGTCTGTCGTCAACCAGGTTATTTGGATCCACGCTATTGTATGTAAAGACTTACGTCTCTTTCTCTCTCTCTCTCTCTCTCTCTCTCTCTCTCTCTCTCTCTCTCTCTCTCTCCTGTTTGGAATTACGGGCTGGTAAAAGTAATTTTTTCTTCCTGTTTGTTTTTTTACTTTGTTAAAATATTTTTTTTTCTTTTCATTTTAAGTTGATGCAATTTTTTAATATTTATTTTTTATTTTTATTTTAACTTTTCCTTTTGTGTTTTATTTTTATTTTTTCACAAAGCTGCACCCTAAGTGCTTGTGTAAAGGCAGCTTCACGTGTGGAGGTTACCAGCAGTTAGAGATGAAAAGTAAGTAGTTTTATTTACTTACTTCGCCCAAGTTAAAATAATTGTCTAGTTTTTTTATGTCGTTAGGTAAGTGTTTTTGTTTTTCGTTTTTTTTGGAGGGTGGGGGGTCTTGGTTTTTTTGTTTGTTGTTTTTTTTTTTTAGTTAATTATCAATGAAAATATGTATAACAATTAATTTAATAATTAAATAACAATGTCATTTTAAAAGATATCGTGACTGACTTGTTTCTTTTCTTTGTTTTATATTTTTGTTTTTTGTGGGGGTGGGGGTTCATGTTTATTGTTGTCGGTTGATCTTTCTTTCCTTTCTTTCTTTCTTTCTTTTTTTTTTTTTGAAACAAAAATTTAATTTACCCAACTCGTTCAGCACGGGTAGGGTTGGCACAAGGTCACATTATACGGCATCCAGCGAGGATCGAAGTCGCTATTATTATTCACTGATTCGGTAAATGGATCTACGGGACTATCCTTTGCTAACCATTACACCACGCGGGGCGATTTTTTTTTTATTTATGGAATGTCATCTTTCTTTTTCTTTTTTTCTTTTTTTACATAAGATGATATTATTATTTTTCCTGTGGTGTTTTCACACCAGTTTTAAACTATAATATTTTTAACTGAAGTCTAGTGACAACAAGTCTCCAGGACTCTCCTAAGTAATTCTTACTGATTGATCATTATTCATCATTATGCTAAAATATATATATTGGGTTTGGCTTTTTTCTGACTCTGTTTTAAATTTTTCAGTAAACTTTTTTTTACTATGCCCCAAAAATAAAGAATATTGAATATTTTCCTGTCTTTCGTATTCAGAAAGAAAGAAAGAAAGAACAACTTTTGTATATTCAATCCAACCGTAAGAGGAGAAAAAACAAAGTCCGATATATGCCACTTAGTGAGACTCGACTCAGTTATTATGATTTAGCTATCAAGCTTCCTACCATTATAGTAAACAGCACACCATCCAAGACGTCTTGACAACAGAAATCTTACTCCACTGTAGACTTAGTAAGGTAGATTTACAAGCTAGCATCGTTTGTTACTAGGTATCTGCGGGGCACCCAGTGAGAATCGAAACTCACTGTTGACTCTCAGGAGTAAGATTTCTGTTTGTCAAGACGTCTTGGATGGTGGTGCTGTGTACTATAATGGTTAGGAAGCTTTGACTATAAATCATAATAAGTGAGTTCGAGTCTCACTAAGTGGCCCATATATCCGGACTTGTGCTTTTTCTCTCTCTACGTTGGATTGAATATACAAAAAGTTGTTCTTTTCTTTTCTTTTTTCTTGAATACGAAAGACAGGAAATATTCATTATTCTTTATTTGGGGCAAGTAAAGTTACTGAAAAAAATTTAAAAACAGAGTCAGAAAAAGCAAACCAATATTATATATTTTAAGCATTAATGATGCTAATGAATCAATCAGCTAGAATACTTAGGAGAGTCCGGAGACTTGTTTGTCACTTAGACTTCAGTCAAAAATATTACAGTTAAAACTGGTGTGAAAACACCACAAGGAATAATAATACATAATACCTCTATAGTAAAAAAGAAAAAAAGAAAAAGAAAGATGACATTCATATAAAAAACAATGCCCGCGTCGTGGTGTAATGGTTAGCAAGATAGTCCCGTAGATCCATTACCGAATCAGTGAATAATAATAGGCGCTTCGATCCTCGCTGGATGCCAGTAGAATTGTGACTTGTGCCAACCCTACCCGTGCTGAACGGGTTGGTAAACTAATTTTGTTTTCAAAAAAAAATTATAGTAAGAAAGAAGAAAGAAGAAAAGATCAACGCGACACAATAAACATAGAACCCCCACCCCCCACAAAAAAAACAAAAATAAAACAAAGAAAAGCAACAAGTCAGTCACGATATCTTTAAAATGACATTGTTATAAATTATGAATTAATTTGGTTAAGCATATTTCATGGAAATTAAACTAAAAAAAAAAGAACAACAACAAAAAAACCAAAGACCCCCCACCCTCCAAAAAAAACGAAAACAAAAACTTACCTAACGACATAAAAAAGACCTAGACAAGTATTTTAACTTGCGAAGTAAAGTACATAAAACTACTTACTTTCATCTCTACATGCTGGTACCCCTACCACACGTTTGGAAAAGCCTGGGGCCCTTACAAAACCAAAAAGCAACTTTAGGGTGGGCAGCTTGAAAAAATAAAAAAATAAACAAAAGAAAAGTAAATATAAAATAAAAATAAAATATTAAAATTGATCAACTTTAAAATGAAAGAAAAAAAAATATTTTAACAAAGTAAAAAAAAACCAACAGGAAGAAAAATATTTTAACTTTTACAGCGTATTCCCCAAACAGAGAGAAGAGAGAGAGAAGAGAGAAGAGAGAGAGAGAGTAGAAGAGAGAGAGAGAGAGAGAGACGTAAGTCTTTACATACATATGCGTGGATTTCCAAAATACCTGGTGACGAAGATCTCTTCCAAGGAAATTCCGAAGTATATAACCTATGTGTGTCGTGGAATTAATGTACAAAACAAGGTGAAAAAGGAGGAGGACAGTCACAATGAGGTAAGTAAATATATAGATTTTGATTTTTCATACAATCGTACATGTATTAAATTGCTACATCGAAAATATTGACATACTAACAATTTAGACAATTAGTTCGAAGCGGCGACTAAAAGTTCACGTCATATGAACCCCATATATATTATATATATACGTGGTTCATATATATATATATATATATTATATATATATATATATATACATTTATAAATTATATACATTTATTATATATTATATATATAAATATATACATTTATATATATATATATATATATATATATATATATATAATAAAGTATAAAGTAAGTCGTCGGGGTGCTAAAGTCGGTATCAGCCAAATCAGCGAGGGAGTCTATCCCCTTTTTTCAACTAGCGCTAGACAAGGAGATTGTTTTGCTTCTGAGGTAGGGCGCCACCCTACCATAAGTTCCTACTTTACCGCAAGATTCCGTGCTACTCATAATGCTGAGTATGTATACAAACATTATATATATATAATATATATATATATTATATTATTATAAGACTTCATAAAAAGTGCCGAGTTTGAAGCTGTATTTACCAAGATAGAAATTAACAATGATGGGAACGTTAGATTTTTTCAGAATAACAAGGTTTGTCAAAAAGTACAAATCCGACACTTTTTTTTGACACACCTTGCATATATATATATATATTATATAATAGTATATATATATATATATATATATATATATATTTGTTTGATTGTATATCTGTCTATCTATAAACTATATGATTTCATACAGTCACACACACACACACACGACGCGCACACACACACGCGCACACATACACACACATATTGGCAAGCTAGTGTAACGGTTAAGAGACTTCGCCTGTCAGCTTGACAGTCGGGTTTCGGAGTCACACATGGAGCAGTCTCCCATGTCTATAACCTTGCTGGATGAAACCTAATAAGGTCGAAATGTAACATTTCAGGAATTGACATTTTCTCGATTCGTTTAGCCTTACATTTGAACATATATATGCCCGCCTAAAATCATTAATTATTAACTATTAATTTTTCAAAATTAGGTATGACTTTCAATTAAGCACATTCCTCCAAAAATTGTCGGCTTAAAGCCAATAAAAATAAACACATTTGTTTGTTTACTTAACCCTCATATATAGTATATATATTTTTCTGAACAACGGAGAAAATAATTTTTAAATAATATATGTTTCGACTATTATTCTAACGAATTATAGATTTATAAAGATTGACCATTAGTGGAATCACACACAACACACACCACACACACACACACACACACACAGTTTCCGCATATACGGATTTTCTAACCCTGTATTAATGACGTTGAAAATCGAGTGGCTGTTGTCGGTATCAACCGGAAACAGCGAGGGAATCTATCCCCTTTTCACTAGCGATTGAGCAGGTGTAGCGCCACACCTACAACGTATATAATTTGGGCGTGTGGCTGTGAATGGTTTTGAGTCGTAGAAAATGGACATTGTTCGACCCGAGTTCAAATCCTGGACAAAGCTGTTTGCCATGTTACAATAGTGCAATACCATAGGAAAGGCATATATCCACCTACTCCCCTCCGGCTAATGGTAAAGGGAAAGAACTAGGTTTCTTTAACCTCCGGCTAGGTACCAGTCTAGAGAGAAGAAAAATGAATTCAAACCTGTTAAACACCGCTGTAAGGAAATTGACCTTGTGTCGCATCCAGCTCATGTGGAGGGAATGGTGAAATTTATATATATATATAATTATATTATATTATATATATATATACTAATATTTCCATACACAATAAACTTGTAAATTGTAAATACACGAATATATATATGTATATATATAAATGTGTGTGTGTGTGTGTGTGTGTGTGTGTGTCGGAAGAATGTGTAACGCATGAAACTCGGGGATCACAAAAATTCCCATGTATAATGTATATATATTTTGTCGGCTAAAAGCCATATGCAATAAACACATTGTTTATTTACTCACTCTTCATATATATATATAATATATATTATATATATATATATATTTTACTTCTATTATAACAACTCTATCACTGATATTGACACTCCTTAATAATCAGCCACAATTGGTTCCACCACTAACCCTCCAGTGCACCTAGTGATAAACATATAACTGTTATATATATATATATATATATATATTATATATATAATATTTAAAAATATTACTTAGTATATTAAGAAGATGAAAAGACACAGGTTTAAATGAGTTAAAGTGGTGAGTTTTATTGGCCGCGCTCAGTGTTTTCGAATCTATTAATTAGATCATCTTCAGGGCATTGTTGGTAATGAGTAATAAGAAATTTTTTAATCGCAGAATAAGCCGAGAAAAGCGAGTGGTAGGTCCTTGTTATTCAGTCTGTTGTAAAATTTGAACAAGGACTTACCACTCACTTTTCTCGTTATTCTGTGAATAAAAAGTTTCTTCTTACCTTCCATATACCATAAATACGCCTGAAAGATGATCTAATTTAATAGATCGAAACACTGCAGCGTCGGCCAATAAATCAACACTTTTTACTCATTTACTGTGTTTTTTTATTTCTACATCCGTCGATTCACCTCCTTTTCTTCACACACACACACCACACACACACACACATATAAATATATATATATTGTTTCTACATATATGTATATATATATAATAGTATACTAGTATAATCATCTCGTATGTGTGTGTGTGTTGCTGTGCAATAAGAATGCTGCGCGCTATCTCAAACAAATCAGGGAAGTCACTTGTCTGGACACTTGCCCCCCAATCACTCAACCCATCAGTGTGGACGAATAGAGAACTTGCTTGGAGAAGTAATTGACGAACTCATAAGGACATTCTCCTGTGGCAAACCTGCTCATAACCTCGCCAATTTGGGCCGTCCAAACAAGGAACCATATGACCCCTCTGTGCGGATTCTAAAATGCTGCACAAGATGACCTTCCAGGGACAGTAACGAGAGATTGTCATGGAATTCGCGTTGTCATCTCGACCTGATTATGATGGTGATACAACCCCCCCCCCCATATATATGTGTGTATGTCAGCCCAGTTGTCTATTTACCCATAGCTGGGGTGAGAGTAGTTAGATGCTTTACATTTACATGGGCATTGGCGCTAATTGGGAAATGCACATACTTGTCCAGGATTTGAACTCGTGTAGTGTTTTCGACTTTAGGTATCCTTAATTTTTCCCTTGTATTCCTAACATAAATAAATGTCTTTGTCGTGTTGATGAATGTTTTTATTTTTTCTTGCCACCCCCGTTATTTTACAATACTAAATATATTTTATTTTCTTTACTGAAAATATATTCAGTAATTGTAAATAAACGTGGATAATTTTTAGAGGACACGGACATAAATGAGGGTTCAGTTTATTTTATGGTAGGAATTACAGGAAAAGTTAAGGATTACCCCGACTTTAACCTTACCTAGCTTAACACCACACCACACACACAGATATATATTTTATATATAGTCGTTGGGGTGGCCTAATGTCGGTAAGCAAGTCAGACAGCAAGAGAGTCTATCCGCTTGTCACTAGTGCTAGACCAAGGAGATGTTTACGTCTGAGGTTGAGCGCCAATGCCTACCTTCTCACTTTAACCGCACGAATCCCTGGTGCGCTATCATACGCTGAATTGACGAGGGCCGGCCATGGAACAAGGAAACTTGTGATTTTCTAGGCGGATGGTCTACAAACCAAGCTAAACCGGCCCAATGCGTGTGGTGTGTGTGTGTGCGTGTGTATGTTTTAATATATATATATGTGTGTGTGTGTGGTGTGTGTGTGTGTTGTTAATTTGACTTGTTTATGGTTCACGTGGTGTTAATGGTTAGCAAGCTAGATTCGAAACTATTGTTAATGAGTTGGATTCTCATTAGGCGCCCAATAATTCTGGGCCTTGTGCCACATCCTAAGCTAAGCTCTGTAAATAACTACATCTGTTTTATCGAATTCTACACATGCATGCATATTCAAATAAAACAATGTTTTTTTGTATTTTTTTTTCTTCTTTTGCTTATTTATCACAAATTATCAGGAACTTCAGCTCTATGCGTCTATAAGGAATATAATTATCAGCGTGAATACTCCTGGTGGCGAGGCGCACCCCCAGGCAACAACCGCCCCTTGATTTTAAAGGGCCAGGGCCACTCCCTGAGGCGCCTCAAAAAGAATACCGAAGGGATTTTCACACAATTTAAAAACACTAGCTACGCATGAGTTTGGTTTGTGCGCAGTTCCTTAATAATCCCGCCTGTGGTTAGAAATGCACGACTGCACCTCTGTAGAAAGAGGTAAGGCTCCCCCAATGGGGCCACCTGTTGGCCGTGGGTGGCGACCTGTCATGCTTAAGGAATAGAAACCAAATGGTTTGAGCAGTCCATGATATGCAATATTCTACTTTGGTTCTTATTGGATAAACGGGCGGTCGGAGATGCCCCCTCAGATCAATCGGCTGGTCAGTCAAGGCCCTAGCACCTATAATGAATTTGGGGGGGGGGGGTGGTGGTGTGGGGGGGGGGTGGTTGGGGGTGGCCCCAGTCCTATTGCCCTTATGACAAGCCCCAACCCTTTTTATCAATATGGGATGCTAGAAGCAGTGGCTGAGGCCTACCATTGTCATGGAATGCGTTAAACTTTATTGATGGTGAGGTCCAGTTCTGGAGGTTTGGGGAATGTGGAGCACCTTTCATCACCATTGTTCCTGGTCAAACCTGACCCGGAAGTGGTAGTAACCTGTTAGGGTCCCATCTTATGGGTTGAATGAAACTGAGTTTATAAACAGAAATTGTATTATGCATTAAGAAGAATTTATTTCACAAACTTTGTCGGCATTTAAAATGACCCCCGAGGTTGATATGCGTAAACAAACGCAAAACAAACAAACCAAAACAAAAATTGGTTGGATTATACGGCAATGTCACTCTTGTTGGGTTATTTTATACCGAATAACAATGTTTTTATTCATTTTCTTGTGTGTAAATTGAATTCTTTTTTAAGCTCATTTTTCTATTTATACCCATAAAGTGGGACCCCTAACAAGTAACACACACACACACACACACTCTCTCTCTCTCTCTCTCTCTCTCTCTCTCTCTCTCCTCTCTCTCTCCTCTTTCTCTGCATTAGGGTTTAAATAGAAAACGAATGGGATAAAAAAAAAAAAGGTTTTAAAAAAAATTGATTATCCAATTAAGAATGAGTTTATTTCAAAACTTTAATTCGGATTAAATGACCCACTGAGGTTGATATGCGCGTAAACAACAAACAAACCTTATAATGATCCTTGTGTTTGAACTGACATCGTGGAATGTCCGTAAATACTTACGCAAGAAGTCGAAAATATAGAATACAAGAAGCGCTTAACCGGTGTTGCCTGGTAGAGGAGGAGGTAATAAAGTTAGTCTCGCGATCCATTGGATTGTTTGGTTTTCCATAATTGATTTGTTTAGCTTTTAATCACGAACACCACTAAATGACTTCCGCTTCTCTTACTATTAAAACCTTAATTTTAATAATATTAATGAATTTGAAGTATTACAATGCGTGTAAAAAATAAAAAACAAAAGATGTTATTTTTGTCTTATCGATTTCAAAGTATAAACTTTATCTTCGGAGATGATATATCAGAAATTACGTGCTTAAGGTTTTTTTTGTGTGGTTTAATTTTTTTTCCTTTTTCTTTTTTTTTTTTTTTTTCTTTCTCCTCCTTTCTTTTTTCTTTTAATGTTATGAATGAAATGGGCGAATAACGTAATTTCTTTTTTTTTTTTTTGAAATATCTGAATTTTAAATATCTTCCATATCTTCATTATTTTTACTCAAAAAAATAAGCTCTGGTGATAGTGAACTGTGTGTGTATATATAATATAATATATATATATATATATAATGTGTGTGTTGTGTGGTGGTGTGTGTTGTGTAGATTTATGCTAAATTTGAATCGCTCTCCTGATTAACTTATTATTTTATCATTTTGCAATTCCCACCATAAGGAGTAAAATAAATAATATTGCTATATGGCTAAATTTTATTGACACTTGATGGTCAGCTTTCTTAGATAAAGCACTGTCAATTATTATTAATTTTTGATAGTAATTTTTTCAATTTTCCAAGCCACATGGAAACAAGTAAAAAACGCAAATAATTTACGGAGGTATTGAGTAACATGGATGAAAAGAAATGCTGAAAAATTTGTACACTAGCATCCTGGTAGACCCTCAATTTGAAAGTTTCTAATGTGGTTTGGAGCCCAAGACTCATCAAGGACACACACTCATTGAGGGAGTCCAGAGGAGAGCTACTAAATTAGTGAATAATTTAAAATCCCCTTTCATATGAAGAAGACTTAGGAACATTGAACCTACAAGTCTGGTTTTCCGACGTAATAAAGGGGATTAATATATTGAAGGGCCTACAAATACACCGCATGGTTTTTTATTCAACGAACTCTGAACCTTACTAAACATTGCTCAAAATCCTATCAGGGGCATAAACTAAAACTCATTAAAAAAATCTTTGTAAAGGCAAACGCAAGACAAAATTTTTAGCTACAGAAGTGGTGATACATGGAATAAACTAACTTCAATCAGTGTGAATGGTCCCAATCTTTTAAACTCATTCAAGGCTAAAGTTGGAATAATCTGTGGAATGATATTAAAATGTTCTGTGGATTTAAAAATGAATATTTATAAGGAAAAACTGACAGGTCTCAGACCTAAATACTAGCTGAACAAAGATATTATTATTATTTACTCCTTTTGAGTTTTTCACATCAGGATTAGCTGATGGTCCTTTCAGCTGGAGTCTGAGTGACAGCAAGTCCTCCTCAGGTCTTCAGGACTCTTCTGGGTATTCTGGCAGATTGCAACAGTGCCAGTGTTCTGAATGGTTTTCAACCCTTCCTCTGATTTCCAAAACATTCCAACCCTTTTTTCCAATCCCTTTTGGGACTGTTCCTAGTGCAACCAACTACATTGGGTATCACCTTCACTTTCCATATTCCCATAATCTTTTTTAGTTCTCTGGAAATGGTCCAGATATTTGTTTATTTTTTCATTTTCCTTTAGCTTCACCCTGTAATCTGCTGGAACTGCATAAATCCACCAGTTGAACAAGTTCTTTCTTTTTTGTTTAATCAACACTAGGCTGGTCCTTCTTGCTGGGATAAGGTGATCCGGTTTTTATTTCAAGTCGCAGAGAATTTTAATGGTTTCGTTCTCAAGAACAGATTATTTATTATTATTATTATTATTATTATTATTATTATTATTATTATTATTATTATTATCATTTTTTTTTTTTTTTTTTTTTTTTTTTTTTATTTTTTTTTTTTTTTTTTTTTATTTTGCTTCTCTTGCATTTTTTACAATTCTCTATATAAGAAGTAGATATAGAGAATATAGCTATACTGGCTAAATTTGAATGACCTTGATGGTTAACCTACTTAGAACAGAACATTGCCAATTGTTATTCATTCTTACTAATATTTTTTCGCATCTTAATTTCTCCTTGCTTTTTATTACTCTACGCCATACATAAAATCAAATAATGTAGCCACTATATGCTAAATTTAAATGGCTCCAGTTTGACTAACCTTATTATTTTGAGACTTGGAAATTATTATTAATCTTTGATTAGTATTTCCTTTCATCTTATTTCTCTTTGCTTTTTATCGCAACAGCCATCATAAGAAGTAAAAAAATAGAGAATGTGGCTTCTATGGCACATTTTTTGGGAAAAGAATGCACATTCAATTCTCCTTCCANATGATGATGATTATGCAGAGATATAGCTCTATGGCTAAATTTGAATGCTCCTATGGTGTACATTAAATGAAGTATTGTTAATTATATTCATTTTTGAATAGTATTTTTTCATCTTACTTTCACTGCTCTTTATTAGTAACCACTTTACGTTAGAAGTAGAGAAAATAGCTTTGGTGGCTGAATTTGAATGACTTCCTACTGGTTCAGCCTTTTAGAAGAAGCATTATCAATTATTAACTAATGTTTACTTCGAGTTAAGTACTTGTCCAAAAAGTATTCCCCTTGGCAGTAATGTCGAACGATTATATATATTATAATAATATTATATAATATATATATGTGTGTGTGTGTGTGTGTGTTGTGCGTGGGTTGTTGCGTTGGTGTGCATAGCAACACCTCAACGTATCCCACCCACATATTCCCTAATTATATTCAGAACATACCTTGAGACCTCGGTTAGATTAAACCTCCAAATTGCTCTGAAAAGAAAACCTTTGAAGGAGCAGAAGACGTAGGACTAAGCCTACACCAACAATAAACACTATGTGTATATGTGTGTGTGTGTGTGTGTGTGTGTGTTGTGTTTGTGTGTGTGTGTGGAGAGAAAGAGAGAAGAGAGAGTGTGTGTGTGTGTGTGTGGTCGAGTGTGTGTGTAAATGTAGAGAGGAATTGTATCTCAAATAATTACATAAAACCCCCGACTTCCTAATCTTTGCAGAATTTGCTTGTCGTTGAATATATATATATATATATAATATATATATAATATATAAAAATGTGTGTGTGTGTGTGGGTGTGTGTGTGCGTGTGTGTTTGTGTGTGATGTGAATTGATACATATAAGCATTGAAAATGTTATATATACGGGTGAGTAAAAAAGTAAATGCCATTCTCTTTTTCATGTTGAAATTTTGTAAATATTTTTTTTTTTTACAAAATTAAGTTCATTCATTGAGACACTAAACAAGGCTTAGAGCAAAGAATCCGACGAGTAAGCCCCAACTTATCAATCACAATGTTCCTCCTTCGCCATGACAATGCTCGACCACACACCAGATCAGGAAAGGGAGAAATCGCCTCATTCGGGGGACGACTTTACCGCTTCCCTCCATACTCACCAGATCTTAGCTCCTTCAGACTATTTATCTCTCGTTCCCATGAAGAGAGTTATGAGAGACAAAAATTATTCCAGTGACGAGCAAATTAAAATCTGTATGAAGATGGCTAAAGAACAATCAAAACAGAATTTACGGGGCGGGGATACTATGCTCTCATTCGAAGGTTGAACATTGCTTGAGAGAAACTAAGGCCTACATAGACCCTAACGAGACTCAGAGCAAGAATCTGCGAGTAAGAGCCCACCGTAAATATTTTACAGGCAGGGATCATGGCCTCATTTCGAAGATGGAACATTGCTATCAAGAGAAACGGTGACTATGTGGCAGAAGTAGGGATATGTCACAGAGGTAACCAGCTTATTTTGATGTATGACTACATGTTCCTGTTTGGTAATATATACCTGTCATAAGCAAAATGGCATTTCTTTTTGGCTTCACCCTCGCTACAGTATATATGAGTTAATATACAAACATAACACGCTATATATATATATACTACGTATATATATTTATATATATATATATAATATATATATAATATATATCACATCCTACTTCTCCACATAGTCACCGTTTCACTCAAAATAGCAATGTTCCCACCCTGGGCGTTAGAATTGAACGACTGACCTTCTGCAGGGGGTAAGACTCTCCCAATGGGGCCACCTGTTGCCTGGGGGCACCCGTTGATTGCTTAAAGATAGAACCCAGTGGTTTGAGCAGTCAATAACTTGCAATATTCCACTTTGGGCTATCTTTGGGCTAGATGGGTTGTCGGAGAGGCCCCCTCCGACTAATCGGCTGCCACGTCAAGCCCGTAAGCACCTATATGATTGCCCCAACCTTTTTGGGCAACCAACCCCAATACTTCTTATCATATGGGCGCTAGAAGGCAAATGGTGATGAAGGGGTGCTCCACATTCCACAAACTACAGAAACTTGGAACCTCACCATCAAGGAGAGTTAACGTCATTTCCCAGGAAGAGACCTCAGCCACTGCCTTTAGCGGCCCATATGATAAGAGAGGATTGGGGGTTCCAAAAAGGTTTGGGGCAATCATATAGGTGCTGGGCTTGACGTGGCCAGCCGATTAGTTCGGAGGGGGCCTCTCCGACAACCATCTAGCCAAGAATAGCCAAAGTGGAAATATGCAAGTTATTGACTGCTCAACCACCTGGGTTCTATCCTTAGCATCACGGGTCGCCAACCCCCAACGGGGCCAACAGGTGGCCCCATGGGAGAGTCTTTACCCCCCTGCAGGAAGGTGCAGTCGGTTCATTTTCTTAACGCCCCAGGGTGGGGAACATTGCTTATTGAGTGAAACGGTTGACTGAGTGGAGAAGTAGGGGATGTGACTGTACTTATTATAATTTATATATATATATTATATATATGTATATATAATATTTATATATATTAGCGTATGTATGTTTGTATATAGCATCATAATATATGTACGAGTGTGAGCCAAAAGAAATGCCATTTGCTTATGACAGTATTAATTACCAAACCAGGGAACATGTATCATACATCAAAATAAAGCTGGTTCCTCGTGGATATATTATCCCTACTTCTCCACCCATCAGTCACCGTTTTTCTTTGATAGGCAATTGTTCCCATCTTCGAATGAGAGCATGTATCCCTGCCCTGTTAAAATACTTTACAGTGGGTCTTACATCGCCAGATTCTGCTTGAGTCTCGTTAGGGTCTCAATGTAGGCCTTAGTTTCTCTCCAATAGCAAGTCTCCACCTTCGAATGAGGAGCATGATTCCCCGCCCCGTAAAATTCTGTTGATTGTTCTTTTAGCCTTTCTTCACTACAGATTTTATTTGCCTCACTGGAGATAATTGTTTGTCCTCTTCAACTCTCTTTTTCATGGGAACGAAGACGAATAAAGTCTTGAAGCCGCAAATCTGTGAGTATGAGAAGCGTAAAGTCGTCCACCCGGAATGAGGGCGATTTTCCCCTTGTCCTGATACTGCTTGTGTTGTTGGTTCGAGAATTGTCGCAGAAAGCTGAGGACATTTTCGATGAAAGTTGGGGCTTACTGCGGATTTCTTGCTTCTAAGGCTTGTTAGTGTCTCAATGAAGAACTTAATTTTGTAAAAAAAAAAAATATTACCAAAAAAAATTTCACATGAAATAAAAGAAAATTTACTCAACCCTTCGTACATATAACATTTTCAATGCTTAATATGTAATAATTCACACTCACCACACCACCACACACGCACACACAACACACACACACACACCACACACATATATATTATATATATATATATATATTATACCTAGTATATAATATATATTTATAATCACGACAAGCAAATTCTGCAAAGATTAGGAGTCGGGGGTTTTGTAATTTATTGATATACAATCCTCTTACATTACACACACACTCAGACCACACACACACACCACACACACTCTCTCTCTCTCTTCTCTCTCACACACACACACAAACACAAACAACACACACACACACACACCACACACATAAACACATATTTGTTTTGTTTGGTTGTAGGCTTAGTCCTAGTCTTCTGGCTTCCTCAAAGGTTTTCTGTTTTCAGGAGCAATTTGAGGGTTATCTACCGAGGGTCTCAAGCGTATGTTTCTGATATAATTAGGGAATATGTGGTGGGGATTATTTGGGGTGTTGGGCTATGCACACCAACAGCAACAACACCGCACACACACACACACACAAACATATATATATAGTATATATAAATAGTAATATTATATAATTCGTCGACTTTACTCCCCTAAAGGGAATATTTTGGACAAGTACTAAACTTCGAAATACATTAGTAATAATTTGATAATGCTCTCTATCTAAGGAAGGTACTGACCAGTAGGAGTCTCAAATCAGCCTACAAAGGCTATTTCTCTACTTCTAACGTAAAGTGGTTACTATAAAAAGGCAAGTGAAGTAAGATGAAAAATACTATTTCAAAATGAATAATAATTAACAATACTTCATTTAAAATGTAACAGTAGGAGAATTCAAATTTAGCCATAGAGCTATATTTCTCTCATCTCCATCTCATGTCGCGCATGTTAGCACGGGCATCCAATGACAAATCCCTTCGCCAACCCTCCCTATCATTATTACACCTGAAGCTCCTCTGCGGAGCGCCAGCATCTTCACATAACTGGTCAATGATATGTCCTTGCTGGGGCGCCCCACACTTGCATGTCCATGTGTTGGCTTCCACAGGAGAACGTCGCTATGAGTTCATCCCTGCTTCTCCGAGTGCCTTGCATGCCTTGTCCGTCTCATCGGATAGTTTGTGAGATGGGGGCAGGTGACCGCTATAGCTGTTTCCTTGTGGGTGCTGTTTCCACGACTATTTCAAGGACTTGCTCGCAGCATTCGTTGTGCAGCTCCCATCTAGCTTATTCTAAGACGCTTGTCAGGGTCAGGTGGGCAGCCATACAGCCAGCACCGACAACACCACAGGCTGGGGAAGAACTGTTCGCTTCAGCTTGCCAGGAGATCGACCTCCATATGACTGATAATTTATTTGTTGGCCGCCCATGCCTTTGCTATTCGTTGTATTAACATCGCTCTCTGTGGAGGAGATATTACCACCTAGGTTATGTGAATTGTTCTACTGCGTTAAGGGCTTGCCGTCGAGTGTGGAGATGTCTCCTTTTATTTTTGAAATTCATGAACTCTGTTTTTTTCCGCAGAATCGATTAACCAAAACCTCTTCAGGATCCTACTATTCGACGGATCATGGAAGGGGTACGAGCAAGAATCGTAGAGGCAACGTTTATATTCGTGACTTCTCCAACAGCATTCATTCCATACATAGAGGAAAAATGGAACAATACTATTAGCATTATGGCCTCCCCAATGAAACGGTCTCAGGCTATAATGGGATGCTATACAAGACACTAAAGCGATGGTACGCTCACCTGATGGGCGACACAGATTTTTCTTGACATCCGCCGCTGGAGTCCTTCAAGGGACACACTGGCACCATACTATATTTATAATATGTCTAGATTACGTACTCGGACATCATTAGATACCATAAAAAGAAAAAGGTTTCACACTAAAAAAGGCCAAGAAGCAGGCGATATTCCCGCACAACAATCACAGATGCCGGACTATTGCTGATGACCTTGCACTTCTTGCAGGATACACCGGCAAAGGCTGAATCACTTCTACATTAGCTTGGAGGAGGCAGCAAAGACATAGGCCTCTATGTTTGAACTTCCGCCTATATTCTACTTTGTTTATTGGAGCAACAATAATATGTGACAGTGCTGCTATATATATATAACTATATACTGTATTAATATATATATATTATATAGGAGAGAGAGAGAGAGAGAGAGAGAAAACGAGAGAGTTGATCACCTCTTGATAGAGGTCAGCAAGGCGAAGGAAAGTCTGATGTTGGAAGACCCGAAACTTCCCAATGAACTTGCGGATTACATCACTTGACGACAACCACCAGCGCCCAAGTAGAAAGCGTATAATATTATATATATATATATATATATATATTTAAATATACGCTCCTGATTTGGGCCTGGTGGTTGACGTCAGTGATGGTAATCCGCAAGGTTCATTGGGAAGTTTCGGGTCTCCAACATCAGACTTCCCTCGCCCTGCTGACCCTATCAGAGTGATCAACTCTGGTACAAACACCAAACAATAGGACACTATAGACTATTTGACATTTTTAGACGGTTTTAAGAACTCTATCCCATTTACTATAATAGATAAATATATATATTATATATATAAATATATATATATGAGATTAAGATAATTTGCTAGAACATGTTGTTAAAGTATATCATTATTTATACTTTGTATGTAGTAGTAATAGTGACGTATTTACATGTGACAAGCTAATTTCGCATGTATCGTTTGCTGTTTATCGGTGGTCCAGTGGTAAAAATCTCTACTCTGCATTGCTGAAGTTCCCGGGTTTCGATTCTGTGGAGGGAAATAGGAAGTATTACATCGCTGATGAGAATTTAATAAAGTTGAAAACAGCTGTACAATGTTCTAGTAGGGGCGATATTTGCCGAGTTCGTCTGTCATGATATTACTTTATTATCGAATTTTATACGATATACGCATTTAATTGCCTTCAAGCAAAAAAAAAATATAATATATTATCGGCTCCGGCCAAATCTCACTTTGTTTACAAAAGTTTGAGAACTCTAGGTGAAGGTCATTTCCCCTAGAATATAGCAATTAATAGCCTGCTACTTGGCGACTGACTGTGGATGTGTGGGGTAAGAAGCTTGGCGAGCGTAAGTTCGTTCGGGTTTCGATCCAGGCCAGAGGCGCTGCTAAAACGCAGAAGACTACTAACTTACTGATGAGAGGTGGATACCTCGAAACACTGTTCTATAGTTTACCCCTATTATAGCTTCCCGTTCTCGGTTGAGCACTCTATTTAGAAGGTATATAATTGCAGATTCACCGTATTCGGCTCGGCCAAATCTCACTTTGTTTACAAAAGTTTGAGAACTCTAGGTGAAGGTCATTTCCCCTTAGAAATATTAGCAATTAAATAGCCTGCTATACTTGGCGACTGACTGTGGATGTGTGGGTAAGAACTGGCGAGCCGTAAGTTCGTTCGGGTTTCGAACCAGCCAGAGGCAGCTGCTAAAACCGTATAACTATACTGATGAGAGGTGATACCTCGAAACACGTGTCTATAGTTTTACCCCTATATAATATATTATATTATATTAAGCAATAATCGTCTGTAAACAGATGATCTCTCTGGTGATCGTAAAAATATATAACAAACGTATGTATTTAATAGTTAAACACTACCCCTTTACGGCAACTGCCAAATGCTCGAGAGGTTAAGAAGACAGGCAGACAAAAAAGTCAGTCGGATTTCAATCCTGGGCATAGGTAGTAGTTGGTGTCTATCCACACTGAAGAGGCGTGAAACGCTGAAACACGGTGTCTGTGGATGACTTACCGCTATGCACGCCTAATTCATTTAATTATAATTAATTAATTAACAATTAGATATGACTTTAATTAAGCACATAATCTCCCCCAAATTGTCGGCTATCGCTATTTCAAACACATGATTTGTCCATTTCATATATATATATATATATATATAATAATAATATATATATATATGTGTGTGTGTGTGTGTGTGTGTGTGCAAAGATGCTGACAGTTTACGTCCTAATCACTGACGCAAAAATCTAAAAATGCATAAAAAACGTATCACATCTTCTCAGTGCAGCTAGACTTTGTAAAGCTGCTTCAAGCCTTAACCAAAACTTGACAGATTTTTCATCAGTCACAGCCTCTAACCACCCATCTATCAGCACACCCACTAGCGAAAGGGAATTTTGAAAATAAAAAACTTTTAACTGATAAATACAGTTTAACAGGTTTCAGTTCAGAGTTTTCCTTCTCGTTTGATCTGTTGCTCAACCAAGATTAAAGGGCCCAGTGTGTCCTACTATTTACCCATAGATGGAGGAGAATTGAATGTGCATCTTTCCCAAAAATGTTGCCATAGAGCCACATTCTCTATTTTTTACTTCTTATTATGGGTGTTGCGATAAAAAGCAAAGAGAATAAGATGAAAGAAATAAATCAAAGATTAATAATATTTCCAAGTCTTCAAATAATAAGGTTAGTCAACTGGAGCCATTTAAATTTAGCTATAGTGGCTACATTATTTGATTTTTATGTATGGGTAGAGTAATAAAAAGCAAGAGAAATAAGATGGAAAAAAATATTAGTAAGAAATGAATAACAATTGGCAAATGTTCTGTCTAAGTAGGTTAACCATCAAGAGTCATTCAAATTTAGCCATATAGCTATATTTCTCTATATCTACTTCTTTATATTGAAATTGTAATAAAATGCAAGAATAGATAATTAATAAATAATAATAATAATAATAATAATAATAATAATAATAATAATAATAATAATGTTCTTGAGAACGAAACGCATAAAATTCTCTGGACTTTGAAATAAAAACGGATCACCTATCCCAGCAAGAAGACCAGACCTAGTGTTGATAAACAAAAAAGAAAGAACTGTCAACTGGTGGATTTTGCAGTTCCAGCAGATTACAGGGTGAAGCTAAAGGAAAATGAAAAATAAACAAATATCTGGACCTTGCCAGAGAACTAAAAAAGTTATGGAATATGAAAGTGAAGGTGATACCAATTGTAGTTGGTGCACTAGGAACAGTCCCAAAAGGATTGGAAAAGGGTTTGGAATGTTTGGAAATCAGAGGAAGGGTTGAAACCATTCAGAACACTGCACTGTTTGCAATCTGCCAGAATACTCAGAAGAGTCCTGAAGACCTGAGGAGACTTGCTGTCACTCAGACTCCAGTGAAAGACCATCAGCTAATCCTGATGTGAAAACTCAAAAGGAGTAAATAATAATAATATCTTTTCAGCTAGTATATTAGGTCTGAGACCTGTCAGTTTTTCCTTATAAATATTCATTTTAAATCCACAACATTTAATATCATTCCACAGATTATCCAACTTTGCCTTGAATGAGTTTAAAGATGGGGCATTCACTACTGATGAAGTTAGTTTATTCCATGTATTCACCACTCTGTAGCTAAAAAAATTTTGTCTTGCGTTGCTTTACAAGATTTTTTAAGGAGTTTTAGTTTATGTCCCCTTGTATAGGTATTTTTGAGCAATGTTTAGTAGTTCAGAGTTCGTTGAATAAAAACCATGCGTGTATTTGTAGGCTTCAATCATATCCCCTCTTATACGTCGGAAAACCAGACTTGGTAGGTCAATGTTCCTAAGTCTTTCTTCATATGAAAGGGATTTAAATTATTCACTAATTTAGTAGCTCTCCTCTGGACTCCCTCAATGAGTTGTGTGTCCTTGATGAGTCTTGGGCTCCAAACCACATTAGCAAACTCCAAAATGAGGTCTTACCAATGCAGTGTACAAATTTTTCAGCATTTCTTCATCCATGTACTCATATGACCTCCGTATTATTTGCGTTTTTTACTTGTATTCCTATGTGCTTGGAAAATGAAAGAAATACTATTCAAAAATTAATAATAATTGACAGTGCTTTATCTAAGAAAGCTGACCATCAAGTGTCAATAAAATTTAGCCATATAGCAATATTCTTTATTTTTTACTCCTTATGTGTGGGAATTGCAAATGATAAAATAATAAAGTTAATCAGGAGGAGCGATTCAAATTTAGCCATAAATCTACACACACACACACACACACACACACACACACACACACATATATATATACATATATATATATATATATATATACACAACATTCACTATCACCAGAGCTTATTTTTTGAGTAAAAATAATGAAGATATGGGAAGATATTTAAAAATTAAGATATTCAAAAAAAAAAAAAAAAGAAATTACAGTTATTCGCCCATTTCATTCATAACATAAAGAAAAAAGAAAGGAGGAGAAAGAAAAAAAAAAAAAAAAAGAAAAGGAAAAAAAATATAACCACACAAAAAAACCTTAAGCACGTACATTTCTGATATTCATCTCCGAAGATAAAGTTTTATACTTTGAAATCGATAAGACAAAAATAACATCTTTTGTTTTTATTTTTTACACGCATTGTAATTACCTTCAAATCATTAATATATTATTAAAAATTAAGGTTTTAATAGTAAGAGAAGAGGAAGTCATTAGTGGTGTTCGTGATTAAAAGCTAAACAAATCAATTATGGAAACCAAAACAATCAATGGATCTGCGAGACTAATTTTTATTATCCTCCTCCCTACCCAGGCAACACCGGTTAAGCGCTTCTTGTATTCTATATTTCGACTTCTTGCGTAAGTATTTACTGACATTCCACGATGTCAGTCAAACACAAGGATCATTATAAGGTTTGGTTTGTTTTGTTTTACCGCATATCAACCTCAGTGGGTCATTTAATGCCGATAAAGTTTTGAAATAAACTCATTCTTAATGGATAATCAATTTTTTTATAAACTCATGTTTTCTATTTAAACCCATAGATGAGAGAAAGAGAGAGAGAGAGAGAGAGAGAGAGAGAGAGAGAGAGAGAGAGAGAGAGAGAGAGAGTGTGTGTGTGTGTGTGTGTTACTTGTTAGGGTCCCACTTATGGGTTAAATAGAAAAATGAGTTAAAAAAGAATTCAATACACATCAAGAATGAATAAACATGTATTTCGGTATAAAATAACCCAACAAGAGTTGACATGCCGTATAATCCAACCAATCTTTTTGTTTGGTTTGTTTGTTTGGTTTGTTTACGGCATATCAACCTCGGTGGGTCATTTAATGCCGACAAAGTTGTGAAATAAATTCATTCTTAATGCATAATACAATTCTGTTTATAAACTCATGTTTTTCTATTCAACCCATAGATGGGACCCTAACAGGTACTACCACTCCGGGTCAGAGTGGACCAGGGAACAATGGTGATGAAGGGGTGCTCCACATTCCCCAAACCTCCAGAACTGGAACCTCACCATCAGATAAAGTTTAACGTCATTCCCATGACATGTAGGTCCTCAGCCACTGCCTTCTAGCACCCATATGATAAAAAGGGTTGGGGCTTGTCATAAGGGCAATAGGACTGGGGCAATCATATAGGTGCTAGGGCTTGACATGACCAGCCGATTGATCTGAGGGGGCCTCTCCGACCGCCCGTTTATTCCAAGTAAGAACCAAAGTAGAATATTGCATATCATGGACTGCTCAACCATTTGGGTTCTATCCTTAAGCATGACAGGTCGCCACCCACGGCCAACAGGTGGCCCCATTGGGGGAGCCTTACCTCTCTACAGAGGTGCAGTCGGTGCATTCTAACGCACAGGGCGGGATTATTATAAGGAACTGCGCACAAACCAAAACTCATGCGTAGCTAGTGTTTTAAAATTGTGTGAATCCCTTCGGTATTCCTCTTTTGAGGCGCCTCAGGGAGTGGCCCTGGCCCTTTAAATCAAGGGGCGGTTGTTGCCTGGGGGGTGCGCCCGCCACCAGGAGGATTCACGCTGATATTATATTCCTTATAGACGCATAGAGCTGAAGTTCCTGATAATTTGTGATAATAAGCAAAAGAAGAAAAAAAAATACAAAAAACATTGTTTTATTTGAATATGCATGCATGTGTAGAATTACTGACTATAAACAGATGTAGTTATTTACAGAGCTTAGCTTAGATGTGGCACAAGGCCAGAATTATTGGGCGCCTAATGAGAATCCAACTCATTAACAATAGTCTTCGAATCTAGCTTGCTAACCATTACACCACGTGAACCATAAACAAGTCAAATTAACAACACACACACACACACACACACACACATATATATATATTAAACACATACACACGCACACACACACACACACACGCATTGGGCCGGTTTAGCTTGGTTTGTAGACCATCCGCCTAGAAATCACAAGTTTCCTTGTTCCATGCCGGCCCTCGTCAATTCAGCGTATGAGTAGCACAGGGATCTGTGCGGTAAAGTGAGAAGGTAGGATTGGCGCTCAACCTCAGACGTAAACAATCTCCTTGGTCTAGCACTAGTGACAAGGGGATAGACTCTCTTGCTGTCTGACTGCTACCGACATTAGGCCACCCCAACGACTATATATATATATATATATATCTGTGTGTGTGTGTGTGTGTTAAAGCTAGTGTAATGGTTAAAGTCGGGTAATCCTTAACTTTTTCCTTGTAAATTCCTACCATAAAATAAACTGAACCCTCATTTTATGTCCGTGTTTTTTGCAATAAATGTTTTATTTTTCTTGCACCCGTTATTTTACAATACTGA
>CM042175.1:12357761-12380261 GCA_023376005.1 Doryteuthis pealeii
CCCCCCCGTTTACTTCGTTTTAAAAAAAGCACATCATTTCTAAACATGTCTGTTTCCGTTTTTAAGTTGGACGTGTGCGTGTGTGTATGTATGTGTGTGTGTGTGTGTGTATATGTGTGTGTGTGTGTGTGTGTGAACGGTGGTGATGTCTGTAAGTGGGTGGTGACAGTACGAGCTGACGGGTGGGTGGGTGATGGTGAAGAGATAGTGTGGGTAGCTACTTTTAGTTGTGTTGATGTAGAGATCGGTAGTAATAGTATTCCATCAATTGAATCAAGATCTGTGTGTTATTTTAATTTCGGCTCTTAGAATATACACACGAAAAACAAGATATATATTTTTTCTTTTTCTGACCCCCCACCAGATGAAAGGATGGGGGTGGGACTGGCAAAAAATAAATAAGAGATGAAGATAACACAATTTGTTCTTCAGAAAGATCCGGGTTCCTTCTTCTTTTTTCTTCTTCTTTAAACCCAACGGATTGTATTAGACACGCAACTGTTTTCTTTATATCTTAAGTTACACGTTTTTTTTAAGGTTTTTTTGTTTGTTTACTTTTTTGTTTTATTTTTTGTTTTTGTTTTACCTTTTGTTTTTCTTACTTTTCTTTTTCCTTTTCTTTTTAGTAGTCTTTTGTATTGTTTGGTTTTTTTAATAATTTTTTTTTCTTTTTTTAATACTCTTTTTTTAGTACTCTTTATCTTTAGTACTTTTTTCTTTTATCTCTTTAGTACTCTTCTTTGTTTTTTTTTTTTTACGAACAAAAAATAATGTCAATCCGTCTCGACCTTTCAGTAGACACAATTCTCTTCCAGCTTTTTATGTGTACATATTTTACAAGCTTTCAAAATCCACATCACCGGGAGTTAGTATCCTGTTGGCTACCTTATAATAAAATAATATAAGGCTTATATATTTACAAAGAATCCGGGCCAACAAACCTTCCCGTTTTTCTTCTTCGTTGGAATATAAATTCCCCGCAGCTACAAATAAACAGCCGTTCCTCGTGTAAATCCTTTCTCCCGCCTTCAAATCCAATGCTTCTTCTTCTTCTTCTTCTTCTTCTTCTTCTTCTTCTTCTTCTTCTTCTTCTTCTTCTTGTGTTGATGCTAAAAGATGGTTGTCGAGGAGTTTGGTGTGGACGATAGTAAAATTTTTAGCCTGGAGGCTAGAATAAAATCATGTGTGTTTTTTCTTTATATAACTGATTTCTTTTATTTAAAAAGACTTTGTTGTTGTTGTTGATGCTGTTGTTGCTGCTGCTGTTGTTGTTGTTGATATTATTATTATTATTATTATTATTATTATTATTATTATTTCACTCCTTGTGAGTTTTTCACAGTCAGCCTAAGCTGATGGTCTTTCACTGGAGTCTGAGTGGCTACAAGTCTCATCAGATCTCCAGGACTCTTCTGAGTATTCTAGCCGATTTCAGCAATGAGGTTGTCTGGGTGGTCCCAAATCTTCCTCTGATTTCCAGATTATTATTATTATTATTATTATTATTATTATTATTATTATTATTATTATTATTGGTTTTGGTAGAGAAACAAAAATAACGTGTGTATGACTATATTCTACGTACGTACTGCAACTAACAGTAAATCTAAAAAACAAAAACGTAAACAGTCACACTAATAAATAATAAAGATAATTATAAAAATAATATTTATAATATGAATATATAATATATTATATATTTAATATTATAAATATTATTTTTATATCTATATATTTTCTACACACATCACCAAATAATAAATGTACGTGTTTGTGTTTAATGTTTGTTTATAAATAAAATGTTTGTTTATTATTTTAAAGTGACACTAGTTAAATTAATATCTAATTTATTTCTCTCTAAACAAACACTAGTATGTACTGTTTATAATATACAAATCCTTTTTTGTCTTGATGTTTACTATGCATTTAGCCATCCCCTCCAACACTCTCAGGTCAATTTTTAAGCGGAGTACAGCTGGTTTGAATGTAAACTTTACCTTATACCGGTTACCGTATCAAGTCTAAAGCTCCCAGGGTACCCTTCTATTCATCCATAGAAGAGACGATTTTTATTTTTAACGTATAGTAAACATTAGCACCAATCATTAATATATATTGTAAACTTTACTTATTTTTTAATGATTTTTTTACTATATTCAATTGTTCATTTTACTACAAAAACACGCTTACTTTTAAGGAGTAGTAGTATTTATACATTCACGTGTGTAATTCATTTTAAATGTTTGTAAGGTATTCGTGTAGTTGATTGCCTACTGTACACACAAGGGCGGCAGACAACACAAATATCCACAAACGTCTAAAAATAAACGAGTTATTTATAAACCTGGGCTTAGGTTGAATGTCATCGGTGTGGGACACCTTGTTAAATGCCCGCTTAGAGTGTCTTTAAACTTTAGTAGTCTGTAGTAACGAATGACTGTGTTTGTGTACATGTGTACACACACAGATGTACACGCCGTGTAGTCTGGTGTGTGTGTGTTCAGCTGGTGTGTATGTAAGAAAATCACACGTGTTTTTGTTTGTTTTTGTTTTGTTTTTGTCTGTTTTTGTTGTTGTTGTTTTTTGTTTTGTTTTTAAAGATATCGTGGCCGAAGGGAAAAAAAGAAAGAGAGGGTATGATTAATAGTATCTTTTTTTATATACTTTCTTCTTTTTCTTTATCTCTCTCTCTCTCTTTCTCTCTCTCTCTCTCTCTCTCTATCTATCTATCTATCTATCTATCTATCTATCTATCTATCTATCGATAGCTATCTATCTATCTATCTTATCTATAGTTTTATATACATATCTATCTATAGTTTTATCTATCTATAGTTTTATATACATATCTATCTAATCTATAGTTTTATATACATAACATCACGGACGATGTGGTCTGGGGTACCTTTAGGGTATATTTCTTGCTTACAAAATAATTTTAATGTTGTTGTTTTTTTTTGGGGGGGAGTGAATTTTCCCACCGTATTTTTTTTTTCAATTAAATTCGCTTTACAAACTCGTTTTTCCCTGATCCCAATTATCTAACCAGAGCTCAATGGGTGATCCAACCGGTCAAATTTTTGTCTTGTATATTTATAATATATATTTTCTTTTTTTTTCTTTCGTGTTTATATCGTGTGTGTAGTAGTGTAAATGTACGTGTAGTAAAAGAGACACACTACTAATAGAAGTAATATCACATCACAGTGAACGAGGCGTGAGATAGAGAGAGAAAAGAAGCGAATTAGAATGATGAAGCGAGCAGAACACGTCCATTATTATTAGCACACAAACTATTTTTTTTCTCAATGCCTTTAGTTCCGTTATTTTTATATATATCCAATTGTGATCCTATATTCAGTTTCATTCATCTGTTCTGTATTTCCTTTTTCTTTCACTTTAAAAAAATAAAAGCCTTTTTTTCTTCCTGTCTTCTTTCGATTTTCTCAATAAATTGACAACTTTAAAATATCCGTTTTTTCTGGACTTGAATTACATCACAGGACACGAGAGAATGAAGTGCGTGTTTGTGTTGTGAGGCAGAGTTTCGTTTTTTATTTATTTTTATTTTTATTTTCTTTCGGTTTTTGTTTAGCTTTTACAACCTGACAAATAATAATAAAAATAAAATGTCCTATTTTGTGTATTGATTTTGTTGGGTAGATTCCGATTTTGATTTGTGTGGTTAAACAAAAAAAAAGGTTTGGATTAGGATTGACGTGTGTTTTTTCTTCTTCTTTCCTTTTTCACCGACAAACATATCCTGGTTTGTGGTTTGAGCTGCTTTATTATTAAAACAGGCTTCGTTTTTTTTTTTTTTTACTGTTTTAAGAGACACGCTCTCTCTTTCTCTCTGTCTCTCTCTCCTTCTCTCTGTCTCTCTCTCTTTCTCTCTGTCTGTCTGTCTGTCTGTCTCTCTCTCTCTATCTATCTATCTCTTTTTGTCTTTCTTTCTTAAAAACTGGCTTCGATTTTTAAAAAAATCTGTATTAACACACACACACACACACACACACACACACACACACACACACACACACACACACACACACACACACTCTCTCTCTCTCTCTCTCTCTCTCTCTCTCTCTCTCTCTCTTTATCTATCTATCTATCTATCTATCTCTTTTTTCTGTCTTTCTTTCTTAAAACTGACTTCGATTTTTTTAAAAATTCTGTATTAAGACACACACACACACACACACACACACACACACACTCTCTCTCTCTCTCTCTCTATCTATCTATCTATCTATCTATCTCTTTTTTTCTGTCTTCCTGTCTTTCTTTCTTAAAACAGGCTTCGTTTTTTTACTGTTTTAAGAGACAAACTCTCTCCTTCTCTCTCTCTCCTTCTCTCTCTCTCTCTCTTTATCTATCTATCTATCTATCTATCTATCTATCTATCTCTTTTTTTCTGTCTTCCTGTCTTTCTTTCTCAAAACTGGCTTCAATATTTAAAAAAATTCTGTATTAACACACACACACACACACACAAACACACATTCTTCTTTTTTTTCACTCTGTTTTAAGAGAAACCTTTCCCTCCCTCTCTCTCACTCTCTCTGATTTTCTTTCTTTCTGTCTTTCTTTCTTTCTTAAAGCAGATATGAACACAGAGAGAAAGAGAGGGAGAGAGAGAGAGAGAGAGAGAGAGAGAGAGAGAGAGAGGGAGAGAGAGGGAGAGAGGGGGGAGGTAGTGAGAGAGAAAGATATGAACACAGAGAGAGAGAGAGGGACAAAGATATGAACAGTGAGAGAGAGAGAGAGAGAGGGACAAAGATATGAACAGTGAGAGAGAGAGAGAGAGAGAGAGAAAGATATGAACACAGAGAGAGAGAGAGAGAGAGGGGGGAGGTAGAGAGAGAGAGAAAGATATGAACACAGAGAGAGAGAGAGAGAGGGACAAAGATATGAACAGTGAGAGAGAGAGAGAGGGAGAGAGAGAGGAGAGAAAGATATGAACACACACCACACACACACAACACACACACACACAGAGAGAAGAGAGAGAGAGAGAGAGAGAGAGAGAGAGAGAGAGAGAGAGAGAGAGAGAGACTCTATCGTTTTACGGGTGTATTAGATTGTACACCAGCCGAAAGGTAGGAACAGAGAAAGACATGAAAGGCACCAACAGCGAGAGACGATCACTTCCAGGTTCGAGTCCTAATTGGCACAATATCAATTTTTTTTTTGAGGGGGGAGGGGTCCCAAGGCCATGAAATAAATACGACCGATCTATTTTCTAATCTACGGAAGGCCAAACAGACACAGAAATTTTAATTGTGCTGACTGACAATTCTCTCTCTCTCTCTCTCTCTCTCTCTCTCTCTCTCTCTCTCTCTCTCTCTCTCTCTCTCTCTCTCTCTTCGTTTGTTTTTCAGTCTCACTTTCATTTTTCTCCTCTCATGCTCTCACTGTTTAGTGTTTCCCGATATTTGTCAACTATCTATCTATCTATCTATCTATCTATCTCCCAAACTGGTCATATCTATCTATCTATCTATCTATCTATCTATCTATCTATCTATTTATCTATCTATCTATCTAAATCTGTTTCTATCTATCTATCTTTCTTTTTTCTTTTCTTCATTCTTTCTATTTAATGCAATTCATATCTGTTGATGTTTATCTATCTATCTATCTATCTATCTATCTATCTGTTTTGTCTGTCCCAGTGTGTTCATCTCTCTCTCTTTCTCCCTCCTAGGTATCTCTCGCAGTATGTTCTTATCTATCTATCTATCTATCTATCTATCTATCTATCTAACTAACTAACTGTCTGTCTGTCTGTCTGTCTGTCTAGTGTATATCTATCTTTTTTCTCAGTTTTTTTTTATTATTTTACGCAATTTATGCAATTAATATATATTGAGACATCTATCTATCTATCTATCTATCTATTTACCTACCTACCTACCTACCTACCTATAATATATATATATATATATATATATATATATATATATATATATGTGTGTGTGTGTGTGTGTGTGTGTGTGTGTGTGGAGAGAGAGAGAGAGAGAGAGAGAGAGAGAGGAGAGAGAGAGAGAGAGAGAGAGAGAAGAGAGAGAGAGGGGATAGAGTTTTGTGTGTGTGTATAAGTTTGTGTTTTGTCTGTGTCGTCTTTCTTTCGTTCCCTCTATCTCATGCAAATTATGCAATTCATGTATATTTAGGTCTCTCTCTCTCTCTCTCTCTCTCTCTCTCTCTTCTCTCTCTCACTCTCTCTGTCTGTCTGTCTGTGTGTCTGTGTCTGTGTGTCTGTGTGTCTGTGTCTGTGTGTCTGTGTGCGTCAGACTGTTTATATCTATCTATCTATCTGTTGTGTGTCACTCTCGCATGCTTAACTCATACATTCCGTGCATGTATAATGTATATGTATGCGTATGCGTATACCTGTGTGTAGTATATATGTATGCACGTGTATCTACATGTGTGTATGTGTATGCATGCATGTGTATATATGTGTGTGTGTGTGTGTGTGTGTGTGTGTACCCACGCATTTACACAATTGATAAACAAAACACAATACAAAACTTAACTGGAAAGTAACAGTGGGCTCTAAACAAACGTAATTTATTTTTAGTGTATAATACGAGGTAAAGTATACAAATCCCCCTCACCCTCCTCGCTCTCTCTCTCTCTCTCTCTCTCTCTCTCTCTCTCTCTCTCTCTCTCTCTCTCTCTCTCTCTCACACACACACACACACACACAACACATATGTACACGGCCGGTTTAGACTAACGACTGTGTATGCCAGTAACTCCGCAAATAAATCTCTTAATTGTCAATTGTTGTATGTGCGAATATATATGCGTGGCTGGTTGTATTTCGGGGGCACTTCTTTCGTATTTCGTGTTGGCTGGTTTGTGTTGGTTTTGTAAAGGGACTGGCAAAAAAATCAGCTTCTACGAGTTTTAAAAGCGAATTAAAAATAATCAAATCTATTATTTAAGGTCAAACTTTGTCTAAATCGATAAGTAGTAACATAATGACCATCATTAAAAAAAAAGAAAAATATCATTACATATGCAGTTTATTTTTAATACATTTACAGGGATTTGTTTTGGTCAATTTCGACGCGATCCACCATTCTGTCTCTTTTTCAAGGGTTTTAAGCGCTTGTTTACAATTTAATATAACATTCACGATTGCAAAAAAAAAAAAAAAAAAAAATTACCAAAAATCAGGTAATTATCCGATTTTAATGAAATTTTCAGTATTGATTTATCAATTAATGAATTTTATAATGCATCAGTTATTTTATTTCAAAACTTTAATTTAGTAAAATTAATTTTTAAAATTAATATATAAAATTAATTTAAAATAAAAATTTTAAGTTTAAAATGTTATATTTTTAGATTCTAGAAATAAATATCTACTTAATGCAAACCTTATTTTAGTCAATCAAAGTATACGTTTTGAAGAAAAACTCTATTGAAAATGTAGCTCCCCCCACCTTTTTAAGCAGAAAAAATATCGATATATAATTTTTTCTTTTATAAGATAATAGCAAATTAAATAATTATCGAAATGAGTAAAAGAGAAATCTCCAAAAAATTAATTATTTATTATTTTTTAACATTTTATTTTCCGATTTTCGGTACTTACTTTCTTATAAAATATTACCCTTAGATTTTTTTTTCTATTTACAACTTCGGTCTTTTATCTTTTTATTTCTACTGTAATTAGTATCAAACAAGGATCAACTCGCCAATATTTTACACTCCCAAATTAAGTGACCTGAAAAAAATCAGAAAGTTTTGAAATAAAATAAATAATGTATTATAAAGATCGTTCATTGATAAATAATAATAAAAAATTCGTTGAGGAAAAACGGAGAATTTCTTTTTTCCGTTTTTCCCTAACGAATTTTTTCATTCAAAATAAAATTTCACTCTGATGAAGGTCGAATCTTCTCTGTATGCGGAATATTTTCACATTTTTCTATTATTATTATTTCATTTCATTTGTTTATTTAATGATAATAATAGTTTCAACCGTGTACACGGAGATGAACTGACCGAAACACATGTGTAAGTGATATTGATTAAATTCATCTTTTATTATCCATTCTGTTCTTTCTTTTCTTTATTCATTGTTCCACACACACACACACACACACACACACCACACACACATATATATATATATATATATATATATATATATAATATATATATATAATATATGGTCCCATTTTAATTACTGTGGCTGTGATCATTAGTTGAAAACTAATTAAGAGCTATTGATCAAAAATTAATCTTCAAATATGGTTTGAGCAGCAAACCATTAAATATTAATCTTTAAATGACAACATGTCTTGTTTTCACCCGAGCACATACGCAGTGGCGGGACACCGTGGGGGTCAAGGTGCGCAGCTTCAAGGAGGGCGCATATTTACTATGCTTAGCTTAGATGTGGCACTTCACGGACCAAATGGACATGCTACTACTAACACACTCGTCTACCCGGATTTTAATAGCATGTCAAACCCTCAAAAACACTTTAACTTTTATAGTTCTTCTATAATGCTCCCTTTCTAATAATCTATCAACAATTTCTTCAAATAAGAAATTTTCTCCTGACGATGACCTAAGGTCGAAACTAGTTGAGAATAAACAACATACAAGAAATATTCCTGATTTTCTTATTACTTTTTGTTCATACTATATATATATATTATATATATATATATATATATATATATATATATATATATATATACATGCATTTATAAATTGCCTTCAAGCAAAAATATAAATAATAATTTATTCAACATTGCTTCTATAAAAACAAACATCCAAAAATCTTATTCACTTCGCCGAGAGCTTACGGCCGGGTTTGTTTACTAAATAAACGTCCACTTGCCTACTATGGCAGGGGCGTGTAATAGTGTCTTTGACAAGGTTAATTTCGCAGGGATTGTTTCGCTATGTACCGGCGGCCGAACGGATATGGTCTCTGACTATGCCTGTGAAGTCCCGGTTTCGATTCCTGTCGGAGGGGAGTCGTTAGTATACATCGCTGAAGAGACTTAATAAAGTCGAAACAGTCTGTACGGTGTTCTGCATAGCGAACCATCCTTTGTGGGATTTACTTGTCAAGATTATTTTCTATAGTTATCGAATTTTATGCGATACATGCATTTATAATTGCCTTCAAGCAAAAATATAAATAATAATATATATATATATATATATATATATATATATAGTGTGGGATTGGCACTGTTTCAGCTTTTACTGGAGCGGTATGCCAAAGTGCAGTATTATGGAGAGAATGCTCAATATAATATAGAGCTATTATATAATATAATAAAAGATATTTGAACTTAAAATCCCAACGTCACCTTACGAAAGTTTGCGGTTACGCATGCATGAAACCAAATGGTCGTGACTGTTCCTATGTCATTAAATATATAAAACCTTCATATATTCATTTTTTATTGTATATATATATATATATATATATATATTATATATATATTTCATATATAATTTTTTTACATATATATATATATATATATATATATATATATATATATATATATATATAGTTGTAAAAAAGTTATTCTCTCTACCGCGGTTTCGGTGTTCAAGGTACACCTTCCTCAAGAGAAATCAAGAGTTATCCTGAGGAAGATATACCTGGAACACCGAAACCATGGTAGAGAGAAAAAAATTTCTACAACTATAAATGCTCTATATTTTACGAAATATATTGAGCCCTTTTGGATTAACTACTTATACTACTACAATGAAAACGTGATAGTAATCTGTGGATATATATATATATATATATATATATACAGAGATGCTGATAGATACGCGTCCTGCGTCCCTGACGCACAAAAATCTAAAAGGTCGCAGAGAAATCGGATCCATGCGTCCCAGTGTTTTGCTTTTTTCTTCCCTCACCATTTCAAGCTAACTGTAAATACATTTCAATAGTTCCTTGGAAACGAACTACACAGGATAGGTTTCAAGGTAAGGGTTAGACGGTTTTAGTTGAGACCCATAAATTCTCCCGTGGATTCATTCAAAGCAAATATGTGTCCCAGGCAGCTCGAAATTAAAAAGCTATCAGAGAAAGAAAGAAAGAAAGAAAGAAAGAAAGAAGAAAGAATTGTCGGAAAGAAAGAAAGAAAGAAAGAAAAAGAATTGTCGGAAGAAAAAGAAAGAAAGAAAGAAAGAAAGAATTGTCGGAAAGAAAAAGAAAGAAAGAAAGAAAGAATTGTCGGAAGAGAAAAAGAAGAAAGAAAGAAAGAAAGAAAGAAAGAAAGAATTGTCGGAAGAAAAGAAAGAAAGAAGAAAAAAGAATTGTAGAAAGAAAGAAAGAAAGAAAGAAAGAAGAAAGAAATTGTCGGAAAGAAAGAAAGAAAGAAAGAAAGAAAGAAAGAAAGAAAAGAAAAGAAAGAAAAAGAAAGAGAAGAAAAAAAGAAAGAAAAGAATTGTCGGAAGAAAAAGAAAGAAAGAAAGAAAGAAAAGAAAGAATTGTCGGAAGAAAGAAGAAAGAAAGAAAGAAAGAAAGAAGAAAGAAAGAAAGAAAGAAAGAAAGAAAGAAAGAAAAGAAAGAAAGAAAGAAAGAAAGAAAGAAAGAAAGAAAGAAAGAAAGAAAGAAAAGAAAAAAGAAGAAGAAAAAGAAAGAAAGAAAGAAAGAAAGAAAGAATTGTCGAAGAAGAGAAAGAAAGAAAGAAAGAAAGAAAAAAAGAATTGTCGGAAGAAAAAGAAAGAAAGAAAGAAAGAAAGAAAGAAAGAATCGGAAGAGAAAGAAAGAAAGAAAGAAAGAAAGAATTGTCGGAAGAGAAAGAAAGAAAGAAAGAAAGAAAGAAAGAAAGAATTGTCGGAAGAAAAAGAAAGAAAGAAAGAAAGAAAGAATTTTCGGAAGAAAAAGAAAGAAAGAAAGAAAGAAAGAAATATACTTGATAGACCTCGACGTATATATTTACACAAGTTTTCTATTTCGACAAATATTGTTCCTTTCTCCGTTTTATAATTATTTTTGTCACTCAGCCAGTTCTTTTCCCGCCTCTGGATCGTGTTAGTTTTCTCTCAACGGACCTTACCCCCCACCCCTCACCTGATTTGTATTCATGTCCAACGGTAAATCAACATCGATTTGCTTATTCCAAGTTAAAACCTCATTATCACCTTCGTCGATAAAAATAGAATTCATTCTCAAAATCCATTTTGGGGGATTTACATATTTCATAATAATCTATAATACTATGCCGAAAGTTTGTGTGTGTGTGTGTGTGTGTGTGGTTGGCTGGTTGGCTGGAATAACGGCATGCCAACCCTTGCTGGGTTATTTTATGCCGAAGACGTTTTGTTTTATTCATTCTTCATGGTGTTAAGTATCTGGCAGCCATCCTTAGTTCCAGATGTAGCGAATAAGTAAGCAAGCCAATAAGAATCCGGTGTTAAAGTATTCTTTGTAAGTCCGTCGTCCAAGAGAATCCAAGTGTCAATGACATAAGCTCAGAATGGGGTCTATTAATACAGCAGAAGCAGCAGCAGCAGTGCCAGTGATTGGACAATAGAAATGCCTTCGGTGGTCACGTGGTAGTCAACGGGTCTATATTTAGGAGTGACCGTTTGCATCATGCCTTATATCAAAAATAATTCAACACATGGTACTAAATTTTTTTTAAACACAATTTTTTAAACACATTTTTAAAAAACTTGTTGTCTATTTAACCCATTGATGGAACCCTAACAGGTATTACCACTCCGGGTCAAAGTGGACCTGGGAGTAATGGTGATTAAGGGATACTGTGCGTGTGTGTCTTCCCGTTATTTCTCGTTTTATTATTAGGTGTCATTTTAGCGGGGCTTAGAATGCGCTGCAAATTTGGTTGTCTTAGGTAGAACACTCAACTACATCTGATGGCGAGGCTCCTATTCTGGAACTCTGGGGAGTGTGGAATACCACTTCGGTTGAATATTCTTATTATTATAATATTCTTAGTAGACAGAAGATAATAATAATAATAATAATAATAATAATAATAATAATAATAATAATAACAAAATGAAAAGATGGACAAATATCTGGACCTTGCCAGAGAACTGAAAAAGTTATGGAATATGAAAGTCAAAGTGATACCAATTGTAGTTGGTGCACTTGAAACGGTCCTAAAAGGATTGGAAAAGGGATTGGAAAATCTGGACATCAGAGGAAAGATTGAAACCATCCAGAATACTGCACTGCTGCAATCTGCCAGAATACTCAGAAAAGTCCTGGAGACCTGCGGAGACTTGCTGTCGCTCAGACTCCAGTGAAAGACCATCAGCTAATGCTGACGTGAAAACTCAAAAATGAATAATAATAATAATAATAATAATAATAATAATAATAATAATGAATCGAGACCACAACGTTGTTACGATCGGCTAGAATACTCAGAAGAGTCCTGGAGACCTGAAGAGACTTGCAATTACCCAAACTTCAGTGAACTAACTAATATTGGAAAAATAAGATATTAATCATCTACCCTTGGTAGCAGGGGGTCAATCAGGCAATACCCAATATCGTAGTTTGGCGCCTAAATTGAGTCCCTTCCTAGTCACTTGTGGTGTTGACCATCACGACAGCAAGACGAATTTCAGCAGATAAGTCTGGCTGCAACGCCATTAAGTTTGCGAGTTGTATTTTTAAAAATTATGTTTGTTCTTTCATTTATTTGTTGAGTCTTCTTCATTTGAATTTGAAAACCTATCTGTTGATGCAGGAAAATATATGGTGCCCAGCAAAAAAGACCATACTAACTCTGATGTAGAAAAACTTGCAAGGAGTTAAATAATTGACAATATTTCATCTAAACAATAAAATTTAATTAAAAAAAACTTGTGTGTTTATTTATTCTTCTTTGAAATGTAATATATGTATATAGGAAGTGTAATATATGTATATTGAAATGTAATAATTGTACCATGTAATAATTGTGTGTTTATTTATTCTTCTTTGAAATGTAATAAAAAATGAAACACTGGTTTCACCAATGTTTGTGCTGTGATGAAAATTCAAATCAAATGAAAGGATAAATAAATATATATATTTCTTTTTTATTTGTTTGTTTGTGTTTTGAAATGGCAACTGGAAAGACGACAACAACAACAATAAATTCTGAAACTATCCAGAAAAAAGTCCCCACGGATTATCTTCATTAAAAATCCCATTTATTTCGCTCCCTTTGTGCTCAACATGCAATAAATAATCCTTTCTCCGATTTTTATCCATCAATTACTTTGAGATCAACGAGTAGCATTGATAATTTTTTATCTTATTTAAATGATTTACGTGATTCTACATCTACACATGTGCGCGTGCACACAGATAGATATGAACAGACTACAACATATCTTATTATAATGGAGATTGTGTGTTTTTCTGACTGTAACCGAAACTATATTACTACTCAAGTTACAATTCCCTTAGTTATTGACATCGGATTCTCTAATGATTTGATTTTATTTAACCTCAATAAAATCGCTTTACATTATTAATACTGTTAACCATATCTACATGATATTTTCCACGTACCCCACTTGTACGGGTCAGGCACAAAGGCCCTATTTATGTGGGACCACCCACAAGCCGAGACTCATGGGGTGGTGGGTGAAAAATTGCGTCGAGCCCGTCGGCATTCCCCCTCAAGGGGGGCGCCTCAGGCACTGGGCAATAAACCCAGCCCTGCCCCTTTAAATCAAGGGGGCAGGTGTTGCCTGGGGGGATAGCCCCCTGGGATTGACGCTATTAACTCGTAAAGATCCAGGGCCGAAGCCACTGGACCCCCGGCGTTGACCATATCTACATGATATTTTCCACGTACCCCACTTGTACGGGTCAGGCACAAGGCCCTATTAACGTGGGACCACCCACAAACCGAAGCTCATGGAGTGGCGAGTGAAAAATTGCGTCGATCCAGTCGGCATTCCCACTCAAGGGGGGTGCCTCAGGCACTGGGCAATAAACCCAGCCCTGCCCCTTTAAATCAAGGGGGCAGGTGTTGCCTGGGGGGATGGCCCCCTCGGATCGACGCCGTTAATTATAGCAATGGTCCAGAGGCCGAAGCCACTGTTGACCATATCTACATGATATTTTCCACGTACCCCACTTGTACGGGTCAGGCACGAAGGCCCTATTTATGTGGGACCACCCACAAGCCGAAGCTCATGGAGTGGCAGGTGAAAAATTGCGTCGATCCCGTCGGCATTCCCCCTCAAGGGGGGCACCTCAGGCACTGGGCAAAAAACCCAGCACTGCCCCTTTAAATCAAGGGGGCATGTGTTGCCTGGGGGGATGGCCCCCTGGGATCGACGCTATTAACTCGTAAAGATCCAGGGCCGAAGCCACTGGACCCCCGGCGTTGGCCGGATCTGCATGATATTTTCCACGTACCCCACTTGTACGGGTCAGGCACAAAGGCCCTATTTATGTGGGACCACCCACAAGCCGAGACTCATGGAGTGGCAGGTGAAAAATTGCGTCGATCCCGTCGGCATTCCCCCTCAAGGGGGCGCCTCAGGCACTGGGCAATAAACCCAGCCCTGCCCCTTTAAATCGAGGGGGCAGGTGTTGCCTGGGGGGATAGCCCCCTGGGATCGACGCTATTAACTCGTAAAGATCCAGGGCCGAAGCCACTGGACCCCCACCCTGATGGGCGGGTTTACATACTAACAACATGCAATTACATTTATATATACAACAAAATAGCGGTATACAGTTTAAACGGAAAGGCTAATTTGCATATTGATATTAAAAATGTGATTTTAATAAATACGTGATTAGTATTATTGATTTCTAACTGTTTGGTTTTATTTTAATGAATATAAGCAAAAATCTCTTCAATGAATCTTAAATGAGATCCATTAACAAGAAAAAATAACTGTAATTTTATTCTTTACTTCCTCTTTTAACTAAATACTTAAATTAGAAAAAAATGACAATGAAAGACGAGAGTGATGGAAGAGTAAGTTTCAGCTGTTCTATTTTTCGATTATACTCCCTCTGTTTCAAATCTTTTTATCTGCATTTCCCATTTAGTTTCATTAGCCTTTCTAATTTAATACGATATTTTATTACATTAAAACTGAAATACTTGCACCCGGAGGGTGCATATATTTGCTAATAATAATAATAATAATAATAATAATAATAATAATAATAATAATAATAATACACGACTGGGTTGGGAAGGTGATCCACTGGGAATTATGCAAAAAAATTTAATTTTGACCATACAACAAAATGGTATACGCATAAACCAGAATCTGTTCTTGAGAACGAAAGAGATAAAATTCTCTGGGACTTTGAAATAAAAATGGATCACCTTATCCCAGCAAGAAGACCAGACCTAGTGTTAATAAACAAAAAAGAAAGAACTTGTCAACTGGTGGATTTTGCAGTTCCAGCAGATCACAGGGTGAAGCTAAAGGAAAATGAAAAAAATGGACAAATATCTGCACCTTGCCAGAGAACTGAAAAAGTTATGGAATATGAAAGTCAAAGTGATACTAATTGTAGTTGGTGCACTTGGAACAGTCCCAAAAGGATTAGAAAAGGGTTTGGAAAGTTTGGAAATCAGAGGAAGGATTGAAACCATTCAGAACACTGCAATGCTGCAATCTGCCAGAATACTCAGAAGAGTTCTGGAGACCTGAGGAGACTTGCTGTCACTCAGACTCCAGTGAAAGACCATCAGCTAATGCTGATGTGAAAAATCAAAAGGAGTAAATAATAATAATAATAATAATAATAGTAATAATAATAATAATAATAAGAAGAAGAAGAAGAAGAAAAAGACTCAGTAGTGTCCTGGAGACCCGAGGAGACTTGTCACTCCTGTGAAAGACCATCAGCTTACGCTGGTGTGAAAATAATAAAATGAAAAGATATGAACAGACTACGATAGATAGATAAATAGATAGATAGATAGATATTAACAGACTACAATAGATAGATAGATATTAACAAACTGCTATATATATAAAGGAAAGTTTTTGGTATGTACGTGTCGACGTATAACTCCAGAACGGGAGGTCACTCAAATTTTTGCATACACATTAATATTCTTCTAAGAACCACGCTAAATTTGGTTATTGATTTTTACTGATTAAGCGGTGTAATTAATTAATTAAGCCAAAATCACCCAATTTCCGGAACTGTCTGTATACCAGCCCCTGCTGATAATAAAATATTGTCTCAGCCTGCATTTTTGTTAGAGCGATATCAGCAGCGAACTTTTTAATTTTAGTGAATTAATTTTGCAGTCTAAGCCGTTCAGCTCGGAATTTATCGCCTATTTATGGCCCAATCTTTAACAATTTATATCGTTAGAAAGAAAAGAAAATAATCTTTCTAAATATGTAATTTGTATGAGTTTTTATCAATTAAATCATTTTTACAGCGAGTTAAAAAAAATGGCTTCGAATAGCTGCGCTGCCTGTTATTATCACGATACAAGCAGTGTAGTCTATGCCAGTCAGCTCGGAATCTCTCGCCTATTTATGGTCCAATCTTTAAAATATTTATATCTTTAGAAATAAGATGAAATAGTCTGTCTAAATATGTAATTTGTATGTGTTTTTATAGATTGAATTATTTTTACAGCGAGTTAAAAAAAATTGCTACGTATAGCCGATAAATAACCGATAATACGAATAAGGTTTTTTTTCCAGACTTAATTTGTCCATATTCTTAACTTATACACTCATTTTAATTTTAATTTTTGTTACATTATTTAAAAAAATATTTTAATTGTAAATAAAAAATATCATGAAAATCAGTTTACGTTTACATATTTGTATAAATTAAACTAACATTTTCATTCGAATAAAATGACTTTTAATTCTTTAATTTATCTATTCATTTTTATTGTTAGAGTTTTAAAGGGTTAAAAATAACAATAAAATTGACGAATGTCCTTAGAAACTGTTTTTCTTGGGGGGGGGTTCGTTAACTAATTATTTTCTAAAACCACGATAGAAAATCAACGGTGACTAATACGAACAAAATTTGGTGGATTTAAGCAGTCTGTGTACGCAACAATTAGTTGTGAGACAAAATTTATTTCAAGTATTTCCGACGATATCCAGTTATTGGAACTTTTCAAGAATTTTTTTTATATGTAAGTACGAAAAGCAAGTGCAACTTTTCAGTTCTTAAAAATTGACATGTTTAAATATCATAGATTTAAAAGGCGACATTTGAACTTTTATGAAAATTGTTGTTTTGTAATTAATACAAATTTTGTAATAAAACTAAATTTTAACTAGGGGGGTTTAGGGTTAGGGGTTAGGGTTAGGGGTTGGGTTAGTTTAATGGGAAAATACTAATGCTAAAAAAAGTCTTAATTTTTTACAGAACTACTGAAAACGTTTTTAAACAATGTGTTTTTAATATACTATCTTGAGTTTAAGCAAAAATAGATATTGCAATACGAAGTATTTAAATTTTCGATTCTCAGCTTCTTTTTATCGTTAGAGAACTGGATTTGAATTGTCGATACAAAAATTGAAATAAATAAATTACAATGTATTTCTAACTCATCAAGTAATTAAAAACTGAATTTAAAATTGTCCCCAAATACTATTATTTTCAAACTGGATTTTCAGTGAAACTTTTCGTAGACAACAATATTATATTTACAACAATGAAACTTGAACAAAGTTTATCTGTCTCATCGTCTAAAAGGGACAGGGACATATTTGTTACACCGTACCTGAGGCGCCTCAAAAGAGGAATGCTGATGAGATCATGCACTTTTTGCACTGGCCACAGCATGAGCTTCGGTTTATGCACTGGCCACAGCATGAGCTTCGGTTTATGCACTGATGAAAGCACTGGCCACAGCATGAACTTCGGTTTATGCACTGACCACAGCACTGGCCATAGCATGAGCTTCGGTTTATGCACTGGCCACAGCATGAGCTTCGGTTTATGCACTGGTCACGGCACTGGCCACAGCATGAGCTTCGGTTTATGCACTGGCCACAGCACTGGCCACAGCATGAGCTTCGGTTTATGCACTGGCCACAGCACTGGCCACAGCATGAGCTTCGTTTTATGGCGAGTTAATCATACCGAGCGGGGATCAGACATAACTACTATCCCCAATGGTATTAGCACTGTGTGAAATGCAAATGTTGCGTACTGGCATCAAATTCTATATGTTATATAGCGCCTTCTTCGCTAGTCTCAATCGTGTACGTTAGTACTGGGGTTTTCACTGTACCCAAAGCGATGTATGTTAGTAGTCAGCTACGACCGACTACTGGACTTCAATAACAACAGATACGTATGTACAAAGAGAGGACCCTTCTTCATTTTCTTCAGTGTGTGGGTGGTGAAGGCGCAGAGCTTACAATGAGTGCACGAGGGGTGGTTGCTGACGGGAGACGTGAAGTGTCCTCTCGGCTGCCGGCTGGCGTCTGACAGCTGTCAGCTCGACCCTCTGGCTTTTTGTATTGACGACACGCCTACGAATCTTTATCTTTTGATCTGATAAGGGACGTTTGTTATATATTTCTTTATCTTCACCCTGCTTCCTTGACCGGAAACCCTCTCTTCCGCTTTCTCTTTCTTTTTAAATATATATTTTTATCTTTCTCTTTGTCCCTCAGCCGGAAGTTCCATCTTCCGGGCGAGGACAATACAACACAAATAGCCTCGTCCATTTCCTATGATGATAACCATTACACCACGCGCCTCCATTATAACTCACCTACAAAGATCAAATTCATTCCACAATGGAAATAAGACGATGATATCCATAGGTGTATAGTTTTAAAGACGAAACTATTTTTCTTTTGCATGGGGTGGGTGGGGGGTTCTCATTTAATTCAGGATTACGTTTCTGAGATCTAAATATAAACTGTAAAAATGTCGACATTCCCAGCTCTTAATTTACAAAAGAATCACGTACAGAAAGTTGATACGTGCGAGTTAGCCGAGTTGATCTTCGAAATAGCCGCTATTGAGTCAGATATTTGATACTGGGTTGTCAACTCTTTCATTGATCAATTTCTTTTCTTTCGTTTCTTTTATTCTGAACTTACAAGTTGTGGAACGCTTTTCTCTAAATAGTAAAATGATTCTGGATAAACAATTTGAATCTCCGGCCTGTCGGCTGAGGCCGTACAATACGCCGACTGCATCTCTACAGAGGAGCAAAATACCCCGAAAGGAGACCCCTTTTGGCCTTGTTGTCCATCTGTGACAACAAGTGACACTTAAGGACGGAATCCTGGTGGATGAAATTATGAAATTATATGAAATTCAAACAGCTTCGTCCAGGAATTGAACTCGGGTCGACGAGTCCATTTCCTACGACTCTAACCATTTGACCACGCGCCTCCATATTATTATATATATTATATATATTATATGGTCATCCACAGACACCGTGTTTCGACTTATCAAGTCTCTTCAGTGTGACTAGACATTTGTAAGCTACCTACAGCCGGGATAGAAACCCGATCGATTCATCTTAACCGCTCAGCTATCGTCATCTACAGAACGCGAAGGGGATTTTAACTATTTAAATACACACATATGTATGTATGTAAAGGCCGCCATAGAGTGCTCCATCCTTTTTATAAGAGAGCGTTGCGTTTACGCTTTAGTTGGCTGTCGTCAGCGAAATCACCTCCAAAGTGCTCAACCCCAGGGGGATGGGGAGCACACACACACACATTTATTTATTTATTTATTTATTTATTAAATATAACTGTTTATACAGAGGTTTTCGGAAGCATTTACCTAAGGTTTCTAACTTTTGCCTACTTCAGAACGCTTATTTCATGCCTCTAATGTGTTTGTAAACAAACTGTTTACGGTTGAAACTAGGAACGCTATATATATATATATATACCAAACTTGTTGGTAAATCCTAGCGGTGAGAAAAAACCAGCAAATAGTTTGATTGTAAAAATATACTACCAAACATTACCCGGGGAGAAAAAAAATTTTGGAAAAAAGAAAAGACCAAGATAATCGTACCAACCAAAAATAATCTATTGGTACAATATTTGGCCAAAAGAAAAAAAAACAATTTATATGTATATATATATATATATAAGATATAAATTAATAAGTCATCCACAGACACGTGTTTCGGCGTTTCACGCCTCCTCAGTGTGGCTAGACACAATATGAATATATATATATAAGATATATATATTCATACAAAACCGCCAGGAAACTAAAGCTAATAAGTAAAAAGTGCTCAATACCTAAGTAGATTTATCTTTATATATATATATATATTATTGCTGCATGAACAACATTATCGATAAACACAACTTTAAAATATTAAATGGTAATAACAACAACCAGATTAATAGATGCAACTGTCGCCTTAAAAATGAATGCCCATTAAGTGGCAATTGTTTGGCTAACAACATCATTTACAAAGCCACAATCAAGGACAATGTAAATAACAACGAGGAAAAAACATACATTGATGCCACTGAAAACCATTGGAAAAGTAGGTGGTATAACCACAATTTAAGTTTTAACAACAAAAAATATGAAAACAGTACCACCTTATCAAAATATATATGGCAGATCAAAGAAAAAACGGGCAGAACACCTACAATAAAATGGGAAATAATAAAAAAGCCCAGGCATACAAAGGCGGACAACGTTGCGATCTTTGCTTAGAAGAAAAGTTGTGTATATTACAAAATGCAAGCAATTTGTTAAATAAGAGAAGTGAACTCGTTTCGAAATGTAGGCATTTGAAAAAATTTTTACTGTGTCACTTACCACCTGACCCTAATTGATCCCTGAATTTTCTCTCTCCTTTTATTTATTTAAAAAAAAAATTCATCTGAACACCGCGTGCATTAACACCAATGCAAGTTTGTTTGATTATAATGTTTTTTAAATACAAATTTAACGTCATGACATTACATCACGTGAATACAATCCACGTCACATTAACGTTAAACAAGCCACAGTTAAAAAAAAAAAATTTAGCTTTACATTTCCCATCGCGTGAAAAACGCTTCATATAAACGCTAAAAAATTTGATTTTTAACATCTCAACCATTTCACGACTGGTTTTTGACATCTCAACCACTGATCTCATCTGATGATTGGATTACCAAGAAACTTTAAGTTATGAGTGTGAAACCATAATATTACCATTGATTATAAATCTGCTCTGCTTTATTAGCATTGAGCACCTTTCCATGCAAATACTTTTCTCATTTTTTCATTCACTATTCATTATATATATATATATATATATATATATATATATATATATATATATGATTAATTATTTACTTAGAATTGAAGATGCTGAGGAAAGGTCCAGCCAATCCAAGGGTGATTTGTTTCATAGAATTTATTAAACATCTGGTCGATAACATATACCTGGCGGCCAGAATTTCCCCTATTATACGCCGCTATTGCCAATAAAACGTCACTAATGCTTATCTTATATATAATTTCATTGTTTTATTAAATATATTCTAAATTAGGTTATTTCCTATGGTTCTAACATACAAAGGGGAACCACTCTTGACTGATAAATTAATTATTTATCTATTGGTTTACTAGGAAAAAAGAAGATGGGGTTAGGGTTAGGGTTAGGGTTTTGGGTTAGTTTAATGGGAAAATAAATAATTTATCAGTCAAGAGTGGTTCCCCTTTGTTTATGTTAGACTTATAAGAAATAACCCTAAATTGTCTATAGAATGTTGTAACCTATTATTTAACAGCCTATAAAGCAGTTAACTTTTGCCTACTTTAAGCTGCTCACGGTGACTCTCCCACTACTACTGTAAAAAACTGATATTTAGTTTATTATAATTTTAGCAGGACGACTCAGATTACAATAATCTATATGACTTTATTTGAATAAAATGAGTTATGAGGTGAATAGATAGTGAACTTTGAAATATCCCATCATCAGGTAAAAAATACCTTGAAAAGTTGGTATAGCTATGGAAAAAGAATTTGGTAAGTAAAGAGTTAAATAACAGATCATAACATTTTACATTTTCAGATAGTTTTCAAGCGAGGATCCCAGGGTGGAGAGGTCTTGAGGGGCTCAGGGTATGTCCTTGCTATAAATAATCAAATTTGAGAGACCTACCAGTCTGATGGAGAGGGAAATTGAGGATATCTGGTATCTTCACTATTCATTATATATATATATATATATATATATATATATATATATGAGTCAATGCTCTCTGAGATAGTTTCTGGTCGACTTGATCATAAAACTGGTCCGTAAGTGCCTATTGAATATGGCACCAAAATTTCTGGACTTTTCACTGGATTGTTTTGTCCAATAAGAAAAAGGCTGCTCGTTACTTAACTCCACACATAGAAATAAACGTATTTTACTGATCAACAGAACCAACACCAGATATCTTGTTCACATTTTTTGTATGGAATACTCAAATGAATAGACTGCATGTACTCGTATATATCCACCCCATACATACATCATATATCTATGACTAATTACA
>CM042175.1:12385261-12400261 GCA_023376005.1 Doryteuthis pealeii
TCAGAGCATATCATTATATATCATATATTAGGAAGCGCGTGGTGTAATGGTTAAAGTCATAGAAAATGGACTCGTCGCCCCGAGTTCAAATCCTGGACGTGGTAATGGCATTTCACTTAGCGCTAATACCCTTGGGAAAGATATGAATTCTACCCTCCCTCCAGCTATGGGTAAATAGTAGGGCAGACTGGGCTCTTTAACCTTAGTTAGGCAACTGGTCTAGGAGAAGGAAAACTCTGAATTCAAACTTGTTGAACTCCGCTTAAAAAATGACCTCGTGTCACATCCTACTCGTGCGGAGGAGTTGGTAAATATATATATATCATATATTTATATACATCATTATTATATATATATATATATATATATATATATATATATATATATATATATATATATATATATGAAACACACAATGCTGTTAAAAAGAAAATATTTTATATTATATTCATACCTAATATTGAACAATATTTCGATTTATAAAAATCATCTTCAGAGCTTGTTTTTAATCCGGACTCATCGAGAGAGAAGCAGAAAATAATTTAAATTCAAAACGAAAAATATTGATTTTCCAAAAAGCGTACAAGTCATGCGATCGTTTCGTCATTAGCACATCCGCTACGACAAAACAATCGCAGGACTTAAGGAAATGAATCCGATGGTATAAGCAAAGATAAAAAGATATGAAAACACACAATGCTGTTAAAAAAAATATTTTATATCATATATATAAATATATATGGAGGCGCGTGGGCTAGTAGTTAGAGTCGTGGGAAATGGACTCGTCGATTCGAGTTCAATTCCTAGATGAAGCTGGTGGCATTTCACATAGCGCTAATACACCTGGGGAAGGGATGAATCCATATAATCTCCCTCCAGCTATGGGTTAAATAGTTGGGCACACTGGGCCCTTCAGCCTTGGGTAGGTAACCAGTCTAGGAGAGGGATAACTCTGAATTCAAAATTCCCTCCAGCTATGGGTTAAATAGTAGGGCAGACTGGGCTCTTCAGCCTTGGGTAGGTAATCAGTCTAGAAGATGGATAACTGAATTCAAAATTCCCTCCAGCTATGGGTTAAATAGTAGGGCAGACTGGGCCCTTCAGCCTTGGGTAGGTAACCAGTCTAGGAGAGAGATAACTCTGAATTCAAAATTCCTGAGGTCGGTCGTTGATTGGGTTTGTGGCAACCCTTGATGCACCAATTCTTTCCTATCGACTGTACCAAAAAGTGTGGATGGTCCAACACAAGCCTTCACCACTATAAACAAATCACTGTGTGGGTGTGCATTGTGTGTGTGAACCCTCATGCGTCGAAAATCGACGAGAGAGTCCATTATATATATATATATATATATATATATATTCTCTGTGTGTATGAATGTCTGTTGATCTATCTATCTTGTTCTTTTCATATATAGCAATTTGATTCAATTCATATTTGTCTATCTAAATATCACACTCAACAACAACTCATCATTTTCTTAAGTTCTAATAATCTTATTATAATGGAGATTGTGGGTTTTTCTGTCTGTAACCGAAACTATATTACTATACAAGTCACAATTCCCTTTGTTATTTACATCACATTCTCCATGGTTATATTTTTTTTATTTAAACCTCAATTATTAGTAAAATTGTTTTACATCATTAAGACTGTTAACAATATTTACATACTAATAACCTGCAATTATATTTATATATTCAACGAAATAGCGGTTTACAGTGTGAATGGGAAGGCTGATTTGCATATTGATCTTAAAAAATTTGATTTTAATAAATATATGCTTAGTATTATTGATTTCTAATTGTTTGGTTTTATCTTAAGAAATATGAGCAAAAATCTCGGGGATAAATCTTAACAGAAATCTATTAACATAAAGAAATAACTGTAATTTTATTCTTTTCTTCCTATTTTAACTAAATAGTTAAATTAGGGAAATTTACCACTGAAAGACGGGAGTAAGGGAAAATGGTGGAACAGTTAGTTTCAAAGTTGTTCTATTTTCCGATTATACCCCCCTCTGTTCCAAATATTTTTATCTGAATTCTTATTCAGTTTCATTAGCCTTTCTAATTTAACATGATATTTTATTATACTAAAACTTAAATACTTGCACCCAGAGGGTGCATATATTTGCTAGTCTAAGTAATAGGATTTACTCAGAAGACACACACACACACACACCACCACACACACACACTACACACAACACACACACCACACGCACACGCACACACACTACACACACACACACACTACACACAACACACACACACATTACACACACACACACACTACACACACAACATACACACACACATACACACACGCACACACTACACAACACACACACACACACCACACTACACACAAAACATACGCACACACATACACACATACACATAACACACACACGCACACACATACACACACAAATACACACACGCTACACATACACACACATACACACACACACTACACACAACACACACGCACACACATACACACACACATACACACACGCTACACACACGCTACACACACACACACAGACATACACACACACATACACACACGCTACACACACACATACACACATACACACACAAATACACACATACACACACAAATACACACACGCTACACATACACACACATACACACACACTACACACAACACACATGCACACACATACACATACACACACACGCACACACATACACACATGCTACACACATACACAGACATACACACACACATACACACACGCTACACACACACATACACACACACACACATACACACACACATGTTCGCACGCACATTCTCTCTCACACGCACACAATCTACGCACAACTGCCAAACTGGTTCACTCTCATCACCCCTAACCTGAAGCTTCCGCTTGGGCTCTATTTAAGGCTTTTAATAATTCGTTTTAAACTCTGGGCCAAATGGTTGAACATCTTGGAGAAAAGGAAAGAAAGACTTAAATGAGAGAGGGGGGGGAATTAAATGAGGGAAAATAAAATTAAAGGGTGGGGAGATTGGCAAGAGAGGAAAGGTGCAGAGGTACCAAAATGAATAAAAAGAAAGAAAGAAAGAAAGAAAGAAAGAAAGAAAGAAAGAAAAAAGAAAGAAAGAAACGAATTGTAGAGAGTAAGAGAAAAAGAAAAAAGAGGAAATGAAAAGGAAAGAGAAGGAAAAGGAATGGAAGAAAGAGGGTGAAAATATTTTTTATAAAAGCGACAAAGAAAGAGAAGAATAACACTGGTTTACAAAGAAATTGAGGCAAGCAAACGTGGTATCGGGTTAGCTCAGTCGGTAGAGCGTTCGGCTAGAAACCACAAGGTTCCTAGTTCGATACCGGTCCTCGCCAACTCAGCGTATGAGTAGCACAGGGATCTGTGCGGTAAAGTAAGGAGCTTATGGTAGGTGTGGCGCTCCACCTCAGATGCTAAAAACAATCTCCTTTGTCTAGCGCTATTGAAAAGGGGATAGACTCCCTCGCTGACTGGCTGATACCGACTTTAGGCCGCTCCGACGACTTTACTTATATATATATATATATATATATATATATATATTATATGAAGATAGGAAGGTTGGAGTAAAATCCGACAGTATGAGTTAAAGTAAAAGGAAAGTGAACAAAAAATAATAACTCAAACAAGTCAGAGAGAGGAAATATTTCGTCCTTCTAAGAAGGACTTCTTCAGTCAATTGACTTTTATTCAAAGCAAAAATTACGTACACGTGTGTGTTTTGATGAGGGGGTTAGTTAGTAGCGGAAATGAGGGGTACGGAGGTTAGGGGAGAAATAAGGAATGTGGATAACAGGAATGAAGTGTGGGGAAAGTTTACAGGAAGCAGGGAGGAGGCTAGGTGCTAGATGGGAAAAGGTGTTGGTCTCCTCTCCTCCTTATCACCCCTATGAACTTTACCCTCCGTAAAGTTCATAGTGGTGGAGTGTTTGATGCCAGGGGATGATAAGGAGGAGGGGAGAGTTGAGTGACCTTAGGTCACTGGGTCAGTTTTATGGTAGAGTAGGAGGGAGAATTTTGATTCCTTGTGGGGGTGGAGGGTTAGGATTAAATGAAAAAAAAATTCCATGCTGTTGTATACATATACTGATGAACTTTAATTGCTTTTACATGGACTGAAACCCCTTCAGCGGGGGAGATGTAGACGCTTATCATACTTTTGTTGTTTATGTTTCAGGCATTGTTGGGTGATCTCCGTTTACCTGATTGATCTCACAATTCGCCAGTTCTACTAATTCTACAGCTGTTATCATTCAAATTTTATTTCTTAATTATCTTCACGAATATAAATCAAATCTCTATTATTTTTGCTCAAAAAACAAGCCTTGATGATATTTAATGTGTATATATATTTACTTTGTCGTAAATTGTTTTATTTTCGAAGTTTCCTCCGGACATACATATTCACGCAACTGCCCTTTATATATGTATAGATATTCCAATTAATTTCAAGACCAAGAAAGCGAATATAGAACAAACCCCTCTAAGATTATCTTGGACAACGATACATGTGGTTTAGGATTCCACATCAAACATTTTCAATTTTTTTATACGCAAATCTTTTTTGGTTTCATCTGTTGAATGATTAGCTGAGGCCGCCTTCCGGTCAGAGAACGAGACACGACATTCCTCCTTACGGTGAAAGTAAATAACCGAAGGCTGACCCTTAAAAGAAAGTAGAACACTGACGACCAAGAGTTGAACATTTTTATAACCCAGAACTATTCAGAGAAATATGAAGACACCGAGATCAATTTAAAAACAATGATAGAATTAAAAAGAATAAGACGCAACAAAAATAATTATATGCAAAAGACAGTTCGTTGAATCAACAACAATCTTTATGCACACACACACATATATACATATATATTTGTGAATAAAAAGGTCTTAAATACCAGGGGTATCGTGATTATTGACCAGAGAGAGAGAGAGAGAGAGAGAGAGAGAGAGAGAGAGAGAGAGAGAGAGAGAGAGAGAGAGAGAGATGCCTGTATATGTCTCCTATATTATACAACTGAGGAGGTGGGTAACCTGTTCGGGAAAAAAAAAATTGAGATTCAAATATACTTTACTGCACTTGACCTTGTGCCACATCCTGCCCGATGCCGAGGGGTTAGTCAACCAGTGTAGAAAAAGAAAAAATTATTTTCAATGTGTCAATACTTAAGCATTTCGGTATATTGTACCATCTTCAGGACATTGTTAAGTAATGTTTATGTGAGGGATAAAATGAAAGATGTTAAGTGTATAGTGAATGTGTAAATATGATGTTATTAACCGTAAATTTTTATATGCGCGTTTGTTTACGAAAGCCAATGACGTGATCAATGCATGTGCAAAAATGGAAGGTGAAGATCATATGATGACGCATGCATTAACGTGAATAGGCGGAGAACGAAAAGTTAACAATACGTCATATCGTTGTTAACTTTTCGTTCTCAACCTATAAATATTACAATATACCTAAATGCTTAAGTATTGACACATAAAATTGTTTCCCCTAATCATAACATCCTGTGTTTGTTATATTTTTAAAATATTTTCTTCTCATATATATATATAACTAAATATTTTCTTCTCATATATATATATAACTAAAAAGATTTTCATCTCCTGTCACATATAAAAACATCCATCATTTTCTTCACCCCAAGAGACATCCTGATGAAGGTTCAATGTAACCGAAATGTTTTAAGCATCGATTATTAAATTCATCCCAATTTCGGAATACTTGTTTTTTCAAATTTTCTTTATATATATATATATATATATATATATATATATATATATAGGCAGTACTACTATTTAACTGATACTGTATATATAGGCAGTACTGCTTATTTAACCAAATATATATATATATATATATATATATATATATATATATATATATATATATGTGTGTGTGTGTGTCTGTGTGTGTGTGTATTTAGGCAGTATTTTTTCTTGTAGGCATATATTGTTAAATAATGCAGCCATTTCTGTCTGCAAGTTTTGTCCTTTGTTTTTTCGTATTGCCGGATTATTTTTGTAATATCTGGCGAGAATTGGCTGATGTATTTGCCATATGTCATAGACCGAGTACTTTCTGCCCTATCGTATATATATATATATATATACACTAGCAAATATATGCACCCTCCGGGTGCAAGTATTTAAGTTTTAATGTAATAAAATATTGTATTAAATTAGAAAGGCTAATCAAACTAAATAAGAATACAGATAAAAAGATTTGAAACAGAGGGAGTATAATAAAAAATGGAACAACTGAAACTTACTCTTCCATCACTCTCGTCTTTCATTGTTATTTTTTCTAATTTAAGTATTTAGTTATAGAGGAAGTAAAGAATAAAATGACAGTTATTTTATCTTGTTAATGGATTTCATTTAAGATTCATTGAAGAGATTTTTGCTTATATTCATTAAAATAAAACCAAACAGTTAGAAATCAATAATACTAAGCACATATTTATTAAATTCGATTTTTTAATATTAATATGCAAATTAGCCTTCCCGTTCACACTGTAAACCGCTATTTTGTTGTATATATAAATATAATTGCATGTTATCAGTACGTAGACATAGTTAACAGTATTAATTATGTAAGACAATTTTATTAATGATTTAGATAAAAATAAAATCATGGAGAATGTGATGTAAATACCTAAGGGAATTGTGACTTGAGTAGGAATATAGTTTCGGTTACAGACAGAAAAACACACAATCTCCATTATAATAAGATATATATATATATAGGCAGTACTACTACTTAACCGATACTGTATATATAGGCAATACTGTATAAATGTAAATTCGAATTTCGTCGATAAGCTAATTATCTATATTTGATCTCTGCTGTTTAGCCCTTCAGTCATTTTTTGTCCCAACTGACTTTTGATTGGCGTTCGTAAATACCGCCAATCAAAAGACGCTCAGTTGGGAAAGAAACATGGCCGAAAGGCTAAACAGTCAGAGCCATTTAAATGTATCAATATAGCTATATTCTCTACTTTTTATGCACAAGCTGTCAAAAACAATTGTGAAGTATGAGTTGGGGGAGGGGCTGAAAAGTTCATAGGCTGAAAAGCTCACAGGTTGGTTATTTTATGCCGAAGATGTTTCGTTTTATTCATTCTTGATGGGTATTCAATTCTTTTTGTCGACTGGTTGGATTTTATGGTATGTCAACCCTTGTTGGGTTATTTTATGCCGAAGACGTTTTGCTTTATTCATTCTTGTGGGGTATTCAATTCTTTTTGGTGACTGGTTGGATTTTATGGTATGTCAACTCTTGTTGGGTTATTTTATGCCGAAGATGTTTCGTTTTATTCATTCTTAATGGGTATTCAATTCTTTTTGTCGACTGGTTGGATTTTATGGTATGTCAACTCTTGTTGGGTTATTTTATGCCGAAGATGTTTCGTTTTATTCATTCTTGATGGGTATTCATTTTTTAAAACTCAGTTGCTAGAGATTGAATGTTAAGAGGACTCCACCGAAAAAAATTAATGTTTCATTCATTGTTCATTTCTGTCTTGGTACATACAGCTTCAGTCTCGATACTTTTCGAATGCACATCATATACAAGAATTGATTAAAAAGTCCTCAGCCTGGTTGGTTGGATTTTACGGCATTTCAACCCTTGTTGGGTTATTTTGTGACGAAGACATTTTGTTTAATAGTATTATCTGCGTTATTCGGACTATTGTCCTCATCTTTATTGTTATTTGTACAACATTTCGGCCAATATACCCTCCGGCCTTCTTCGGGTATTTCTTTTCGGACTCGGGAACCTTCTTTTCGAACTCGGGAACTTTCTTGTCGTAATCGGGAGCCATCACGGAACTTTGAAGTTAACCCTTTATTCAATCCACGGGGGTATCCTGTTCCCGAGTTCGAAAAGAAGGTTCCCGAGTCCAACAAGAAATACCTGAAGAAGGCCGGAGGGTATATCGGCCGAAACGTTATACAAATAACAATGAAGATGGGGACAATAGTCCGAATAACGCAGATAATATTAATCATCAAGCCTCATCTCAAACATTCAGAGAAATAGTGTAGATAACAATAATGATGAGGACAATAGTCCGAATAAAGCAGATAATAATAATCATCAAGCCTCATCTCAAACATTCAGAGAAATAGTGTAGATAACAATAATGATGAGGACAATAGTCCGAATAAAGCAGATAATACTAATCATCAAGCCTCATCTCAAACATTCAGAGAAATAGTGTAGATAACAATGAAGATGAGGACAATAGTCCGATTAACGCAGATAATATTAATCATCAAGCCTCATCTCAAACATTCAGAGAAATAGTGTAGATAACAATAAAGATGAGGACAATAGTCCGAATAATCCAAATAATCCAAATTATCAAGACTCATCTCAAACATTCAGAGAAATAGTGTAGATAACAATAATGATGAGGACAATAGTCCGAATAATCCAAATAATCCAAATTATCAAGCCTCATCTCAAACATTCAGAGAAATAGTGTAGATAACAGTGAAGATGAGGACAATAGTCCGAATAACGCAGATAATACTAATCCCCAAGCCACATTCAGAGAATAGTACATTTTGTTTATTCATTCTTAATGAGTATTCACATTTTTTATACTCTATTTTGTATCTATTTAACCCACTGACGTGACCCTAACAAATAAAGTACTACCACTCCGGGTCAGACTGGTCCTGGAAGTACTCCACATTCCCCAGAGTTCCAGAATTGGAACTTCACCATTAGATGCAGTTTACCGTCATATACAGGACACAGAGAGATTAGAAAATGTTGATTGATTGACCCTCAGTAAATGTAAATGAAGACGTGTGTTGAGCTTAGCAACTTATACAATAAACTAATGATTTCATGATGTCTCGGCTTCTCATAGATAAGTCAGTGCCAATTCTCCATACATTTTGATCAGCATTTTTTTGTTGCAAAAAAAAACAAAACAAAAAAAAAACAGGATTGAACGCCCTATATACTCACTATACCTAACTCCGTGCTATCTCTAAACAGAAAACTCCACCCAAGAATAATATTTGAAGATATGGATTTTGTTTTGTTTTGTTTTGTTTTGTTTTGTTTTACGGCATATCAACATCGGTGGGTCATTTAATGCCGATAAAGTTTTGAAATAAATTCATTCTTAATGCATAATACAATTTTGTTTATAAACTCATGTTTTTCTATTTAACCCATAGATGGGACCCTAACAGGTACTACCACTCCGGGTCAGAGTGGACCAGGGAGCAATGGTGATGAAGGGGTGCTCCACATTCCCCAAACCTCCAAAACTGGAACCTCACCATCAGATAGAGTTTAACGTCATTCCCAGGACATATAGACCCTCAGTCACCGTCTTCTAGCACCCATATAAAAAGGGGTTGGGGCTTGCCATAAGGGCAATAGGGTTGGGAAAATCATATAGGTGCTAGGGCTTGACGTGATCAGCCGATTGATCGGAGGGGCCTCTCCGACCGCCCGTCTAGCCCAAGATAGTGACAAAGTGGAGTATTGCAAGTCATGGACTGCTCAGCCATCTGGGTTCTATCCTTAAGCATCACGGGTCGCCACCCACGGCCAACAGGTGGCCCCATTTGGGGATTCTTACCCCTCTGCAGCGGTGCAGTCGGTGCATTCTAACGCCCCACCGACAGGGCGGTAAAGATATGGAGGATATTAAAAGATATATCAGCAGATATAACCCCATAGAGACAGATTTCAGGGATGCTTTGACCAATAGAAAACTCACTGGAATAAATGTACTGAATTTCAAGGGGACTCTACTGAAGAAAATGAATGTTTCATTCATTGTTCATTTCTGTCTTGGTACATACAGCTTCAGTTTCGATATTTTTTGAATGTACTTCACCTACAAGAGTTGATTAACATATCCTCAGCCTGGTAAAGTGGTATTAAGTTTTGTTGGAAAGATTTACTGTATATTCAGTCTATATTTTTCATAGTCACCACTGAATTAAGTGCCATAGATAGGTAGTTGGATTTTACGGCATGTCAACCCTTGTTGGGACATTTTATGACGAAGACGTTTTGTTCTATTCATTCTTGGTAGGTATTCAATTCTTTTTGTTGGCTGGTTGGATTTTACGGCATGTCAAACCTTGTTGGGACATTTTATGCCGAAGACGTTTTGTTCTATTCATTCCTGATGGGTATTCAATACTTTTTGTTGGTTGGTTGGATTTTACGGCATGTCAACCCTTGTTGGGACATTTTATGCCGAAGACGTTTTGTTCTATTCATTCCTGATGGGTATTCAATACTTTTTGTTGGTTGGTTGGATTTTACGGCATGTCAACCCTTGTTGGGACATTTTATGCCGAAGACGTTTTGTTCTATTCATTCCTAATGGTATTCAATACTTTTTGTTGGTTGGTTGGATTTTACGGCATGTCAACCCTTGTTGGGACATTTTTATGCCGAAGACGTTTTGTTCTATTCATTCCTGATGGGTATTCAATACTTTTTGTTGGTTGGTTGGATTTTACGGCATGTCAACCCTTGTTGGGACATTTTATGCGAAGACGTTTTGTTCTATTCATTCTTGGTAGGTATTCAATTCTTTTTGTTGGTTGGTTGGATTTTACGGCATGTCAACCCTTGCCGGGTTATTTTATGCCGAAGACGTTATGTTCTATTCATTCTTGGTAGATATTCCATTTTGTTTTAAACTTAATTTTTTGAACACCTTTTTTAAAACTCATTTTTTTCTATTCAACCCATAGACAAGACTCTAAAGGGTAGTACCACTCCGGTTCAGAGTGGACCTGGGATTAATGGCGATGAAGGGGTACTCCACACACCATAGCTCCAAAATTGGAACTTCACCATTAGATGCAGTATAACGGCATGCCCAGGACACTCACATGATAACGTCGTATCTGCTGTTAATAACTTTTTTAACCAATAAGAACCAAGCACTGCAACGGAGAGAGGAGACGTGTGGAACTGCAATGGGGACTATGTTGAAAAAGTGCGATGGATGGATGGTTAGATTTTACGGCATGTCAACCCTTGTTGGGTCATTTTATACCGAAGACGTTTTGTTTTCATTCTTGATAGGTATTCGATTTTAATCACATAAGCAACAGCAGGTACTAGTCACATTCCATGAGAGTATATTGGTCAGCCCGCCAGATAACTAAAGTTAAGCAGTAATAATACTTAATTAGGTGAGCACTTAAGTTGTTACATAATTATTAGATTCCTAATACTTATGTACAGTAGTGTAGAAACCAAAATGGCTGTTATAAGTTCAGCCGGCGGCCTTGAAGGATTGAATGACAATGCTTGACCTCAGTCCTGATCTTCCTTCCAGTGGATACCGTGAGAATCGGTGGAGAAGACCCTCTTCCGGTTTAGATTAGAAAGAGATTTTAGACAGATCGGCCAAAACCACGACAGTGGTAAGTCGTGTTATGCACGCTGCCGACTCAATCTGCGCAGGTAGTCTGGTGGGGATTTCAAAATAAAATATGATCTAAGTAAATCGAAGTATTGTGTTATTATCTAAAAACTACCAATGACACAGGGCTTCTGATAAAGAGAAATCCCCAATGGAAGACCAGACACGAAGTCCCCAAGACGAAGTCCAGACGTTAGAAGAAGAACGTAAGATAGAAAAGATGAACAGAAGAAAAATAGAAGTAAGAAAGTAAAAAGAAGAGTATACAACAAAGTAAGTACTGTAAGCAACCTGAGTCCTTTGTGTATCAAAATGACTTGATTCAGCATTTAATGACCTGAAAAGGGTTGATATACCATAACAACCAATGCCTATGAACTTTTCAGTCAACCCTCGTATTCTCAACACCTTTGTCAGCTTGTCATGTTTATCCGTGCTAAACGTGGCAAATTGTCTGTGATAATGGCGGCACAAAAGAGAAAAATATTGTGTGATTCCTATTGAACATGCTATGGGCTGTATATGTATTAGCGTTAATAATTCGTTCTTTTTTTAATGAAGCTAGCGTGTTGTTGGCTTTATGTTCAATAGAAACTCTGTATCGTCACGCAGCAAAGCTTTGATGTTCAAGAACAAAGACGAGACGTTTAGAGAACAATGGTTGACAAATTGTAATTCCGCAGTACATTATGTCTCTTAATAAGAAAAAAATTCAATATGGCCGACCAGCAAAAAAATGATATCTATCAGTTATTTTCGTGTGTGGATATCATTTAGAGCAGAGTTTTTCAGCCGGTATGCCGCGGCACACTAGTGTACCGTGAAGCGTCCGTGTGTATGCCGTGAGTGTTGAGGACGGTTGATCATCCTCTTAGATTTTTATTCTATTACTTTAATATTTTTTGTTTTAATTAAATATTTTTTTGTTTTAATTGAATATTTTTCGCACTCTTAGAACAGATTTTTTCAACCCTGTCTTAGAAACAGGTATTTTTACTTTAACATGATTAATTTTTTGTGAAAATTTATATTTTTACTCAATTTAATATTTTTCTTATTTTACTTTAACATTTAAATATTTTACTTTAATATATTTTATTATTTTAATGTTTTTGCACACCTGTTGAAAAACTTAGAAACTGTTATTTCTACTTAAGTAATTTCTTTGGGAAAATTCATACATTTTATTCCATTACACGCGGGACACTGCTGGAGAAGCAAGGACGAACTCATAAGCGACGTCCTCCTGTGGAAGCCAGCACATGGACAAGCCAGTTTGGGCCGACCAGCAAAAACGTACATTGATCAGCCCTGTGCGGATGCAGGATGCTGCATAGAGGACCTCCCGAGAATGATGAGCGATAGGGACGGATGGAGAGAGATAGTCATGAAACGCGACATGATGATGATGGTATACTGATGGTGTACCTCGATCAATTTATTGGTCAGCTCACTGTGTCGTGAGATGAAGAAGGTTGAAAAACTCTGGTTTAGAGGAGTTACCAAGAGTGATGGGTGGTGAGAAAGAATCTATGCTATCTGTATGACTTGATGATGATACTTATTTAAAGCGTACTATAAAGAAATGAAGAAGACACAAGCGGCAGTACTCCTAGGTTTGAAGTATGGAGTTAACCACGAGTGTGGCAGACAGGTTGAGAGTTAAAGAAATAAAACGAACAACTAGAAATATGAATAAAAGACTGTATTACATATAAAGAATTGCAAACTTTAGTTCGTTTGCGCAAATAAACTTGTCACTTATCTGGTGTATCCTGAGATATGGGGTATTAACGGAGACCTTGCTACGGCCCTCTGTTCCGTTCGGATATGATGGACCTGCTTTGCGTCCGACTCCGATTCTGGTTGTCTGTTGAAGAAGAGGAGCGACCCTAATTTAGGTCTGTCCCCAGTGCTAGCTGGATCAGAAGAGGTGGCATGAGTTTGCTTATTCGGCTTTGCCGCCAAAGTATGCTGGCTCATGATTGGTTGGTTTGAAACAGAGGCTCGCAGACAAAGGACGATAACCCCCATACCCCAGAATTCTCAATAGTACTGATGGAGCCATTTAACACATTGACTACCAGATTTTCTTGGGATTGTTTTTACCTGTATGATAGGATATTTCAAATTCCACTATCTGTTTACCCTTTTTTTATAATACTTAAAAATCAAAATTCCTTATGTAATTTCACAGAAATCTATCTATCTATCTATCTATCTTGTAGAACAATGGTTGACAAATTGTAATTCCTCTGTGAATTATGTCTCTTAATGTGAAAAAAAAAAAATCAATATGGCCGTCAGTCTGAAAATTTCCAAGAATGACGACCGATAAGGACGGGTGGTGAAAAAGAGCCAAGGAAATCCGTGCTATTAGCACGGCTTGATGATGATGATGATGATGATGATGATGATGATGATGATACTTAGTTAAAACCTACTGAAAGAGTTATTTAACTACCAAACCTCCCCCACAGCTGTATCAAATTTTCTTTGCACTTTTGTTTACCTGTATAATGGGATATTTAAAAGTTCACTATCTATTCACCTCAGAATTCATTTTATTCAAATAAAGTCTTATTATTATTGTAATCTGAGTCCTTTTGCTCAGTTACAATGAACAAACCATCATTTTTTTTTACTTTGCTTCGCAGTGGTAGGAGAGCTGCTATGACCAACTTAAATTAGGCATAGAGTTAGTTGGAAGTAAATAAATAATGTAGAGTATATCAGCTAACATTGAAAACATTCTTGTCAATTTGAAAATTAGAAAAAGTATCTATTTTCTGACCTACCACCATGTCAGATGAACATAAAATCCGATTATTGTGGGGAGCCACGCACAAACCAAAGCTCATTGTTGTGGGGTTTTAAGGGGTCAAATAAGAACAAAACGACGGGTAACAAATGTAGAAAATGTATTAACAAAAGAGTAGACAATTACAGTACAGAGAAGTGGGAATTACATCCGACAAATAGAGTTATGAGCTGACTCGCATTAGCTTACTCTACAAGCCATAATTGTCCCTGTTACTTATAGTAACTGTCGGCGCATTCCATTAGTCTATAGGGTATATCACCTATAACACTTATTCCTTTTTCCTTGGTCTGAATTTACCCCAAAAGTTCAAATTGGTAGTCGTAACTACTAAGTAAAGTTCTTGGAAAATAATGTTCTTATAAAAATTCTTCGCAGCCAAGCTTCCGAAAAGGATGGAATACCGAGGAGAGTCCTTAGAATAACACTTTTTTAAGTAACCACCCTCAAGTCTATGAATTCATCAACGCAAACCGAGGGAACATTTTTTTATTTACCGACCACCGCATTTCTGTTCTAGAAAGCGGGTTCCTAATCAGCCGACATTAACCAATGGATTAAGGAAGGCCATCTTGGGATGTATTGCTCTCTGAATCGCCTTGTTCCAAATTCTTCTAGCCCGTAACCGTGAGTTCTTGCTGGTTACAGACATAGAAATGAAAATCATCTGTTTCCAACAAAGGGTATTTCTTTCA
>CM042175.1:12407761-12442761 GCA_023376005.1 Doryteuthis pealeii
CTTTTCTTTGTTCTGTATATAATTTTCCAATTTTTGTACCTTGAGATCTCAACAGGGACCTTAGCAATTTTGAAATTCCGATGTTAAAAAAGGCCATGCTAAGAATCATTCCTAACGCCGACTAATCTGGTTATATATATCCATTTAGCTCAGTCGGTAGAGTGTCCGCGTAGGAACGCCAACTCACCATACGAGTAGAACAAGGATCTGTGCAGTAAAGTAAGGAGCTGATGGTAGGTGTGGCGCGCCATCTCTGACGCAAAAACAATCTCCTTGGTCTAGCGCTAGTGAAAAGGCGATATACTCTCTCGCTGTTACTGATACCGACTTTAGGCCACCTCGATGACTTTACTTACTTTATATAAATGCCCTGAAGAAGATCTACTTAACAGGTCGAAACACTGCAGCGTCAGCTAATAAACTTACCACTTATTTTATTTAAACCTGTGTTTTTGCAAATTTCTTACTATACTGCATACCGTCGGATTCACTTCCATCTCTTCACACACACACACACACACACACACACATATATATATATATAAGATTTGTCAAAAAAGTATCGAGATTTGTTGTACTTTTGGACAAACCTTGTATTCTGAAAAAAATAAAGTTCCATTTATTTGTTCATTTCTATCTTGGTAAATACAGCTTCAATCTGGGCACTTTTATGATACACCTCGTGTATATATATATATATATATATATATATATATATATATATAATGGATATGCACTTCCGTTTTTTGTCTGTAACAAAAATTACGTCACTGCTTACGTCACATTACCCAAAATCGTCACAACATAGAATAAATACACTCAAAATTTGAACATGCATCATTAGACAGTCCTCATTGTTTTTTAAAACAAGTTTTAATAAATATATGACTGGTATTATATATCTATCTATAGTTTGTTTTATTTTAATACATATTTAAAGTTTACATTTCAAATTGTTTTATGTTTTAATCCTTTAATGAATTTGATGATTTTACTTACTTAGGGTACAAACTCGCTGACATTGAATTGTTTACTCCCACCCCTCAGGCAATATTTTTCAAAAAATCTATTTTTACTTCGCCCGGTGGGCGTTTTTTATTTTGTATGAGTATATATAATGGAGTCGGTCGTAAACACATCTGATTTGCCGGCAAATGAATACCCAACCGATTGGTACGTTAACAATAAAACATGTTTATCACAGGGTCGCCATTGGTGGTAGACAAAAAGGCTTGGCAATATCCGGAATAAAAGAAAAGAAAAAAACTGGTCGATCTTGGCAGAACCAAACATCGACACCCAAACTGTAAACAAACAGGATTGGCCGTTTATAAACCAAAACTGTCCAAACAAAGAGTCATATGAACAACGGATGACTTTTGCAGTATTACACATAGACACCTCTACACACACACACACACACACATATATATATCTTCTTATTATAATGGAGATTGTGGGCTTGTATGTCTGTAACCGAAACTATATTACTATACAAGTCACAATTCCCTTTGTTATTTACATTACATTCTCCATGAATTTATTTTATTTATACCTCAATTATTAATAAAATTGTTTTACATCATTAAGACTGTTGACCATATCTACATACTAATAACATACAATTGTATTTATATATTCAACAAAATAGTGGTTTACAGTGTGAATGGGAAGGCTAATTTGCATATTGATCTTAAAAAATTGATTTTAATAAATATATGCTTAATATTATTGATTTCTAATTGTTTGGTTTTATCTTATTGAATATGAGCAAAAATATTGGGGATACATTTTAAAAGAAATCCATTAGCAAGAAGAAATAACTGCAATATTATTCTTTACTTCCTATTTTAATTAAATAGTTAAATTAGGAAAATTTACCAATGAAAGACGGGAGTAATGGAAAATGATGGAAGAGTTAGTTTCAAAGTGGTTCTATTTTTCAATCATACCCCCTCTGTTCCAAATCTTTTTATCTGCATTCTTATTCAGTTTCATTAGCCTTTCTAATTTAATGATATTTTATTATATTAAAACTTAAATACTTGCACCCGGAGGGTGCATATATTTGCTAGTATATATATATATATATATATATATATATATATATATATATATATATATAAAGAAAATTTTGAAAAAACAGGTGTTCCGAAAATGGGATGAATTTAATTATCTATGTTTAAACATTTCGGTTACATTGAACCTTCATCAGGATGTATCTTGGGGTCAAGAAAATGATGGATGTTTTTATATGCGTCATGACATCTTCGCATGTGTGGATCGCGACTTGCCTTTCAAAAATAAAACGCTGATCAAATACAGTTACATAACTAAAAAGATTTTCATCTCCTGTCACATATAAAAACATCCATCATTTTCTTCAATGTAACCGAAATGTTTAAACATAGATAATTAAATTCATCCCATTTTCGGAACACTTGTTTTTTCAAAATTTTCTTTATATTGTCGGATTTATTTTCCATATTTACTCCCATATATATATATATATATATATATATATATATGATTTAGCGTTATAGTCTATTTCAGGGAGCTTAGACAAATAGTCTAAATCTCCCGACTCATCATTCGCATCTGATGAGTCTGGAGAGTTAGACACTTTGTCTAAGCTCCCTGAAATAGACTATAATGCTAAATCTCTAAGTCTTTTGTTATTTCTTTACTCATATATTTGCTCTGTGACTCTAACATTAAGAGCACACATTGAGCTCTCAAACTGCGACTTGGTTTTGTTTAAATAAAACTCTTGTGTCGTAAGGAAGATTTCTTATCTGGACTTTTGGATATATATATATATATATATATTATATATATATATATATATATATATTTGTGAATAAAAAGGCCTTAAATACCATGGGTATCGTGGTTATGGACCATTTCCACTCGTGGGTATCTAGGAACCACGAGGTTCTTCAGACCACGTATATCTTTTATTTCTATATAAATAAAAGATATACGTGGTCTGAAGAAGCTCGTGGTCCCTAGATACCCACGAGTGGAAATGGTCCATAACCACGATACCCATGGTATTTAAGGCCTTATAATTCACAAATAACTTTGCTCTGTTTACAATAATTAAACATTGAGCTCTCAATGGAACCTGAACTCTACAACAAACTACTGGTAGAGAATAGGACCAGCCTAGAATCACCTTGTACCAAGAAATTTGGTACTACACCAAGGTATAAAACCGTTTTTAATATATATATATATATATATATATATATATATATATATATATATATATATATATATGTGTGTGTGTGTGTGTGTGTGTGTGTGTGTGTGTATACGTGCACACATATATTCATAACTAAAAAATGATGTTTGTTTTATTCGCGCGCCTGAACACAATCCGTTAATCTTCCCGCCAAAATAACTCCCCGCTGCCATTCCGATCAAATGCACACTAACACGCGTCATGTTTTTCTCTAATCTCTCTTAAGACGCCGACCGAGTCTCACAGTTCATTTCAATGCACAAAGTGCTGTTTATCCTCGCCTGACATACGTCAGTTAAAGGACAACTCTCCGACCATCTCTCGTTACCTCTGCTCCACATTTTTGTTAAGGTTGACTGAGTGCCCCACTAGTTTATAATTCGCACCCCCTCCACCCCCTGGCTATTCGTTCAACGAACTTCTTATTGCAGAGACAGTCAATGTTGGCGAGTGCCATGATGAACAGGGACAGTATTAGGTTTGTTTGGTTAGTTGGTAGGTTGGATTTTACGGCATAGCAACATTTGTTTGGGTTATTTTATGCCGAATACATTTTGTTTTATTCATTCTTGATGAGTATTGAAAATCCCTTTTTTTAGACTCATTTTTAAAACCCATTTCTTAAAACTCATTTTTTCTATTTAACTCATCGCTGGGATCCTAACAGACTATTACCATTCCGGTTCAAAGTGAACATGGGAATAATAGCGATGAAGGGGTACTCCACACTCCCCAAAGCTCCAGAACTGGAAGTTCAGTATTAAATGCACTTTAACGTCATACCCAAGACACTAAGACTTTCAGCCACTGCTTTTTTGCAAATATATGATAAATGATAAATAATATAATACATATGGCTAGGGCATTGCTATAAGGGCAATACCGTTGGAACAATCATATAGCTGCTGGGGCTTGAAGTGACCTGCTGATTTTCTTTTTTTCTCTTTTCTTCCCGTTCTTTCATCTCTTCTTTTCTGTCCCGCCATGTCGGCTGGGGCGTTAGAATGCACCGACTGCACCTCCGCAGAGGGGTAAAACTCCCCCAATGGGGCCGCCTGTTGGCCGTGGGTGGCGACCCGTGATGCTTAAGGATAGAGCCCAGGTGGATGAGCAGTTCATGACTTGCAATACTCCACTTTGGCCCTATCTTGGGCTAGACGGGCTGTCGGAGAGGCCCCCTCCGATCAATCGGCTGGTCACGTCAAGCCCTAGCACCTATATGATTTTCCCAACCCTATTGCCCTTATGGCAAGCCCCAACCCCTTTTTATCATATGGGTGCTAGAAGGCGGTGGCTGCGGGTCTACATGTTCTGGGAATGACGTTAAACTCTATCTGATGGTGAGGTTCCAGTTTTTGAGGTTTGGGGAATGTAGAACACCCCTTCATCACAATTGCTCCCTGGTCCACTCTGACCCGGAGTGGTAGTACCTGTTAGGGCCCCATCTATGGGTTGAATAGAAAAATGTATTTATCAAAAATTGTATTATCCATTAAGAATTGATTTATTTCAAAACTTTATCGGCATTAAATGACCCCCTGAGGTTGATATGCCGTAAAACAAACCAAACCAAACCAAACCAAATCTTTTCTGTCACCTCCTCCCCCGATCCAAATCGCTGCCTCTACCAACACCTAACAACGAAGTTTCTCCGGATCGGGCTGGGGAGTCTTAAATTGTGACACATGTAAGTACGTACTAGCATATTAATATATAGATTTTTAAAAGAGTTTTGCTACTTATAACTGTAGTCTCTACTTTCCAAGTATTCTTGTAAATGCACTCGTCCGAACGTTTCTTTATTTTATTTTATTATCCACAGCTGGAAACATTTCTGGAACTCTTCAGTGTGGATTTTGCCCAAAGCCAACACAGTTTTTCTTTCATGTCATCGACGCCAGAAAATCATTTCCTTTTCAGGCCATGCTTCATAAGAGAGAGAGAAAGAGAGAGAGAGGGGCGTGTGGTGTACTGGTTAAGAGTCATAGGAAATGGACTCGTCGACCAAAGTTCAAACCCTGGACGAAGGTATAGTTCACATAGCTTCAGTACCTTTTGGAAAAGGTATGAATCCAAGTGTTCTCCCTCCAGCTATGGGTAAATAGGAGGACAGACTAGGCTCTTTACCTTGGTTAAGTAACCAGTCTAGGAGAAGGAATGCTACTAGAATAGAGCCTATTCTAGTCTTAATGAGTGATCTATTTCACTAATAATTTTAATAATAAATAATTAATAAGAGAGAGAGAGAGAGAGAGAGAGAGAGAGAGAGAGAGAGAGAGAGAGAGAGAATTTAATAAAGATTGGAAAGGGAAGAGTGAACGAAAGCGAAGAGTGAAAGAAAGAGGAGGATGAAAGAAAGAAAGAAAAAAAGAAAGAAAGAAAAAAAGGGGTAGGTTTCGACACAAAGTCACAAAGAAAATCTTTTGAATAATAGATTTGAATCAATCTGCAATTGTAGACATAGGTTGGGTTGATCACTAAAATATTATTAGATTTACAATATTAGATTTTAATAAATAAATTATAATTTTTTTCTTAAATACTTGTTAATTTTAAATGGGATAAATGAAAAAAGAACAATACAAAACTATAAATTAGTAATATTCAACCCCTAAAGTATAATTACAATTAATTCTTAACTGCTTTTTACTATCTATTATTCATTATTAGAATTAAATTGATAACAATACAAAAATGAAAATTGAGAGAAAAACAACATAGCGTTCAACCGTTATTATCCGAAAAATATCTGAGTTTAACTAAGGACTTACATCTACTTAGTAAAGTGTAGGGTAGGGTCCTGATGAAATCATTTTGATTGAAACCATGGAAGACCCTTAATTTTTTCTCTACTAATATATATATATATATATGTAAAAATGGAAATTAGAAATGAATCCGACAATAGGAGGAAGAAAGAATAAAGAAAAGAAAGAATAGAATGGATAATAAAAGATGAATTTGATCAATATCACTTACACATGTGTTTCGGTCAGTTCATCTGTGTGAAAATATTTCGAACACAGAGAAGATTCGACCCTCCTCAAAGTGAAATTTTATTTTGAATGAAAAATAAAATTTCACTCTGATGAAGGTCGAATCTTCTCTGTGTGCGGAATATTTTCACACAGATGAACTGACCGAAACACATGTGTGATATTGATTAAATTCATCTTTTATTATCCATTTTCTTTATTTCTTTTCTTTATTCATTCTTCCTCATATATATATATATATATATATATATATATATATATATATATATACCTCGTTTGGATATACATTTATTTCGATATACTGTCTCGTCAGTCCGTTCTTTGTTGGTTTTTGTTTTGAAGACCTCACACCCGGTTTCATTGGTTTGATTTTCCCCATTTTCTCTTTTTGTCTTTGAATCCTATCAAGGAGACACTTGATATCATCCACACACACACACACTTTAAATATTTAGATTATATATTTAGATATATACATATATATATATGTGTGTGTGTGTGTGTGGTGGAGATGTGAGGAACAAAAGAACGGTATCATCAGTCGTTTTTTTTTAAACGACTGATGATGCCGAGCTCAAAGCTCTAGCGAAATATATCCTACACACTTTTGTCTGAGTTTTGTTCTTTTGTTCCTCATATCTCCACCACATTCTGTCGGATTCATTCCAATCCTCTTTCCATATTATATATATATATATATATATATATATATATATATATATATATATATAACTGACCCAGTGACCTAAGATCACTCAACTCTCCCCTCCTCCTTATCTTCCTCTGACATTAGACACACCAGAACTTTACCCCCTCTCTTAACCCACCCCTGTGCCCATCTACTCCATCCTCTCTCTACTTCCTGTAAACTTCCCTCACTTCATTCATGTCTGCCCCTATCCTCCCTCCCTTCACTTCCGCTACTAACCCACACCACTCACCAAATTCACTTGTACTTGCACGTAATTTTGCTTTCAATAAAAATCATTTGACTGATGTTGTCCGTATAAATCGGACGAAACGTTTCAACTCTTAGTTTTGTTTTTCTTGTTCACCATCCTTTTACCTACCTCATACTGTCGGATTCTACTACATCCATCCTATCTCCATATATATATATATATATATATATATATATATATATATACAATCGAGGTGAAACATTCCATATGTATGTGCGTGGTCGTATGCCTGGGAACATCAGGGGCTACTTGATAGATTATTCGAATAATGTTGAAACGCTTATCAGCTTCTTGGAACGTAAAACCATCTCCTCGTTTCAGTTTGAATTCACTTGAAAGAAAAATAAATGAAGATAGCACCGACGAAGCGAAATATTAGAGAGAGAGAGAGAGAGAGAGAGAGAGAGAGAGAGAGAGAGAGAGAGAGAGATCATATGCCGTATTTCAAGTGTTTAACTCTCATAATAATTCTGTATTGGCCACCTATCCCACGTATACGGGCCAGGCACAAGGCCATATTAATGTGGGACCACCCACGGACCGAAGCTCATGGGAGATGGGTGTGTAGGGATTATCTTCCCGTTGAGTTGTCTGCCCGTTTAGTTTGCTGGTGCCCGCTATGGGCTAGAGTATTTAAGCGCCGGGTTCAAACCCTTCTGTCTCTTTTCCTGTTCCCGTAACCACGAGACACATGGGGTAGATTTTGGTCTACCCCTTCTCGTTGGGGCTCTTGGCCTCCTTACATTACTGTAAGTGAATTATACAGCATGGACTATTCTTAGTCTCATGTCTGTACTTTTTGTATATCTTGTACCATTCATGAATGTGTGTTTATCTTTCTACATGTAACTTTGTTTTACCTATGTATTATGTATCTCATCTTATCCATGTGCTGTGCCATATTAAATGTTTTTGTCTATCAACCCTTGTCGGAGTCTTGTATTCAAATATATTTAACTTTGAACCTTTCTTACAGGTGCAAAAATACGTTATCCTGTCGGCATTCCTCCCTCAAGGCGGCGCCTCAGGCACTGGGCAATAAACCCAGCCCTGCCCCTTTAAATCGAGGTGGTACGTGTTGCCTGTGGTTGGGCGTGGCCGCCTGGGTTTAACATTAACTTCCGCGGTCCTGCTTTTTTTAAAACCCCAAAGTGTACTTTCAGGTATGGATCAGTGATTAGAGCACCAATAACAGAACGCGAGGTCTTGTGAAATCCTTAAACATCTCGACCATTCTAATTGTTTCTCTGAATTTTTGAGACGAGGCTTGATAATTTGTATTATTAGGATTATTCGGACTATTGTCCTTATCTTTATTGTTATCTACACTATTTCTCTTAACTTTTGAGATGAAGCTTGATAATTTGTATTATTAGGATTATTTGAACTATTGTCCTCATCTTTATTGTTATCTACACAACGTACTTGTCTTCTGAACCTAAACAATCACTCAACAGGCGTCGTAATTTTGGGTGTATCAGTTTGAATAGTAATTTGTCGCTTATTTCTGGTCCAATTTTTAAAATATTTATATGCTTAGAAAGAAAAGAAAAAAATCTTTTCTAAATATGTAACTTTTATGTATTTTTATCCATTGAATTATTTTTTACGGCAAGTTGTTGCATTTATACTGGTCTGATTCTAATCTTGGCTCATTCCACTTGGATCTTCTTGGACGTCGGACCTAAAGGACACTATACCACAGGACTTATTGACTTACTTACTTATTTACTTTAAAACGGTATTTTGTCTTTGAACAGCCGAAAATACGTTATAGGTAAACAAAGCTGCACACATAGGTAAGGCTTTTTAAAATAAAATTTTATAAAGAGTTATTCTATTTCTTGTATGTAATACAATATAGCAAGTATTAAAAAAAAGGTATTTAAAAAAAAAGGTCAGTTGAAGTTGTTTCTGTTTCCAGTCTGCACTTTACACCCACACACTTCCTGCATGTAGCCCGGTCCCCAGGTGCAACCGACCTATCATGCAATATATTACATTGGTATGACACTAAACTGCATCTGATGGTGATCCTTCACTCGTGTAGATATGGAGAGTGCAAAGTACCTGAGGTTGTAAGGAAGGTTTAAAGTTATTAGATACTTTGCATACAAATAACTCCGACGAAGGTTAATAGACAAACATTTAATATATACAGCACATGGATATGAAGATACAAAGTACATGGTAAACAGAGTACATATAAAAAGGGGTACACAAATAAAGATAAAGACACATTCATGAATGGTACATTCTAACATATAAAAGTACAGACATGAGACTAGGAATAGTCCATGCTGTGAAGACTTACAGTAATGTAAGGGGGGCGGAGCCCCAACGAGAGGGGTTAGCTAAAATCTACCCCATGTGGCTCGTAGTTGCTGAAACAGGAAAAAGAGGCCGAAAGGTTTTGAACCCGGCGCTTAAATACTATGGTGCCCTAGCGGGCACCAACAAACTAAAAGGGGCAGACAACTCCACCAGGCGAATACAACTAACGCTACAAGGTTAACATTCTGGAGCTGTGGGGAGCTTCATTGTCATAACTCCCAAACCCACTCTGACCCGGAGTGGCAGTATCTGTTAGTGTCCAATCTATGGCTTAAGTAAGTCGTCGGCGCGGCCTAAAGTCGGTATCAGCCAGTCAGCGAGGGAGTCTATCCCCTTTTCAATAGCGCTAGACCAAGGAGATTGTTTTGGTATCTGAGGTGGAGCGCCACACCTACCATCAGCTCCTTACTTCACCGCACAGATCCATGTGCTACTCATACGCTGAGTTGACGAGGACCGGTATCGAACTAGGAGCCTTGTGGTTTCTAGCCGAACGCTCTACCGACTGAGCTATCCCGGCCCCATGGCTTAAGTAGATTTTTAAAATGAGTCTAAAATGTAAAAAAAAGGGGTTTAATTTTTTTTTGATTACCCAACAAGAATAAATTAAACTAAAAAGTATTCGGCATAAAATAACCCTACAAGGGTTGACATGCCATAAAATCCAACCAACCAACCAAACAAACAAACAAACAAATGAACTGGTGATTTACTATGACATCTATTAGTCAAATACATTTCTTTAAACATTCTTGTATTCGATAGGACCATGTGTAAAAATTTAAAGATTCTCTTAAGGAACAACTACCCACAAAATTTAAATAGGAACGTACAATGAATGCAATTCCCTAACCTCATGTTGAAATTCTGTTACAGTCAAACAATCAAATAATATCCAGCACCATTCTGAGTATATTTCTAGACCCCAGCAGTGTCATTGTCCGGCGGGCAACTTCAATTCTTATTTGGATTTCCTCACGATCCAATTTTGATCTTGGTGGTTTATTGGCATGCTTCCAAGTTTGTCAATTATTATAGACATGATCATTTTTTCTGGTTCTGTCTTTTTCCTGTACCCAAGCAAGGTCTTGGCATTCCTCCAATATCTGTATCCGGTCTTCTAGCTTAGATGGGATAGTTGTACTTGCTGTAGTATTTGCCAGTTTTCACTGGAAATCAAATGAAAGACAATATAATTTTCGTCCGAATCTCCGAGATGCTGGTTGGCTGGTTGGTTGGTTGGTTGGTTGGTTGGCTGGTTGGTTGGTTGGTTGGATTGGGTTAGCTCAGTCGGTAGAGCGTTCGGCTAGAAACCATAAGGTTCCTGGTTCGATACCGGTCCTCGCTAACTCAGCGTTATGAGTTGCACAGGGATCTGTGCGGTAAAGTAAGAAGCTGATGGTAGGTGTGGCGCTCAACCTCAGATGCTAAAACAATCTCCTTGGTCTAGCGCTATTGAAAAGGGGATAGACTCCCTCGCTGACTGGCTGATACCGACTTTAGGCCGCCCCGTCGACTTTACTTACTTTACTTAGTGACGTAACATACATATACGGATATATGTATTTATCAGTTAAAACTCCACTTCTTACTGGCAGCTAATGACGGCTGAGGGGTTAAGGAATCGGACTGATGAAAAGTCAGTCGGGTTTCGCTCCCAGCTAGAAGTAGTTGCTAAATCTAGCCCCACTGAAGAGACGTGAAATGTCGAAACGCCGTGTCTGTTGATGACTATATATATATATATATATATATATATATATATATATATACAGAGAACCACAGACACACGCATATACATATGTGTATATTTATATATGTATATATATATATTATATATATACACACACAGAGAACCACACACACCACACACCCAAACACGCGCACACACACACATACACACACACACACACACGCACACATATATATATATATATATATATATATATATATATATATATATATATATATATGCATGTAAACATAAAAATGGTCTAAAGCCCACTTTCTTAGGTTTATACATATTCTTTTTTTCTCTTTTTTTACATAAAAAACACAACTTAATTATTTAAGTCTTGGTTTTTATATTGCTCTGATGACCGGCATTTCAGCACTTCGATCTATCCAATATTTTTAAATGATTGTCTTTCTTTCTCATCCGTATATATATATATATAAGAGAGAGAGAGAGAGAGAGAGAGAGAGAGAGAGAGAGAGAGAGAGAGAGAGAGAGAGTTGTGCCAGGACTTACGAGTGCTCTAACATACAAGTTTTCTGAGTTGCGATCTGTCGATTTTTTTGTTTTGTGCTGAGAGCTAAAATCTGATTTACGAGCGAGCTTCAGATACGCTTATGTTAATAAGTTCACTAAAAAATTATTTTCCAAACTTATTACTCCAAATAAAAACATTAGTTTTAATAAATAAAAAAAAACAACTTTAATTCATATTACAACACATAATTCATTACATTCTATTTTATTATATTTTTTTTATACATCACAATGCTATTTTTCTTTAAAGAACGTAAAACGACAGGAATAGGTATTATCTGCGTTATTCGGACTATTATCCCTATCTTCATTGTTATTTGTACAACGTTTCGGCCGATATGCCCTCCGGCCTTCTTCAGGTATTTCTTGTCGGACTCGGGAGCCATCACGGAACTTTGAACCTAACCCTTATTTAGGAGTTGTGTTAATTATTTTTCTATGTTACTGAGGCAGTAACATAGAAAAATAATTCATTACATTCTATTTTATTATATTTTTTTTATACATTACAATGCTATTTTTCTTTAAAGAACGTAAAACGACAGGAATAGGTATTATCTGCGTTATTCGGATAACTATCACTTAGAACTGTCTTAACGTAACTACCTTATCCACTAGGCCATGTGTCCAATTGGACAATTCAGTGTGAATTTTGGGAACTTATAAACCTAATGTCTTGATTTGGCTAGAATATCTACCTATTCATTTTTATGTATGATTTTTTACCTAGACTCATATTTTTTTTTCTCTCCCTTCTCAATCTGATGTAGCCTTCTTAATTATGGGTTCCCATATTGTATTCATTTCTATGGTAGGTCACTTAACAGCCCAGTACAGCCTATCATATGTGCTGATTCTTTGAGGCGTCTTCTCTCCCAATGTTCTTCTCGATCTATTATTCTAACTTCATCTCATAAGGGCAGATGGTTTCCCTTTTCATTCCATATGTGGTCAGCCATACCCAACTTTTCTATTTCTCCTCGGACCACTGCTTTACGATGTTCTTCTAGTCTTACTTTAATACCATGCTATGAGCCTCGGTTCATGAGTGGTCCCGCATTAAAAAGACATATTTGTATGTATATATATTTACCAACCCCTCCGCACGAGCAGGATGCGACACAAGGTCAATTTCTTAAGCGGAGTTCAACAGGTTTGAATTCAGAGTTTTCCTTCTCCTAGACCGGTTGCCTAACCAAGGTTAAAGAGCCCAGTCTGCCCTACTATTTACCCATAGCTGGAGGGAGAGTAGGATTCATACTTTTCCCAAGGATATTAGCACTAAGTGAAATTCAAATACCACGTCCAGGATTTGAACTCGGGGCGACGAGTCCATTTCCCATAACTTTAACCATTACACCACGCGCTCCATATACATACATATTTGTATGTATAAGGTTTATGAGTATGCATGCGATCACGGATATTCTGCAGACCGATTTTAATGACTTTTATCAACGAAGAGATATAATCGGGTCAAACACCTGAGTGCTCCGAACCGGAAGTGGATGAGGACTATTACAGAGACGTATCGACGCCATTCAGTTCCGGAATCGTTTTTTTATTTTATTTATTTTTTATTTTTTCCGATAAGTGTCGCCGTATTCGTTTATCTTTCTTTTTTCTCTCTCCCGTGATTCAAGTATCTTTCTCCAACATAATTTCCGTTGGTAATGATATTCTTTTTTGTATACTGAGGAGCGAGGGCAGAAGTAACGGGGAAATCAACAATACAAAAAAACAATACAAAAAACAATAGCAAAAATCATATTATTGTCTACTATTATATAAATTTTGATCTAATCTCTCTACCTCCCCCTCTCTCTCATTTCTCTCTCTCTCTCTCATTCTAATTTCTTTCTTTCTCATTCTTTCTTTCTGTCTGTCTGTCTGTCTCTCTCTCTCTCTCTCTCTGTGTCTTATATATATATATATATATATATATATATATATATATATACTTTTAATTCTTTATTTTTTCTCTCTCATTCTTTATTTCTTTCTCTCTTATTCATTCTCTCTCTCTCTCTCTCTCTCTCTCCTCTCTCTCTCTCTCTCTCTCTCTCTCTAATTTCTTTCTCTCTCATTCTTTCTGTCTTTCTCTCTTACTCTTTCATTCTTTCTTTTCTTTCTCTCTATATATCTCTCTCATTCTTTATTTCTTTTTCTGTATCTATCTATTTCTCTCTCTCCCTCTCCCTCCCTCTCTCGCTCTCTCTCTCTCTCCTCTCTCTCTCTCTCTCTCTCTCTCTATATATATATATATATATATATATATATACTTTTGATTATTTATTTATTACTCTCATTCTTTCTTTCTTTCTTTCTCCTATTCTTTAATCTTTTCTCTACATATATATATCTATCTCAAAGTCTTCATTTCTTTTTATCTATCTATCTATCTATCTATCTATCTATCTATCACAAGGACCGGGTTAGCTCAGTCGGTAGAGCGTTCGGCTAGAAACCGCAAGGTTCCTAGTTCAATACCGGTCCTCGCCAACTCAGCGTACGAGTAGCACAGGGATCGGTAAAGTAAGGAGCTGATGGTAGGTGTGGCGCTCCACCTCAGACGCAAAAAAACAATCTCCTTGGTCTAGCGCTATTGAAAAGGGGATAGACTCCCTCGTTGATAGGCTGATACCGACTTTAGGCCGCTCAGACGACTTTACTTTACTTTATCTATCTATCTATCTATCTCTTTCTCTCTTACCCACCCTCTCATGGTTTGCTTTTCTCAGACACCAACAATTTGATGATAGATCTCAGTTCAAGCCTGGAGCACTTTGTTGGATTCTTTTCGACATTTTGAATAGCCTCAAAATAAATATTTTTTACGAGATTCAAATAATTTTTGCTATAAACCAATCTCATTCAGGTTATATATATATATATATATATATATATATATATATATATATATCAGTTCACATCTATCTACCTATTTACGGCTGTTAGAATCTATCTTTCGCTTCATATCTATCTGTTCATATCTATCTATATATCTATATATTATTATATATATATGATTTATAAGTAAACAAACAGGCTTAAGTCTGTTTGAGATGACGACCGCCGACAATTTGGGAGAATAAGTCCTACCTAATTAAGCGAGCATATCTGTTCAAATGTAAGGCGTAAAAAAATCGAGAAAAAGTCGATCTCTGTATGTACATTTCGGCATATTATGCCTCATCAGCAGAGTTATAGACAGGAGACTGCTCTGTGTGTGATTCGAATGGTTAGAACTCTGCTGATGGGGCATAATATGCCGAAATGTACATACAGAGATCGACTTTTTTTACGGCTTACATTTGAACAGATATGCTCGCCTAATTCATTAATTATCAACTAATTAACTTTCAATTAAGTTTGACTTCAATTAAGCACTTATTCTCCCATATATATAATATATATATATATTTATCATACGCTTCCCGTCTCGATCTCTCGGNAAAGAAGAGATTGCTCGAGCCGACAGTACCAGCGAACAATCCTGCGAAATTAACCTTGTCAATGATACTTACACGCCTCTACCATAATAGGTAAGGGGACGTTGAGTGAATAATAACAACAAACCAGGCCTTATGCTCTTCAGCGAAGTGAATAAGATTTTTGGAGTGTTTGTTTTTAGAAGCATTGTTGATAAAAGTATATATTATATTTTTGCTTGAATGCAATTACAATGCATATATATATATATATTATATATATATATATAATAAATTACATTCATGCCCCCTCTCTAATTACCGAAATATCTTAACGGAAAAATACATACATTCTGCACAAAGAAAAAAATAAACAAAAAATCCAATACTAGAAAGCTTTATACATAAAAAATACAAACCATCTTAACAAAATTAATTTCCAATGCAGTACACACATTTTAAAATGCCTATAGCACCTTTCCCATCATATATATATATATATAACTATATTATTATATTATATATATATATATTATATATATTGTTAGAGTCACAGAGCAATTTATAAGTAAAGAAATAACAAAAGACTTAGAGATTTTGCATTATAGCCTATTTCCAGGAGCTTAGACAAAGTGTCTAATTTAAAAAAATTTTTTATATTGTCCTGTCTGCTCAGCTGTAGGGTAATAAAAAAGAGATATCTGACTACTTGTCAGCAATTTGTTAGGAATTTCTATATATATATAAAGGTAGATAGATATATAGAATTGTTTTGTTCGTGTGATAAATGAGAGTAAACAATGTCATTCGCATTGAAAGAGAGAAAGAAAGAAAGAATTAAAAACGAGAGAGGGAGAAAGTGAAAGAGAGATTATGGCCATTCTTATACATATACATATACATATATATATATATATATATATAGAGAGAGAGAGAGAGAGAGAGATGGAGAGAGATGGAGAGAGAGAGGAGAGAGAGAGATGGAAATGAGAGAGGGATAGAGAGAGGGACAGAGACAGAGACAGAGAGACAGAGAGACAGAGAGATGGAAATGAGAGATGGAGAGAGAGAGAGAGATGGAAATGAGAGATGGAGAGAGAGAGAGAGAGAGAGAGAGATGGAAATGAGAGATGGAGAGAGAGAGAGATGGAAATGAGAGATGGAGAGAGAGAGAGAGAGAGAGAGAGAGAGAGAGAGATGGAAATGAGAGATGGAGAGAGAGAAATGAGAGGTTGAGAGAGAGAGAGAGAGAGAGAGAGAGAGAGAGAGAGAAATGAGAGATTGAGGATGAGAGAAACGAGAGATGGAGAAAGAGAAAGGGGGTTTATGGCCATTGTTATAGATATAATAGAGAGAAAAGATAAAGGAAGAGAGTAGAATAGAGAGAGAGGAGAAAGTAAGATCGGAGAGAGAGAGAGAGAGAGTGAGTGAGAGAGAGAGAGGAGAAAGTAAGATCGGAGTGAGAGAGTGTGTGTGTGTATGTGTGTGTGTGTGTGTGAGAGAGAGAGAGAGAGAGAGAGAGAGAGAGAGAGAGAGAAAGGTGAGAGAGAGAGTGAGAGAGAGACAGACAGACAGAAACGAGAGATGAGAAAGAGAAAGGGGTTTGTTATGGCCATTGTTATAGATATATAGAGAGAAAAGGTTAAAGGAAGAGAGTAGATAGATAGATAGATAGATAGAGAGAGAGAGAGAGAGAGAGAGAGAGAGAGAGAGAGAGGGGGGGAGAGTAAAGAGAATTTTAGTTTTATTCGTCAACAAATGAAAACTAAACAGCATGTTCGTTCAGCAGCCTCCCCTTCGAGCACTTGCGAGTAGTTTTGATCTGATTCAGCTCAATGTTGAACTCCTCGATCAAATCGTTCATTTGGCTTTCCCCCCACCCGCCAGAATTTTAAAATAAACGGAAATAAATGGTGAAAGAAAACCATTAGGAAAATTAGCAGAGGTAAAAGTAATGAAAAAACAAAAAACAAAAGAAAATTTGTAATGCACATCATCATCAATCACATCAGCATCAAGTCGTGCTGATAGACAGGATTCCTTTGACTCTTTCTCACCACCGTCGTCCTAATCAGTCTTTACTCTTGGTAATTCTCTGAACGACATCAAAACAACGCACAGAGCTGATAGATATAAGTTTTTTGCTAGTCGGGCCATATTGATTTTTTTTCACATTAAGAAACCATAATTCACTGAGGAATTACAGTTTGTCAACCATTGATCCCAATATATATATATATTATTATGAATTAACATTTTTAGAAAAAACAAACAAATGATGTTATATGCTTTAACCACACACACCACCCAAACACACACACAACACACATATATATTATATTATATATATTATATATATATATATATATATATATATATGGGAGTAAATATGCGAAAATAAATCCGACAATATTAAGAAAATTTGAAAAACAAGTGTTCCGAACATAGGATGAATTTAAATTATCGATGTTTAAACATTTCGGTTAAATTAAACCTTCATCAGGATGTATCTGTCATCTATAAAACATCCATCATTTTCTTCACCCCAAGATACATCCTGATGAAGGTTTATTTAAACCGAAATGTTTAAAACATCGATAATTAAATTCATCCTATTTTCGGAACACTTGTTTTTCAAAATTTTCTTAATATAATATATAGAGAGATAGATAGATAGATAGATAATAGATTTTTGTTAAATTACATAAGAATTTTGATTTTTTAAAGGTATTATAAAAAGAGTGAAGAGAAATTATCAAGAGTAAAATTACGAAAAAAAAAAAAAATTGAAAATTTGTAATGCATCATCATCATCATTATTATCAATCACATCTCATCATCCAGCCGTGTTGAAGAGCACGGATTCTTTTGACTTCTCTCGCCCTACGGTACTATATTTTTTGTTGTTATTGTTTCTTTGTGTGTATTTTTTTTTAAATACGTGCCTGGTATCCATTATACACGCGCTTTCCTTCTCGCTCATATATGAAATAAAAAGTGTTGGTGGGCTTTCCATAAGAGCAACAGGGTTACGACTATTAATATATATGCTAGAGTTTGAAGTGACCAGCCGATTGATGCAGAGGGGCTTTCTCCGACTGCTTGTGTAGCCAAACTAAGGTTAAAAGTCAAGTGTTGTCTGCCATGAAGTGCTCAGCTATACGGATTTCTGTCCTTATGCATCGCGAGTCGCTTTTACTGGAGATCTTACCCTCTGCAGGGGTACAGTCGATGTATTCTACAGCCCTAGTCGAGGAGCCCGGTCTTATCTCTGTAGAGGTGCAGTCAGTGCATTCTAACACCTCCAGCCGACAGAGTGGTCTTATCCCTTACAGGGGTGCAGTCGGCATATTCTACAGCGCAGCCGTCAGGGCCGGTCTCACCTCCTGCAGGGTTGAAGTCATGCTATTCTACATACCCAGCCGACAGGGAGGATTGGCCGTGGGTGGTCGACCCGTGATGCTTAAGGATGCAACCTTGGTTAGGTGAGCAGTCCATGACATCAACACTCCACTTTAACTCTTAATTGGGCTAACGGGCGGTCAGAGAGGTTCCTCCGATGAATCGGCTGGTCACGTCAAACACTAGCATGTTATACTATTGCTCTCTATGGCAGCCCCAACCCTTTTTATTATGCCATGTGCTAGAAGGCGGTGACTGAGGAGCTTTCATATCTGGTGAATGACATTAAACTCTATCTGATGGTGAGGTTCCAGTTCTGGAGGTATTGGAATGTGGAGGCATCCCTTGTTTCACTCTGACCCGGAGTGGTAGTCTTGTGTTAGTTTGGGCTTGTTTTGTTTTGTTTTTACGGCATATCAACCTCGGTGGTTCATTTAATGCGACAAAGTTGTGAAAAATTCATTCTTAATGCATAATCCAATTTTGTTTTATAAACTCATGTTTTTCTATTTAACCATAGATGGGATCCTAACAGGTACTTCCACTCCGGTGCATTCCTAACGGCCCCACCGACAGGGCGGATTACTTTTTAGGGTCCATTTATGGGTTAAATAGAAAAACAATGAGTTTATAAAAAAATTGAGTATCCATTTAGAATGAAAACTTTGCCGGCCATTAATGACCACCGAGTTGATATGCCGAAAAAAACCAAAACCGACAGGGAGGCTATGCTGTCGTAAGACAGTTGGTGTATTCTACAACCGCAGTTTGCAGGAGCAGTCGGTGTATTCTACAGCCCAGAAGATAGGGCGGCAATGCTGCTCGGCACGACTTGATGATATGATTATACGAACATGGTTAAGTAATAGTTTATTCTAAACACGAATCAAAATCAAATATAAAGAAATTCTGTTATTTTTGCTTCAACTTTATAATGTAAGACTTAATGATATAAGCGGCTTTTAAACCTTTTTTTTTTTTCAGGCGGGATTGTACAGAACTCAGTGACTACTTAGTTTAAAGATGTCAAAAGGAAATGAGAGAGAAGAAAGATAGAATGAAAGAGAGACGAGAGAGAGGGGGGAGAATCCATCAAAACAGAAATGATTTATAGACGACAAGAAGAAGAAGAAAGAAGAAGAAGAAGAAGAAGAAGAAGAATGTAAAGGGAGTGAATGGAAAATATGTGAAAGTAAGAAAAGAAAAAGAATAGGAATAAAAAAGAAGAAGAAACGGTAAAGAACCGGAAAGAAGGGTGAGGGGGGAATAGATAGATAGATGAATAAGAGAGGACAGAGAGAGAGGGGGGAATCGACGGAAATAGAAATGATTTATGGACGCTAAAAGAGAGGGTAAAGAAAAGAGAGGAGAAGAAGAGAGAAGGGAAAGAAAAATGTTCTTAGCGCATGTCTTTTTATTATTTGTAATGTTTGTGTGCACTTGTGTAAGTCTTAGAAATGAGGGGTGGGTGATAGAGAGTTGGGGTGGGAGTGCTAGAAATAAAAGCATGTGATGAGAGAGAGAGAGAGAGAGAGAGAGAGAGAGAGAGAGAGAGAGAAGAGGGGGTAGAAAGAGAGAGAAGAGAAGAGATCAGGAGAGACACACACAGGAAGTGATCTTATGTAGAGAGAGAGAGAGAGAGAGAGAGAGAGAGAGAAGAGAGTAGAGAGAGAGAGAGAGGAGATCAGGAAAGACACACACACAGGAAGTGATCATTATGAGAGAGAGAAGAGAGAGAGGGGGTGAGAGGAGAGAGAGAGAGAGAGAGAGAAAAGATCAGGAGAGACACACACAGGAAGTGATCATTATGATAGAGAGAGAGAGGAGAGAGAGAGAGAGAGAGAGCGAGAGAGAGAGAGAGAGAGAGAGAGAGAGATCAGGGAAGAACACACACACAGGAAGTGATCATTATGAAGAGAGACAGAAGACAGACAGAGGGGGCGAAGAGAGAGAGAGAGAGAGAGGAGAGAGAGAGAGAGAAGAATCAGGAGAGAGACACACACAGGAAGTTATCATTATGTAGAAGAGAGAGAGAGAAGAGAGAAGAGAGAGAGAGAGAGAGAGAGAGTAGAGAGAGAGAGAGAGAGAGATCAGAGAGAGACACACAGGAATGATCATTATGAAGAGGAGAGAGTAGAGAGAGAGATAGAGAGAGAGAGAAGGAGAAAGAGGAAGTGATCATTTGAAGAGAGACAACAGAGGGGTGAGAGAGAAGAGAGAGACGCACACGGAAGTGATCATTATGAAGAGAGAGAGAGGAGAGAGAGAGACGAGGAGAGAGAGAAACGAGAGACGGATCGTTGAAATCTCTAAGTGATAAGGAAGTTGCTTGTATCTGTGTTAAGTACTTTCCCATTGTCTGCAAAATGAACGCACACATAGACACACGGGATAAAAAGATTTGCAAATTCATATCTATTATACCATCTTAGTTGCGCAACTCGGGTGTGTACACGGTTAACAAGTTAGTCTATCAACCATTTGTTGTAATTATCCAACTCAGGATGTGACGCAAAGTTGATTTTTTTTAGTCAATGTTAAGAACCCCAGTCTGCTCTACTATTTACCAATAGCTGGTGGGGGGATTAATTATATACATGCCTTTCTCAATTCGAATACAGAATGTGAACAAGGTCAAATTTTAAACGGGAGTACAGCTGGTTTGATTAAGAGTTTTCCTTCTCCTTGACTGGTTGCCGAGCCAAAACTATCATCTTAGGACATTTATATTTAACAAACCTCTCCGCGCATAAGTAGTATGTGACAGAAGGTCGAATTTTTAAAACGGAATACTGCTGGTTTGAATTCAGATTTTTCCTTTTCCTAGACGGGTTGCCGAACCAAAGCTAAGGAATCCACTCCCATACTATCTACCCATACTGGAAGGAGAATAGTTGGATTCATGCCTTTCCTAAATACAAGTACAGGAGTAAAGACAAGGTCGAATTTTAAACGGAGCAAGCTGGTTTGAATTCAGATTTTTCCTTTTCCTAGACGGGTTGCCGAACCAAAGCTAAGGAACCCACTACCATACTATCTACCATAGCTGGAGGGAGAATAGTTGATTCATGCCTTCCTAAATACAAGTACATGGATGTAAGACAAGGTCGAATTTTAAAGGAGTACAGCTGGTTTGAATTCAGATTTTCCTTCTCTGAAGACCCACTATGCTCTACAATTACTTATAACTGGGATGGTTGAGTAAGAGATGGATTGGCACAGGCCATGTCCTTGGAGACACAACAGTGTAACGGTTATCATCCAGGATTTGAACCCGTCTCGCCATGTCATTTCCTAGCGACGATGTAGCGATTGTCTTCCCCTGTTTGGATAGGGTAGAGATTGGCAAAGGGATATCTTCCCTTGCCGCCAGGGGCGTTGCAAATGGCTATTTAAACACAGCTCCGGGAAAACTAACTCTAGGATTTTTTCCTAATCTGATATTTTCTTCCATTATAAAAACCATAAACCAAGCAAAAATATCAGGTAATCTGACATTAGCTACATAAACAAGAGTAAGCTCCCCTTGCTATATTCACTTTGAGGAAGCCATGTTTTTGTTGGCCATTTTCATTTCACCCATAAATCTATACTGAAAATACAAATTTGTTCAAATCAATAACCTGCACTGCATGTTTTAACACGAAAATATCATAAAATATGTTCTTAATTGTGCTTGCGCATTATTTGAAACCACTTAATTGTGTTAAGAACATTTCTGCAAATATGTATATTCCGGGAAACTAACTCTCTTTTTCGATATATGGGATCTCAAAATGCACTAGAGAAGTTTCTCTGTCCATTAGGACTTGGGGACCTTGCCTCCCCAACTACAAAACTTATACATGTGTCTTTACGTGGCCCCTATTATACTCTATCTCCAAAGAGGAGTTTGGCTAGCCTGCCTTTGAATAACTGTGTAACTATGCGTGCTTTTTTGCGCTCTCGTGTCTGCATGGAGATGACCACCACGTGGCTCCTGTACGAAGTAAGTGACAACCTTTGATGTATGACTTTCATACCTTCGTTTAACTCTTCACTCTTCAAGGACTCTTTTGAATTAGGACTTTCGTCCTAGCTGTTTTGTTTTTGTTGTTTTGTTTTTACGGCATATCAACCTCAGTGGGTCATTTAATGCCGATAAAGTTTTGAAATAAATCAATTCTTAATGGATAATAAAAAAATTTTATAAATACATTTTTCTATTTAACCCATAGATGGGACCCCTAACAGGTATTACCACTCCGGGTCAGAGTGGACCAGGAGCAATGGTGATGAAGGGGTGCTCCACATTCCCCAAACCTCCAAAACTGAACCTCACCATCAGATAGAGTTTAACGTCATTCCAGGACATGTAGACCCACAGCCAACGCCTTCTAGCACCCATATGAAAAAAAGGGGTTGGGGCTTGCCATAAGGCCAGTAGGGTTGGGAAAATCATATAGGTGCTAGGGCTTGACGTGACCAGCTGATTGATCGGAGGGGGCCTCTCCGACCGCCCGTAAATCCCAAGATAGGGCCAAAGTGGAATATTGCAAGTCATGAACTGCTCATCCACCAGGGTTCTATCTTAAGCATCACGGGTCGCCACCCACGGCCAACAGGTGGCCCCATTGGAGGAGTCTTACCACTCTGCAGAGGTGCAGTCGGTGCATTCTAACGCCCCAGCCGACAGGGCGGAGCTGTTTTGTATTGTGAGTTGAATATTGCTCAGACGATAAAATCTGTATTTGTCATGTCTCTCTTTGTTGGAATTTGTTGTATTGATTATGTAAATTCACCTGCGTGTTATATACTCCTTAACATCGGTATATAAATTACAGAGAGAGAAGAGAGAGATAGGAGAGAGAGAAAGAGAGAGAGAGAGAGAGAGAGAGAGAAGATGAGGGGGGTGATGAGTTCTTATTTTTATATGCTTGTCCACTTCGTCGGCTGTAATCTTCTCTAGGACATATATCTTCATATATGTATATGTTGTGGGGTTTTAAGGGGTCAAATAAGAACAAAACGACGGGTAACAAATGTAGGAAAATGTATTAACAAATGAGTAGACAATTACAGTACAGAGAAGTGGGAAATACGTCCGACAATTAGAGTTATGAGCTGACTCGCATTGGCTTACTCTACAAGCCATAATTGTCCCTGTTACTTATAGTAACCGTCGGCGCATTCCATTAGTCTATAGGGTATATCACCTATAACAGTTTGTCTTTCCAATCTCATTGATCAATACTGAACAAGTTTAATGACATATCATCCTTTGTGGAGTATTTAATGCCAAAGCCATCTTCATAGAAGAACACACTCCACTTAGGTCCTTACTTAGACTAGACGGGAGTTCAGAGAGGCCGCCTCCGATCAATTAGCCCTAGCACTTATATGATTGTCCCGACCCTATTGCCCTTATGGCAAGCCCCAACCCTTTTTATCATATATGGTTGATATTTCATTAAACAAAGAAACTAAAATGAACAGTTTTTATACTTGTGTTTATTACTGTAATAAAAAGTGGAACAAAATTAATGATAGTGTTTTTATGTAAATCAAAATCCCTTCTGCCTCCCTGTCAGCTGGGCGTTAGAATACACCGACTGCACCTATGTAGAGGGGTAAGACTCCCCCAATGGGGCCACCTGTTGGCTGTAAGGGCAACCCATGATGCTTAAGGATGGAACCCAGGTGGCTAAGCAGTCCATGACATACAACACTCCACTTTGGCCCTTACTTGGGCCAGACGGTCGGAGAGGACCCCTTCAATCAATCAGCTGGTCATATCAAACCCTAGCACCTATATGATTGCCCCAACCCTATTGCCCTTATGGTATTAGCTACTGAAGCTAAATTCACTTTTAAATCTTATAACGATAACCATTGCCCAAAGAGCACCTCCATATTGATATATATACATAGGATCGTTTACTGTGATCTGGTTGTATTACCTGCCCGTTAAATCTTGAGTCAACAAAAACACATATTCACGTTGTTGCAATTTTATTAGCCGTCAGGATAATTGGCCCATAAATCTCACTTGTATTATCACAGTTTACATAAGTAATTTATAAATGGTTATCGGTAAATGCACTATTTGACAATTTCTTTTCTTTACATTAACTATAATTATTTATTAGAAGAAACGACCGGCTGACAGGTCCAAGATGGTTCCAAATATTTAAAAGCGGTAATCGTTGCCATAGAGCAGGCATGTGTAAAGTCTGGCCTGCGGATCAATTATGGTCCGTGGTAAGACTTCTTATAACCTACAACTTCGGTCGTATAATGTATTATTTATGGCCCGCTAGAACAGGACACTTCACTGATTCAGCACGGCCAGAATACTTAAAATCGCCGGATAAGTTTAAAACGTCACACTTTTTTAATTTCTTTCTGGTTGATTTTTACACATCCAGAATGTTTTATAGAGATTTTCAATCCAATAAATTTAATAATTTTAGCAAAATCCTTTTCATTCTTGTTTACGATGGGACCCCTAACATAGATATAACAACAAGGTTCCTAGTTCGATACCGACCCTCGCCAACTCTTCATTTCTTTTTATCTATCTATCTATCTATCTATCTAATTCAATTCCTATCTATCTATCTTATTCAATTCCTATCTATCTATCTATCTATCTATCTATCTAATTCAATTCCTATCTATCTATCTATCTATCTATCTATCTATCTATCAATCAATCACAAGGGCCGGGTTTGCTCAGTCGGTAGAATGTTCGGCTAGAAACCGCAAGCTTCCTAGTTCGAGACCGACCCTCGCCAACTCAGCGTATTCGTAGCACAGGGATCTAAGCGGTAAAGTAAGGAACTGATGGTAGGTGTGACGTTCCACCTCAGACGCCAAAAAACAATCTCTTTGGTCTAGCGCCAATGAAAAGGGTATAGACTCCCACGCTGTCTAACTGATACCGATTTTAGGCAATCCCTACGACTTTACTGTTTACTTATTTATTCATGGTATGAGGAGCTGATGGTAGGTATAGTGCTCAGCCTCATATGGCAAAAAACAATCTCCTTGGTCTAGCGCTAGCGAAAAGGGGATATACTCCCTTCCTGCCTGGCTTTAGCCCCCCCCCCGCCAACGACTTTACTTTTTACTTATTTATTTATGGTCTATTAGCTTTCTATCTGTTTATTGTTTTATAACAGAGTATATTTTCATGTAATTTTGTGGTTAAAAATGGTTTTGGTTTGTTTCTTTGTTTAAAGGCATAATCAAACCTTCATGGGTTATTTAATGCTCAAGCCATCTTTGCAGAAGAAGAACGATTTTGGTTTGGTTTTTTACTTTTGTTTAAAGGCATATCAACCTTCATGGGTTATTAATGCCAGACCATCCTTTGCAGAAGAACGATTTTGGTTTTGGTTTGGTTTGTTACTTTGTTTAAAGGTATATCAACCTCTTATTTAATGCTCAAGCCATCTTTGCAGAAGAACGATTTGGTTTTTTGGTTACTTTTGTTAAAGGCATACAACCTTCATATGTTATTTAAATGCTCAGACCATCCTTGCAGAAGAACGATTTGTTTGGTTACTTTGTTTAAAGGTATATCAACCTTCATGGGTTATTTAATGCTCAAGCCATCTTTGCAGGAATGATTTGGTTTGGTTTGGTTTCTTTGTTTAAAGGCATATCAACCTTCATGGTTATTTAATGTCCAAACCATCTTTGCAGAAGAACGATTTGGTTTGGTTTTGGTTTCTCTGTTTAAAGGCATATCAACCTTCATGGGTATTTTTAATGCTCAAGCCATCTTTGCAGAAGAATGATTTGGTTTGGTTTGGTTTCTTTGTTTAAAGGCATATCAACCTTCATGGGTTATTTAATGTCCAAACCATCTTTGCAGAAGAACGATTTGGTTTGGTTTGGTTTCTCTGTTTAAAGGCATATCAACCTTCATGGGTTATTTAATGCCCAAACCATCTTTGCAGAAGAACGATTTGGTTCGGTTTGGTTTCTTTGTTTAATGGCATATCAACCTTAGTTGGGTTATGTAAGGCTGTTCATACATTCCTAAAGGTATTAGTCCGAAAGTGAATATAATAGCGTGTGGAGATTTAAAAATACGAAAATAAAAATAGAATAAAATAAAATAAAAAACTGACTTCCATGGTGCCTTGACCGGAAGAACGCCTTTGCGCATGTCCGACAAAAAGGACTGACTCCCTACCCCCAAAAGGCTACCTCGGCCATTCGAACTGAGGTCGCAACAGATGCATTTCCTCTTGCTACGGCCGACTATGCCCCGTTCAATAAAGCCTAAGTCGTAAAAATACCTCTTGCCTTTGTCTTTTTCCTCTTCGTTCCTTTTCGTTCATTAAATTCCATTTCAGCTGACCAGACCACAAGATGAACAAAGAACCAGCTTTTATTGGGGGACAAGATACTAGTACAAACGAACTTAACTTAACCTCATTAGCGTGACTGGAGTTCGAACTTGCTTACTGCGATGTCGTAGACCAACATGTTAGCCACTACTCCTTGGAGACCCCCACCCCACTCTTTTCTTTCTCGTTTTCGGTTTATAACCGCCAGGTTATTCTTTATAATTTCCGTTTTGCGCTGTTTATTGATTTTAACGGCATATCAACCCGCCTGGGGTTATATCATGCCTAACGGTTAGGAAGTGATACATATCGTGTATTTATATTTATACTTTTTAGTAATTGGTTTTAAAAATGTGTTAGCATTATTGGGGATTATGTTGTATGGTATTGATTTGTTTCATGTCTATATTCTATGGTATAATTTTATTTCCCTCCAAAGGCATATCAACCTGCCTGGGGTTATGTCATGCTTAACGGTTAGGAAGTTATACATATCGTGTATTTATATTTATACTTTTTAGTAATTGGTTTTAAAAATGTGTTAGAATTATTGGGGATTATGTTGTATGGTATTGATTTGTTTCATGTCTATATTCTATGGTATAATTTTATTTCCCTCAAAAGGCATATCAACCTGTCTGGGGTTATATCTTGCCTAATGGTTAGGAAGTGATACATATCGTGTATTTATATTTATACTTTTTAGTAATTGGTTTTAACAATGTGTTAGCATTATTGGAGATTATGTTGTATGGTATTGATTTGTTTCATGTCTATATTCTATGGTATAATTTTATTTCCCTCAAAAAAGAGAGAATATCCTCCATGTAGACATTTTCAAACAGATCTTTCATATTGTTTGCTTTAAAATAACGGTTTCTGATGTGAGCAAGAAACCTGCATTCTATGAATAAGTGTTTAACTGTCAAAGGTGTTTGACATGTTCCACATTGTGGCTGTTGTTTGAGTATATTGGAGTGCGTTAGCTTTCTCTAGGGCAAATAGAGACATGGTTTCGAATCTCACTTACAGATTATTTCACTCTTTGTGAGTTTTCACACACGTACTTAGCTGGTGGTCTTTCACTGGAGGTTGACAGAGAGCAAATCTCCTCGGGTCTCCAGGAACAATTCTGAGTATTCTAGCCGATCTTAACAATGCTGTTGTTTTGATGGTCGATTCTTTCTCTTATTTTCTTTTCACCTAGAATCTTTTTCAAACCCTTGGGGGCCGTTCCAAGTACACCAACTACAATTGGTACGAACTTAACCTTCACGTTTCACAATGTTTTTTTTTTTGTTGTTTTTTTTTTTCAATTTTCTGGCCAGGTCCAAATATTTGTCTTTTCTTTTTTGGTCCTAGAAAATTACTCATAAAATCTTATGGGATTTTGAGATACAAGCGGATCACCCAATGCCGACCAGAAGACTTGAACTAGTGTTAATTAACAATATGAAAATAATTATCTACTGTATTTAGCCGTTCCAGCAGATCACAGGGCGAAGATGAAAAGATAGAAAACTACCCGGACGTTGTCAGAGAAATGAGAAAAAAATTGTGGAATGGTAATTGGTGCCCTTGGGACGGTCCCCCAAAGACTAGAGGAATTGGAATTCAGTGGAAGAAGTGAGACCAAGAAGAAGCTGTAGGTGAGATTCGAAATGATGTCTGTTTTTGCCTCAGAGAATCCTGGTTAAATAAACCAGATGCGAGTAACAGCGCAGAACGGAAATGATAAAGATTAACCTCACGGTTATAAAACCAAGAACGAGAAAGTAAATGGGGTGTGGGAGTCTCCCAGGCGTAGTGGCTAACGTACTGGTCTACGACATCGTAGTATGCAAGTTCGAACTCCAGTCATGCTAGTATATTCACTTTTGGACTAAGGCATGAACAGCCTCATTCCCCTCATCTCCCAGATGTACGTTTAAAGAGTATCATTGCCGTTTTTCTACGGGGATGTCTTTGGCATTAAATAACCTACGAACTATGGTATGCCATTAAACAAAGAAAATAAACCAAACTAAAGAAAATTGGAAAAGAAAGAAAGGAAGAAAGAAAAAAAAGGAAGATAAGAAAGAAAGAACTAGAAAGAAAGTGAGGAATTGAAAGAAATTGGTGAAAAGAAAGAAAGAAAGAAGGAAAGAAGGAAAATTAATGGGAGAAAGAAAGAAAGAAAGAAAGAAAGAAAGAAAGAAAGAAAGAAACCGCGGAATAGAAAGAAAATTGTGAAAAGGAAGGAAAAAAGAAAAAAACGGTTATATATTAAGTAAGAAAGAAAGAAAGAAAGAAAGAAACAGAGAGAAAAAATAAACAGAGGAAAAGAATGAAAACGAAGAAATAAAGAAAGAAAGAAAATGGGGGAATGAAAGGAAGAAACCGAGGAATAGAATGAAAATGGCGAAGAGAAAGAAAGAAAGAAAGAAAGAAAGAAAGAAAGAATGAAAGAAAGAAACCGAGGAATAGAATGAAAATGGCGAAGAGAAAGGAAGAAAGAAAATGGGCGAAAGAAAGAAAGAAAGAAAGAAAGAAAGGAAGGAAGGAAGGAAAAAGAAAATCGGGGAAGAAAGAAAGACAGAAAGAAAGCTAGGGATAGAATGAAAATGTCGAAGAGAAAGAAAGAAAGAAAGAAAGAAAGAAAGAAAGAATCCGAGGAATAGAATGAAAATGGCGAAGAGAAAGGAAGAAAGAAAATCGGGGAAAGAAAGAAAGAAAGAAAGAATGAATGAAAGAAAGAAAGAAACCAAGGAATAGAATGAAAATGGCGAAGAGAAAGAAAGAAAGAAAGAAAGAAAAAAAGAAACCAAGGAATAGAATGAAAATGGTGAAGAGAAAGGAAGAAAGAAAATCGGGGAAAGAAAGAAAGAAAGGACGGAAAGAAGGAAGGAAAAAGAAAATCGGGGAAGAAAGAAAGAAAGAAAGAAAGAAAGAAACCGAAGAATAGAATGAAAATGGCGAAAAGTAAGAGAGAAAGAAAATAGCAAAAGAAAGAAAGATCTGAGGAAAAGAAAGTAAGAAAGAAAAAAAGAAATCGAGGAAAAGAAAGAAAAAAACACTTGACAGAAAGAAAGAAGATAAAAAAAGAAAGAAAACGACGAAAGAAAGAAAGAATGAAACTGAGGAAAAGAAAAAGAAAGAAAGGAAAAATACACACATTTTCGACCCAATTGTCAGTTCTATAATTACCCTTTCAACTACAACTATTACTACTACTACTACTACTACTACTACTACTACTACTCTAAGTCTCTAAGTCTTACCTTTCTTGTTAACCACTATGACTACTACTATTACTATTACTCATTTTTAAAAACTCTTCTCTTAATATTATTACTACTACTACCACTACTCTGGTGCTGCTACAACTGCTATTACAAATTTTCTTTTACTTTTCTTATTATTAGAAGCAAAACTTCGTTGTCAGGTGGCCACCGCCTGTCTGTCTCAATTCCTTAGACATTTTACAGACGTCCTAACGTTATGTAGCGGCGATAGATTCCCTCATCAAAGGCAAAAATACACCCGGCAACAAGTGTGAAATGATAGAAAGAAGAGAAAGAGAAAGAGAAAGAAGAAAGAAGACATGCACTCAAATCTTGTCTTTTTTATTCTTTCACGTTCTTTCAGTCAGACCCCCCCTCTCTCCCCCCTCCTCTCTCTCTCTCCTCTCTCTCTCTCGCTCTCTCTCTCACACACACACACACACACCACACATACACACAGATAGATAGATAGATAGATAGATAGATAGATAGATAATGCAGTCTGCGATAGATAGATAGATAGATAGATAGATATGAACAATCTCAGATAGATAGATAGATAGATAGATAGATATGAACAATCTCAGATAGATAGATAGATAGATAGATAGATATGATCAGTCAGCAATAGATAGATATAGATAGATAGATAGATAGATAGATAGATGAACAATCTCAGAAGATAGATAGATAGATAGATAGATAGATAGATAGATAGATAGATGATAGATAGATAGATAGATAGATAGATAGATAGATAGATAGATAGATAGATAGATAGATAGATAGAGATAGATAGATAGATAGATAGATAGATATGAACAATCTCAGATAGATAGATAGATAGATAGATAGATAGAACAATCTCAGATAGATAGATAGATAGATAGATAGATAAATAGATAGATAGATAGATATGAACAATCTCAGATAGATAGATAGATAGATAGATAGATAGATATGAACAATCAGATAGATAGATAGATAGATAGATAGATAGATAGATAATGCTGGCTGCAATATATATATATATATATATATATAGATAGATAGATAGATAGATAGATAGATAGATAGATATTAACAATCTCAGATAGATAGATAGATAATGCAGTCTGCGATAGATAGATAGATAGATAGATACATATGAACAGTCTGCGATACATAGATAGATAGATAGATAGATAGATAGATAGATAGATAGATAGATAGATTTGTGATAAATACCAAGTGTCTACCTGACTTGAATAAATCAATGAATAATAACTTTGATACTTAAAAAGTCACTCGTCATTCCATATTTCTTTTTCCCCTTAACACTGAAAACAAGAGAGTATCATTTTTACTGAAACCCAAGACCTGTAAAAAGGTGCAAGGCCATCTCCTAGGACCTTGCTATCCATGTCACAACAGGATTGCAAGGTTATTAACAAGTTTGCTTAGCATACAACTGTCAAGAACTTTCCTGGACGTGAGAGGAATTGGAAAATCGATGAGAGAATTTTTCCAAGGTTAGTGCAAACGGTGGAAAAGCATTGCGTAGAAGAGCCGAAGGGTGATCTGGATTAAGATGGAAGTGATGGTTTCAGCACGTACAATGCACATAACAATAAACCAAGAGAGGCTTTGTGGTCGAAGGCCAAGGTGAATTCAATTGCTGAAAGAAATAAGATATAATAAAGCAGACTGTGATAGATAGACAGATAGATAGATTGATCGAGAGAGAGAGAGAGAGAGGGAGAGAGGAGGGGAGAGAGAGAGGAGAGGAAGAGAAAGAGAGAGAGAGAGGGGGAAAGGGAGAGAGAGATAGAGGGGAAGAGAGAGAGAGAAAGAGAGAGAGGAGGGGAAGAGAGAGAGAGGGGGGAGGGGAAGATAGATAGATAGATAGATAGAATGAACAGATTGATAGATAGATTGATATGAACAGAGAGAGATCGATATATATATATATATATATATACATATATATATATATATATATATATATATATAGATAGATAGATAGATAGATAGATATGAAGATAGATACATATGAACAGAGATAGATAGATATATGGATATATGGATATGAACAGAGATAGATAGATATATGGATATATGGATATGAACAGAGATAGATAGATATATGTATATATGGATATGAACAGAGATAGATAGATAGATAGAGAGATATGATCATAGATAGATAGATGGATAGATAGATAGATATAAACAGAAATAAAGAGATAGATAGATAGATAGATAGATAGATAGATATGAACAGACATAGATAGATAGATAGATAGATAGATAGATAGATATAGATATGAACAGAGATAGATAGATAGATAGATAGATAGATAGATAGATAGATAGATAGGAACAGATACATAGATAGATATGAATAGAGATAGATAAATGGATATATAATATAATAAAGCAGTGATAGATAGACAGATAGATTGATCGAAGAGAGAGAGAGAGAGAGAGAGAGAGAGAGAGAGAGAGAGAGGGGGAGGGGGGAAGATAGATAGAATGAACAGATTGATTGATAAATTGATATGAATAGAGATAGATAGATAGATCGATAGATAGATATGAAGAGATCTTTCTTTATTTCGTTCTTTCTTTCATTCATTATGATTTCTTTCTTTCTTTACTCCATTCTCTTTCTTTCTTTCTTCATTATCATTGTGACTTTTTCACCCTAGCGTAAACTGATGGTCTTTCGTTCGAGTCTGAATGACGACACGTCTCCTCAGCTCCCCAGGATTCTTCTGAGTATTCTAACCGATTTCAACAAAGCTGTTGTCTAGATGGTTTCAATTCCTCTTCTGATTTCCAGTCCTTCTAGTCTGTTTCCTAAACTTTTTTTTTGGGGGGTGGGGGGTGCATTCCAAGTGCACCAACAACAATTGGTATCACTTTCACCTCCTGTAGGGGCTTGGTTTCTAGAAGTGTTCTTGTTTTTCCGAGGTATTCTATTAAATACGGTTCTTTCGCAACAGTATCAAATGGTTTCTTTCCACTGAAGAGCATAATGCAAAATGATGGAAATTTATCTAGCACCATCTCCACACTGAAACCAGCAGCCAATCAGGACTCCAAGAAATGGAATCACTCAGATGCAAGTATGGAATATTCCAATGTGCTATAAATACCAATTGCTCTATGTACAGATTCGGTTATAGTTAATTTAACATTGACTAAATATATTCTCACCCCCCAAGCATTCCAATAATACATAAATCTCAATAAATCTCTTATGTTATGTGAATTTTTTTATAGTAACATATTATGCTTATAGATAGTTACTCAAGTTAGATATTTTAATCAATTGGGTAACATTAATGCTTAGACTAACTGTAGCAGTTCCCTGGTAATATTTTCTGGTGATGTATTGATGACACGAAGACGACATCTATTAATATTGTATGTGTCAAGATTGTTTTTCTCTTTTCTTTCTGTTTTCTAAAGATAAAATAAGATAAAAAGAAAAAAGTGGAAAATTCACTTACCTCACGGCCCTAGAAAGAGTGGCACCCAAGAGTGACTCTCTTTATATAGAGTGCAGACCAGAAGTGAGAGGCATTGTGGGAATGGGGTGGATGACTATAAAATCAAATTTGTGATAGAAGTTTGATTTCGTAAAGGTGAACTCATGTGAGCATTACGGAATTGCAAGAAAGTGACGTTGGATGAAGAGTATAGAGCTGACAAAGAACATGGTGGATGTAGCAGTTCCCTGGTAATATTTTCTGGTGATGTATTGATGACACGAAGACGACTGATGTTGAACGTAGAATATTTTATTTACTTCCAAACACCGTGAAATACTGAAATAAAATGGGGTATAAAACAATTTACAAAAGGGGTCTTTAACAAATGCCAGCAACTTCACGGCAAAATTGGAAAGAAACATACCTGTGCACCGTACCAATACCAAGAACTAACTAAAAGACTAAAATTCTAATTTTAGGACAATATTATCCACACAACCTTTTTGCTGCATCAGCCTGGCGGAAGTCCCTATTTTGCCCTAAGGAAACCTGTTAATATTCCCACAATGCAATTCAGGCCCTGTGGGTCCACTTGATTATCAGACCCTAACAGAGTTGTTTCCCTTACACTGTCCAAATTTAAGGGTATATTTTGAGGGTAGAAAATAAATATATCTATTAGGCGCACTCAAAGGCGACAGCTACACTAACCATCTGGACAAAAAACAAAAATGTTAAGATAAATCTCTGAAGTATTGCCCACTTACATCAAAAGATATTTCTCTACAAAACTGAAATTTTTCACAGACAATATGAAGTTATATATATATATATATAAAATAAAAGAAAGATTCTGTATGTTTGTACAATAACTGAGTGCGCATTCTTTGATTTAGGAAAATTGGTGGAGACCAGTAAAAAACAAAGTTCAATAAAATCACACCCTATCTAAGAAAATATTTTGAGGAAATTAGAATCAGTCATTGAGAAAGAAACCCTTCTAATGTTACATAATTCATGGGTTGCCTACGAATTATGACTGTAGTGTAGTTAGATTTTGAATTAAAATTCGTTGAAATTCAAAATCGGAGGGGAAACGTGATAACGGAAGGCCCGCAGTTTAGCTTGAACTAAGTAGTTTAGCGGTTTTGTCCAACCATTTCGCCACGGGTAAGATGTGACACAAGGTCACAATTATATGGGGCATCCAGCGAAGATCAAACTCGCTATTTAGCTGTAATGGATCTGTGAGATTACCTTGCTAAGCTGTAC
>CM042175.1:12447761-12465261 GCA_023376005.1 Doryteuthis pealeii
GTCAGGGTGGATCTGGGAGTAATAGTGAAGAAGGGATACTCCGCACCCCCCGATCTTCAGAATTGAAACTTCACCATTAGATACAGTTTAGCATCATACCCAGTATTGAAGTCAGTCAGTCTACTATTGGTTTGAACAATGTGACTGACCAAGCACAACTGCACCAGTGTCAAGACAACTGGTACTTATGGGAATTCAGAACAGTCCACTCATGCATTTGGGTGATTCCATTCCCTGAGTCCTGATTGGTTGCTTGGTTTGTATGATCCTCTGAGGCCCGATAAATCCTGCCATTTTGCAGTGGTCTTTGCAGCAAACCAGAATCGTATTTCAGTTACGACTGCTTGCTGTCTTGTCTTGGCAATTGGACTTAGTATGATTATTCTACACCCATGATACTAAGACCCTCAACCACCGCCTTCTAGCATATATGATAAAAGGATTAGGGGTTTGTTATAAGAGTAATACAATCAGGACAATTATATAGGTACTGTAGGGGATTATCTTCCCTTTGCCTGGAAGAGTTATCTTCCCACTGTGGCAAGAACAGCTAATTGATCAAAGGGGCCTATCTGATTGTTTGTTTTGTTTTGTTTTGTTTTACGGCATATCAACCTCGATGGTTCATTTAATGCTGACAAAGTTGTGAAATAAATTCATTCTTAATGCATAATACAATTTTGTTTATAAACTCATGTTTTTCTATTTAACACATAGATGGGACCCTAACAGGTACTACCACTCCGGGTCAGAGTGGACCAGGGAGCAATGGTGATGAAGGGGTGCTCCACACTCCCCAAACCTCCAAAACTGGAACCTCACCATCAGATAGAGATTAAACGTCATTCCCAGGACATGTAGACCCTCAGTCACCGCCTTCTAGCACTCATATGATAAAAAAGGATTGGGGCCTGCCATAAGGGCAATAGGGTTGGGGCAATCATATAGGTGCTAGGGCTTCACGTGACTAGCCTATTATTGATTGGAGGGGGTCTCTCCGACCGCCCGTCTAGCCCAAAATAGGGTCAAATTAGAGTATTGCAAGTCATGAACTGCTCATCCACCTGGGTTCCATCCTTAAGCATCACGGGTCGCCACCCACGGCCAACAGATGGCCCCATTGGGGGGTCTTACCCCTCTGCAGAGGTGCAGTCGGTGCATTCTAACGCCCAAGCCGACAGGGCGGGGGGGCCTATTTGATGGCCTGCTTAGTCCAAGTAAGTGCCAAAGCGGAGAGTTGCATGTTATGGACTGCTTAGCTACTAGGATTCCGTCCTTAAGCATGACTCTGTGTGCGTGTGTGTGTGTGTGTGTGTGTGTGTGTGTAACTGAAATCCACCAAGCGCCGTAGACTCCCTCCAGCCTTGTCCACATGTTTTATCAGAAGCTGCTCTTGTCGTAACGAATAAGAAATCGAATCAGCGACTAGAGTCTAATTCACTTCAATGCAGTTGAAAAAGGCATGAAACTATCAGCTCCCTGTCCAAGTATGGATAAATAGTTTATTGGTTGGTTAGCTGGTTGGTTGGTTGGTTTTTACGGCATGTCAACCCATTGTTTCATTTTATGCCGAATATGTTTTGTTTTATTCATTCCTGGGACTCAATTTTAAAAATGATTTTTAAACACATTTCAAAACTCGTTTTGTTCAATTTAATCCATAGATGGTACCCTAACAGGTACTCCCACTCCGGATCATAGTGGACCTGGGAGTCATTGTGATGAAGGTGTACTCCACATTCCACAGAACTAAACTGGGATTTCACTATCAGTTAGAGTTTAACGTCATACCCAGGACAATAAAACCCTCAACCATCGCCTATGATAAATAACAGATCAGACTGGGTTCTTTAGTCTTGGTATGCCAACCAGTCTAGGAGAAGGATAACTCAGAATGCAAACCATTATTGTAACGTTTTGGGGTTGGAGTTTTTCTGAGTATATAATGTGTGCTTGCTGTTCCAACTTAAATATATAGACTCTGCGTGGGTGCGTGGATTCAATCAGCCAATCAACACGCTCGAATACGTGGTTGGTTAACTATTTAAAGGTCTTCATGGACAGGCATTCAGTTGCTCGTGTCTAACACTGAGGGACACAAGTGCTCTGCTTAAAGGACACAAGGATTCTGCTTAACATCAAAGGACACAAGGATTCTGTTTAACATTAAAGGACATATGGATTCTACTTAACATTAAATGACATAAGGATTCTACTTAACATTAAATGACATATGGATTCTGCTTAACATCAAAGGACACAAGGATTCTGCTAAACATTAAAGGACACAAGGATTCTGCTTAACATTAAATGACATATGGATTCTGCTTAACATTAAAGGACATAAAGATTCTGTTTAACATTAAAGGACATATGGATTCTGTTTAACATCAAAGAGCATATAGATTCTGCTTAACATTAAAGGACACAAGGATTCTGCTTAACATTAAAGGACACAAGGATTCTGCTTAACATTAAAGGACATAAGGATTCTGCTTAACATTAAAGTACACAAGGATGCTGCTCAACAGGGGGATTCTGTTTAACAAACACAAGGATTCTATTTAAACACTGAAGGACAAGGATTCTGCTTAACACAAGGATCCTAGGATTCCACTCAAAACGGATCAAAATGGCCACAAGAATCTTAACATTTGGAATGATAATTCATTATCACAGTACCCAAGAGACATTTACCCCCCACCCCCAGAGAAGGGGTATAGCGCAACCGGAACCAGGGATGGGTGAGGAGGGTGATGGATACTATTGATCACATGGAAATTTGACACAATAAATTATTTAAAATTGCAAATATTGTGTTGGCCGAAATGTTCATTATTCATTAACTCTTTGCGTACTTTAAACCGCTTACAGCGGCTCTCTCACTAAAGTACAGATGTTTAGTTCATTATAATTGAGCAGAAGGACACAGATTGCAACAGTAATAGGACTTTATTTGAATAGAATGAATTCTGATGTGGATTGATAGTGAACTTTGAAATATCCCATTATACTGATAAAAATACCAAGAACATTTTGTACAGTCGTGGGGGGGGAATTTGGTGGGCAAAGAGTTAAAGATTAGGTGGCAAGAGAAACATTTAATTTCGTTCGAAAAAACCGGCGTTTATTGTATCTTCTCTTATCATAATGTATCTGTCTGTCTAACCGAAACTACGTCACTTTCGACGTCAGAATTCGTTTAGATATTTACGTAATATTCACAATCAAATATTCATTATGTAATCTTTATTAACATCTTATCTATTAACGATGTCTCTATTAAACTCCAGCTCAAAACAGCCGATGTTATTGACGAGTTTAGACTCCTGCAAAGTGCGTTACATCTATTAATAATGAAGATTCGCTTCCGGTTTTTGTCTGTAACAAAAACTACGTCACTGCTTACGTCACATGATCCAACATCGTCATAACATAGAATAAATACACTCAAAATTTGAACATGCAACATTAGACAGTCCTCATTGTTTTTTTTTAAACAAGTTTTAATAAATACATGACTGGTATTATATATCTATATATAGTTTGTTTTATTTTAATACATATTTAAAGTTTACATTTGAAATTGTTTTATTTTTTAATCCTTTAATGAATTTGATGATTTTACTCACTTAGGGTACAAACTTGCTGACATTGAGTTTTTAACTCCCACCCCTCAGGCAATATGTTTCAAAAATCTATTTTTTACATCGCCTGGAGGGTGTTTTTTATTTTGCTTGTCACGAAGTAGAAGATGTGGATAATTTCCATACCGGTTTTAAGAAAACCAGAGTTAATAAATCATTACTTGGCGGTTTTGATTTCTAATATCAGTGTTTTATTCTCAAATGTATTTTGTCGGCTGGGGCGTTAGAATGCACCGACTGCACCTCTGGAGAGGGGTAAGACTCCCCCAATAGGGCCACCAGTTGGCCGTGGGTGGCGACCCGTGATGCTTAAGGATAGAACTCAGGTGGATGAGCAGTTCATGACATGCAATACTCCACTTTGGCCCTATCTTGGGCTAGACGGGCAGTCGGAGAGACCCCATCCGATCAATCGGCTGGTCACGTCAAGCCCTAGCACCTATATGATTTTCCCAACCCTATTGCCCTTATGGCAAGCTCCAACCCCTTTTTATCATATGGGTGCTAGAAGGCGGTGGCTGCGGGTCTACATGTCCTGGGAATGACGTTAAACTATCTGATGGTGAGGTTCCAGTTTTGGAGGTTTGGGGAATGTGGAGCACCCCTTTATCACCATTGCTCGCTGGTCCACTCTGACCCGGAGTGGTAGTACCTGTTAGGGTCCCATCTATGGATTAAATAGAAAAATGTATTTATAAAAAAAATTGTATTATCCATTAAGAATTGATTTATTTCAAAACTTTATCGGCATTAAATGACCCACTGAGGTTGATATGCCGTAAAACAAAACTTAAGAAAATGTATTTAGTGATATCCTATGTATAATTCTATATTGGAATCAATTAAAATAAAACAAGAATATGCGTAATCTTGTTATATGTGTTCATATTTAGTTTCGTCAATAATAAAAGAAATAATTACTTTGTGTTATTCTTGCGAGTTTGTGGTTTGCAAAGTTTATATGGAGTTTTCGATGGTCAGTTAAAATAAGGTTGATGATAAAATTAAAATATTTGTATTAAGCGGAATATAACTAACGCAATCAAGATAAGAAGAGAGAGAGAGAGAGAGAGAGAGAGAGAGAGAGAGAGAGAGAGAGAGAGAGAAAGAGAGAGGGGGGAGGGGAGTTAAATGAAGATTAGTATACTTTTTACATATTGAACTGTTTAGCAATAGCTCTTAAGTAAGCATATCAAACGTTGTAATAATGCATTATCATAATGTGATATATCCACAGGTCCCGCTAGTCAAGATTATTATACGTTTTACATATTGAAGTATTTAGCTCTTTAGCAAACATATCAAACGTTATAATAATTAAATACTGTTATATATCCAAAGATCCGGCTAGTCAAGATTATTATCCTTTTTTTGCTAGTAATGATAATAATAAAGAAACTAGAAAAAAAGGGTGACAGAGATTTAAATCTCAAGATTATTATACTTTTTTACATATTGAACTATTTAGCAATAGCTCTTAAGTAAGCACATCAAACGTTGTAATAATTAAATTATCATACTGTGGTATATCCATAGGTTCTGCTAGTAATGATAATAATATAGGAACTAGAAAAAAAAAGAGCGAGAGAGAGTTAAATCAAGATTATTATATATTTTACATATTGAACTATTTAGCAATAGCTCTTAAGTAAGCACACTAAACGTTTTAATAATTAAATTATCATACTGTGGTATATCCATAGGTTCTGCTAGTAATGATAATAATAAAGGAACTAGAAAAAAGAGTGACAGAGATTTAAATCTCAAGATTATTATACTTTTTACATATTGAACTATTTAGCAATAGCTCTTAAGTAAGCACACTAAATGTTGTAATAATTAAATTATCATACTGCGGTATATCCACAGGTCCCGCTAGTGGTAATAATGACACATTTTGACAGTAAAATATAAACGTGATAAATCTAATCACTACACATGAAAAAGTACTAAAGATACAGTTTAGCTTAATTACTAGGACATAAGAACCACGAGGCACCTAGTTTAATACTGACCACTCGCCAACAGAGCGCATGAGTAGCACAGTTTCGATTTATGGGGTTGCAAGGGGTTTGGGTGTTTTACTGTTTTAAAGGTAGCTGGATACACTTGTTGCGTGTTCTTAAGGGTTTCGTTTTTTTAACCCCATCTCATTTGGTTGTCGCGCTGAAAAGGAAGGACATCAGGGAACGAAAAGGAAAGAGACAAAGGCAGAAGGTGGTTTTATGACTTAGGCTTTATTAACCGGTCATAGTCGCCCGTGGCAAGGGAATATTTCCCTGGCTTGTAGTGGCGACTAAACCCAGTTAAGGCCTATACTCGCATGGCTGAGATATTCTCTTGCGGGTCGCGCTGAAAAGGAAGGAATTCAGGGAACGAAAAGGAAAGAGACAAAGGCAGAAGGTGGTTTTATGACTTAGGCTTTATTAACCGGTCATAGTCACCCGTGGCAAGGGAATATTTCCCTGGCTTGTAGTGGCGACTAAACCCAGTTAAGGCCTATACTCGAATGGCTGAGATATTATTTTTGGGGTCGGAAGCCAGGGAGACATACACGGAGGGTTCTTCCAGTGAAGGCTCATGGGAGTTTATTTTTTTATTTTTTTATCCCCCCCCCCAAAAAAAAAAAAAAAAATTGTGTGATAAAATGGGGAGCTGATGGTAGCGTTCATAATTTTCCATAGGCTGTTTGTCCAAAAACAACATTTTTTTTTGTTTTAACCATTAAAACTGATAGCGAATATTCAAGGTTAACTTAGTGGACTTTTGTTTTTAATTTAATTTTTTTTATTTTTTAGTAAATGTTTCTTTTTTAAGAGCGAGTCAGAGTCAGGTTAATGTTATTAGCTGTTATCTTCTGTTGAGTATGTTCTGTTTATCAAAGTGAAAATGTTTTTGCCCTGACGTGGCATCTGGGCCGCACCTTTCGGCATCTGGATATTTTTCTTGTCTGTTACTGTCTGTGAGTAATGTTTAGAAACAATTGCAAAAACAAAAAAACAAAAAAATGGACGAAAGAAAAGTATGAAATAATAATAATAATAATAATAATAATAATAATAAGAAGAAGAAGAAGAAGAAGAAGAAGAAGAAAAAAGAAAAAGAGGGGAAAGGAAAGAGGAGGAGGAGAAAGAAGAGAGAAGAAATACTACTACTACAATACTACTACTACTACAATTACTACTTATGCTACAACTACAACTAATAATAATAATAATTAGAAGAAGAAGAAGATAATGATAATGATAAGGAGGGGGAGAAGTGGAGGGGGAAGGGGGAGAAGAAGAAGAAGGAGGAGGAGGAGGGGGAGGAGGAGGAAAAATGAAAGTGGAGGAGGAGGGAAAGTGAGCAGAAATACAATTGTTACTGCTAATAACGAAAAGAAGAAGAGAACGGGGAAGAGAAATACTACTACTTCTACTACTACTACTACGACTACTACTACTAACAACAACAACAACAACAACAACAAAACAATAATAATAATAATAATAATAATAATAATAATAATAATAAGAAGAAGAAGAAGAAGAAGAAGAAGAAGAAGAATGTAAAAAGGGAAAGAAAAAGAAGGGCGTGAAGATATAAAGAAGAAGAAAAAGAAAAAGAAGGGTGTGAAGAAGAAGAAGAAGAAGAAGAAGAAGAAGAAGAAGAAGAAGAAGAAGAAGAAGAAGAAGAAGAAGAAGAAGAATGGGGGGAGAGGAGTAGAAACTGTTTCTACTAAGAACAATGCCAACTGGTAGATTTTTCAGTTCCAGCAGATCCAGGGTGAAGATGAAAGAAACGAAAAGATAGACAAATACCTGGACCTTGCCAGAGAACTAAAAATATGTGGAATATAAGGTTGAGAGTGATACCAATTGTAATAGGTGCACTTGGAACGGTCCCCCAAAATGTAGAAAACAGAGCAGAGGAATTGGAAATCAGAGGAAGAATTGATACCATCTAGAAACAGAATTAAGATCTGCTTGAATACTCAGGAGAGTCCTGGAGACCTGGAGAGACTCATATGATATACGACAGTGCGAAGAGTGATCCGCTGGGATTTTTGTAAGGGATCCATTTGAGCATACTGACAAATGGTATATGCTTAAACCAGAATATGTCCTAGACATGCGAGACGCATACAATTCTATTGAAAATTTAGATACAAACTACAAGAGGAATTGGAAATCAGAGGTAGAATCGATACCATCCAGATAGCAACATTGTTAAGATCAGCTAGAATACTTAGAAGAGTCCTGGAAATCTGGGGTGACTTGGTGTTATTCAAACTCCATTGAAAAGACATCAGTTGACACTGGTGTGAAAAACTCACATAATAATAATAATAATAATAATAATAATAATAATAATAATATAGCCAAGATATAGGGATGAAATTTGGAATTGAAAAATGTGCTATGCTTGTAATAAAACGGGGTGAAAGAAAATTAATGGGTGGAATACAACTGCCAAATCAGGAAACTATAAAATCACTTGATGAAAATGAAAGCTACAAATACTTAGGAATTTTAGAAGCAGACAATATCATGCAAGCAGAAATGAAAGGAAAAGTTAGAAAAGAATATCTCAGGAGAACTAGAAAACTTCTAGAAACAAACTCAACAGCAGAAATCTAATCAAAGGAATCAATACCTGGGCTGTCCCATTATAAGATACTCAGGACCATTCTTAAAATGGACGAAAGAAGAACTCAGACAGATTGACCAAAGGACGAGAAAGTTAATGACCATGCACAAGGCTCTCTACCCTAGAGACAATAGAGATAGATTATATGAGTCAAGAAAGGGAGGGGAAGAGGTATTGCCAACATAGAGGACTGCGTAGAAACCACAATCCAACAACTCGAAGACTACACAAAAAAAGAGTAAAGACAGATTACTTATGGCGGCCAACAATAGTAGAAAGACTAGAAAACAAAAATGGGAAGAAAACAATTATATGGACACTTCAAACGACAAATTGGAGAGGTTGCACACGAAAAGACCTGGAGGTGGTTAAGAAAAGGAAACCGCAAAAGAGAAACAGAATCACTTATAATTGCTGCACAAAATAATGCCATAAGGACAAACTACATCAAAGCGGAAATTGATAAGACCCAACAAAATAGTAAATGTAGATTTTGCGGTAATAGAGATGAGACTGTAAACCATATACTCTACGAATGTAGCAAAGTAGCACAACGAGAATACAAAACTAGACACAACTGGGTTGGGAAGGTGATCCACTGGGAATTATGCAAATATAAATTTTGACCACACAACAAAATGGTATATGCATAAACCAGAATCTGTTCTTGAGAACGAAACGCATAAAATTCTCTGGGACTTTGAAATAAAAACGGATCACCTTATTCCAGCAAGAAGACCAGGCCTAGTGTTGATTAACAAAAAAGAAAGAACTTGTCAACTGGTGGATTTTGCAGTTTCAGCAAATCACAGGGTGAAGCTAAAGGAAAATGAAAAATGAAAAAATAGACAAATATCTGGACCTTGCCAGAGAACTGAAAAAGTTATGGAACATGAAAGTGAAAGTGATACCAATTGTGGTTGGTGCACTTGGAACAGTCCCAAAAGGATTAGAAAAGGGTTTGGAAAGTTTGGATATCAAAGGAAGGATTGAAACCATTCAGAACACTGCACTGCCAGAATACTGAGAAGAGTCCTGGAGACCTGAGGAGACTTGCTGTCACTCAACTCCAGTGAAATACCATCAGCTAACACTGGTGTGAAAACCAAAAAGAGCAATAATATTCTCTGGGACTTCGAGACACAGACGGATAACCTAATCCCGGCCAGGAGACCGGACCTAGTACTGACAAGAAAAAGAGAACCTGTCATCTCGTGGACTTTGCCGTCCCGCCCGACCACCGAGTGAAAATGAAAGAAAGGGAAAAGATTGACAAATACTTAGACCTTGCCAAATTGGTGCCCTTGGAACGATCCCCAAAGCTCTGGAAAAGAATTTGGGTGAACTGGAAATCAGAAGAACCGAGACTATAAAAACTACAGCACTGTTGGGATCGGTTAGAATACTCAGCCTCCAGTGAACCATCAGCTACGACAGGTGTGAAAAACTAATAATAATAATAATAATAATAATAATAATAATAATAATGGAGATTGTCTGTATTTCTGTCTGTAACAAAAACTACGTCATAGCTCTACGTCACAATATTCTTATTCTATATACACCCAAAATTTGAGTAAGCAATTTTAAAAATTTTTTCACTCTCGTTCTTTTTTTTTTTTTTTTTTTTTTTTTACAGTAACAAGAAGTTAACTAAAAAGTTTACAAATAAATAAATACCTACGATTTTGTGTAAAATTGATGTGGAAAATAATCAAAATAATTGTTTGCTTATTACATGCACGCAACATTTTATTTGAGAGGGACGGGGCTCAGTTTTCATTTCAAATTGTTTTTTTTTTTTTTTACTCCTTTAATAAATATGAGGATTTGTCTTACTTATGATACAAACCCTCTGACATTGAATTTTTAACTCCCACCCTCTCAGGCAATGTTTTTCAAAAATTAATTTTTACGACGCCCGGAGGGTGTTTTCTGTTGCTAATAATAATAATAATAATAATAATAATAATAATAATGAGAGTGAAAGTGATACCAATTGTAGTGGGTGTACTTGGAACGGTCCCAATAAACTTGAAAAAAAGACTGGAGAATCTGGAAATCAGAGGAAGAATTGAGACCATCCAGACTACTGCACAGTTGCAATCGTTTAGAATACTCAGAAGAGTCTTGGTTGATCTGAGAAACTTGTTGTCACTCAGCCTCCAGTGAAATACCATCAGCTAACGCTAATGTGAAAAACTCAAAAGAGTGATAATAATAATAATAATAATAAGAAGAAGAAGAAGAAGAAGAAGAACAAGAAGAAGAAGAAGAAGAAGAAGAAGAACAAGAACAAGAACAAGAACAAGAACAAGAAAGTATTGTAAAAAAAGAGTCGATAAATGGCATAAAGAACGATGAAAAAAAATGAATGAAACTGGAAAATGAAGATGCAGCTGATGTTGATGATGATGATGAAGAAGGTAAAGAAGAGAGAGAGACAGAGAGAGACAGAGAGAGAGAGAGAGAGAGAGAGAGAGAGAGAGGGAGGGAGATACAGTGACAGAGACAGAGAAAGACAAAGACAGATAGACAGACAGACAGACAGGGGAAGATCCAGGCGTGTTTTAAGATTCAAGCAGACGATGTCTTGAAAACTAGCCAGATTTTTCTTTCTTTCTTTTTTTCTTTCTTTCGTTCGTTCGTTTTATTTATCTTTATTTATCTTCTTTTTTTTTAATTGTTTTTTTTCTTCTTCTAGGTCATATGTTCCATTTTTTCCACCCGTTTTCCATACCTCCAACAATCCAGACTCCATCAGTGCTTTACTTTACATTTTATTACGCCCAATATTCGACCACCCAGCTTCGGTTTTTGAGGCTCACGTGGTGGCGGCTCTCGCGATTCCCGGTCTTTCAAATATTTTGTCTACTTAACTTGCGTGTGCATTCTAAATACTTTCTAAACAGATATGGAACGACAACACACAGGTTTCTAGGAAATTAGAAAAGGAAGATTATGTAGCTTCTTTGTGGTCGAGAACTGCTTCTTTACATTGAGCCTAAGTATTTGGAGTATCGATGTCAGAATATTTGGTTTGGTTTCGTTTGGTTCATTTAACGGCATATAACCCGTATAGGTTATTTAATGCCAAAATTTGACCCATTTGAAAATTGTGGATTATTGTTGGATACCCTTCTCATTACTTACTCCTTTCTTACTTTATTCTTCTGGCCGTCTTTGGAATCTTATAACATCTTGTCTTGGTCTGGAATCTTCTAAGGTCTGGACTTTCTTGGGGACTTCGGGTCTGGTCTTCTATTGGGGATTTCTCTTCATCAGAAGCACTGTGTCATTGTTAATTTTTAGAGGTAATAACACAAGACTCCGATTTGCTTTGATCTTATTTTATTTTTAAATTCCCAACCAGACATCTGCGCAGATTAAGACGGGAGCGCGTGTAACGCGATATACCCTTCCGTCGAGCTCGGCTGCTAGTCTCTAACTCACTGAAACTTACTTACTATTTAAACCGGAAGAGAGGGTCCTCTCTACCGGTTCTCACGGCTATCCCCGGAAGGAAGGATCAGGACAGGTCAAGCCTTGTCATTCAAATCCTTCAAGGCCATGGGCTGCAGCTTATAACGGTCATTTTGATTTCTACACTATTGCACATAAATATTAGGTATCTAATAATTATGTAACATTATAATCATAGCTATCATTTGGTTTGATTTAGTTATTTTGTTTAACGGCATATAAACTAAAAAAATAAGTGTCGACATCTTCGTCGTCATGAACCACCAAATGCAGATGGGAATTTCCCTTGCAATGTGTGTGACCACATCTGCAAGTCCAGAATTTGACTAACTGACCACCAGAGGGCCCACAACTGTTGAAGACATAGAGTGACGTCATCGTCGTCTGCGATGGACTTCTAAAAGGAAAAGTTACGATTGTAAAATGATGAGACGCGGAAGTCAGCAGTGAGTTGACGTGGGACGAATGTGGAAAAATTGAAATGTGTAATTAAGGAAATTAACCAGAAAAGGTAATTATTTAAAGATGACGTGTGAATAACTAACTTTGGTAACTGATTGTATTGATCAGGGCGAGAACGAGAGGAGAGTAAGAGAGATAATGAGAAAGGAGAGTCTGGCCGCAATTTTTAGAGACGGACGGCGATAGTTTGGGCTGAGTTTTTGAAGGGAACAGACGGAAGGTGCAGTCTGTCCTCCGAGGCCATTTACTTGGGTTAAAGAAAAATAAATGAGCACTGAAAAAGTCAAGTCTTGTATTCGTTAATTAAAAATTAACGGACAGAAAAAAATCCACGTTCTGAGAGAATGCCAGCGCAACAACAGACCCAGCTATCCAGAAAGTCCAGTGGCATCAGAGACAAGAAGATCATAAAATAAGTATGCCAATGTAGCTTACAGCTAATTTGGTGCTGTGACTTAATACCAGAACTTGTTTTTAAAATGAAATAACTGTAATAAACAGGATTAATAGCAAATGTATGGTGGCAAGGAAAAACAAACACAGATTTTAATTTTCAAAATTGTATTGGAAAAAATAACATGAGAACGACGAAAAGCTGAAATTGAATTTAAGAGAGTCTGATTTTGGTGATAGTAATAAAATGAATAATAAAGTCAGTAAAAATGTCAGGATTACCGTGGTAATGTGGTAGTGGGGTGAAGATGTAGGCAGAATTTTGTGTATGATAGTTGGCGTATTTTTCTTGGTATCGCTGAACGATGTGGAATTGTTCGCTTGCTGACTGTCGGTCAGATTTGGGTAGAGGTAGGTGAGGATGTGATGTGGTCTGCGTGTGTCGCTGGTTTTGTCTGCTGTCGGCTTTTCAAAGCCGATTTTATATAGGTCTGTGTGATCTGAAATCGGATCACAGAAACCTTTTTTCTTTTTTGGACATTCTTGTTTTCCAACCGGAACTTCAATTTGGAGCCTATACGCAAAAACGTGTTAAATTGGTCACTTCTTTTTAGGCTACCATGGAGTAAACTTCCGGTTGGCGTCACAACTTATGTTTTGTTTTGTTGGCGAGTGTGTGTGTATCTTTTTATTGCGGTGTGTGTACGAATTGAATTGCTAATTAGTGAATCGAGAGATATCTATTTTTGTTTATGTAACATAACGAACCTCTCACGTGGTTTCAGAAGGTAAGAGCTTGTATTCCACTACACATCCTCCACAGAGAGTTAGAAAGACACAAGGAAACGAGATCCATCAAAAAGATCACAGCATATTATCGTACTATAAATGTTATATAGTCCTTCAGGTGGAACTCCAGATAAGATGACTGATCCTTATCATCAAGAAGGCGTGCTGACAGCACGTATTCCCTTGACTCTCTCTCTCCCTCTCACTTGCCCCCCCCTCTCTCTCTCTCCCTCTCTTTGTTATCGTCCCTAGGTTACTAAATGAGAAATAAATTGGAAAGGAAATGGAATCTTTATAACATTAATAAAATAAATACTCGCCAACGGCGTAAAGACGGTAAACCACTGCTAGTGGTATAAGACTACTCAGTCAGCATAATACTCCCGTTTTTACGAGGATTGGGACATACTCATTAATGTTCATAGGTAGGATATATAACAAAGGTTACTAAATGAGAAATAACCAAACCGAGGTTGGAAATTAAATGGAATCTTTATAACATTAACAAAATATAACACTCGCCATCGGTGTGCAGAAGGTAAACCACTGCTAGCGGTATAAGACTACTCAGTCAGAATAATACTCCCGTTTTTATGAAGATTGGGACATACCATCAATGTTCATAGGTAGGGTAATATAAGAATTGGGACATACTCATTAATGTTCATAGGCAGGGTATATAACAAAGGTTACTAAATGAGAAATAACCAAAACGGAGGTTGGAAATGAAATGGATTCTTTATAACATTAACAAAATACAATACTCGCCAGCGGCGTGAAGAAGGTAAACCACTGCTAGTGGTATAAGACTAATCAGTCAGCATAATACTCCCGTTTTAATGAGGATTGGTTTGGTTTGATTTGTTTTGTTTTACGGCATATCAACCTCAGTGGGTTATTTAATGCCGATAAAGTTTTGAAATAAATCAATTCTTAATGGATAATACAATTTTTTTATAAATACATTTTTCTATTTAACCCATAGATGGGACCCTAACAGGTACTACCACTCCGGGTCAGAGTGGACCAGGGAGCAATGGTGATGAAGGAGTGCTCCACATTCCCCAAACCTCCAAAACTGGAACCTCACCATCAGATAGAGTTTAACGTCATTCCCAGGACATGTAGGCCCTCAGTCACCGCCTTCTAGCACCCATATGATAAAAAGGGGTTGGGGCTTGTCATAAGAGCAATAGGGTTGGGGATATCATATAGGTGCTAGGGCTTGACGTGACCAGCCGATTGATCGGAGGGGGCTCTCCGACCGCCCGTCTAGCCCAAGATAGGGCCACCGTTTTTATGAGGATTGGGTCATACCCATTAATGTTTATATAGGTATATATATAAACTATTGTCAAGTGTCCGCAACTTCGATATTTCGAAGACGCCCAATCAACCCAGTTTGACTTGACAAAGTGGGTCACAGGTTGACATGTTAAGCCAGGTTTTGTCGTAAACATCATCAGCCGGCCTCTGCGCATGCGTGCACGCCGGACTGTCGCTCTGTCGATTAAACAATGGCTTCTCTAAGCGCCATTGACGAACTGAAGATCTCACAGAAGAAATCGTTTAGGCACTCCGGTTGATTAACTCTTTTAATCCTGGAAAGTTATTCATCATTGTCTGAACAATAGGAGTTTAGCGAAGCGCACGACTTATGACGTTAACGATGACGTCATTTAAGGTAATTAAATTGACCAATCGCTGCCATTGAACGCATGTCGTCTGCTCAGCTCTTTGCTCGCTATTTCTTGTCTTTGTTTTGTTTTTACTTCTGCTCTTGCAACTAAATAGATGACAAACTTGATTGAATAAGTTTAATTTAAGATCCAGTGAAAGAATACGATGACGCGCATAAATATTTAAACAAACATTTTAGAATATTTCTTAAAACTTACTTGTTTTTTTTTTCTAACGATTTGTAAGTAAGTCAAGTAAAGTCGACGGGAAGGCCTAATGTCGGTATCAGCCAGTCAGCGAGGGAGTCTATCCCCTTTACAATAGCGCTAGACCAAGGAGATTGTTTTAGCATCTGAGGTGGAGCGCCACACCTACCGCCAGCTCCTTACTTTACCGCACAGATTCCTGTGCTACTCATACGCTGAGTTGGCGAGGACCGGTATCGAACTAGGAACCTTGTGATTTCTAACCGAACGCTCTGACTGAGCTAACCCGGCCCAATTGTAACGATGGGCTATTTTATGGTTAGGGAATTACGTTCATTGTAATTTCACTTTTACATTTTTTGCAGTCATATTTCTTTAGTGTTTATTGTTTGTTCTCACAATTTTACAGCTTACTAGCTTTTCATATCAATTAATTCACGGATTACTTGATTGATTGATCGATTGATTTTTAACGGTTTCTTGGGTTATTTTATGCCTAGAGGTTAGGGAATGGTGTTCATTGTACTTTCATATTTACATTTTTGCATTTTTGTTTCTTTAGAGTTTTTTCTGTTTTTTCTTTTTGGGGGGAAGGGTTCACAATCTTACAACTTAATAGTTTTTCATATCAATGAATAAAGAAGGATTGATTGATTGATTAATTTTTAAAGGTTTTAAGGGTTATTTTATGCCTAAGGTTAGGGAATCACGTTCATTATATTATGTTCACGTTTATATTTTTTGCATTGATTTTTTTAAATAATTTTTTTTTTTTTTTTTTGTGGGGTCACAATTTTACAACTTAATAGTTTCTCATATCAATGAATAAAAAACTGATTAATTTATTGATTGATTGATTCTTAACGGTTTCTTGGGTTATTTTATGCATAGAGGTTAGGGAACCACGTTCATAGTACTTTCATATTTACATTTTTTGCATTGTTTCTTTAGAATCTTTTTGTGTTTTTGGTTTTTTTTACAACCTACTAGTTTTTCATATCAATGAATAAAAGAATGATTGATTTATTGATTAATTGATTTTTAACGGTTTTAAGGGTTATTTTATGCATAGAGGTTAGGGAATCACATTCATTATACGTTCACGTTTATATTTTTTGCATTGTTGTTTCTTTAGATTTTTTGTGTTTTTTTCTCACAATTTTACAAGTTTTTCATCTCAATAAATAAAAACTTATTGATTCATTGATTTTTAACGGTTTTAAGGGTTATTTTATGCATAGAGGTTAGGGAATCACGTTCATTGTACGTTCACGTTTTGAGACTGATGTTTCTTTAGGGTTTTTTTATTCTTTTCCTTTTTGCACAATTTTACAGGTTTTTCATATCAATGAATAAAAACTGATTGATTGATTAATTTTTAACGGTTTTAAGGGTTATTTTATGCATAGAGGTTAGGGAATCACGTTCATTGTACATTCTCATTTACATTTTGGGATTGATATTTCTTTTCTTTTTTTTTCCTTCTTTTTTGCATAATTTTACAACTTTATAGTTTATAGCTCAGTCGGTAGAGTGTTCGGCTAGGAATCCCAAGATTCTTAGTTCGATACCGGCCCTCGCCAACCCAGCGTATGCGTAGTACAGGGATATGTGTGGTAAAGTGAGGAGCTGATGGTAGGTGTGCCGCTCCACCTCAGATGCTAAAATAATCTCCTTGGTCTAGCGCTTGTGAAAAGGGGATAGACTCCCTCACTGTCTGGCTGATACCGACATTAGGCCGCCCCGACGACTTTACTTACTTATATCAGTGAATAAGAATTTATTGATTTTTAACGGTTTTAAGGGTTATCTTATGCCAAGAGGTTAGGGAATCACGTTCATTGTTAGTTCATGTTTACATTTTTTTTTACATTACTATTTGATTCATTAACGAGACCATAACAGGTGCTACCACTCCGGACCAGAGTGAACCTGGGAGTAGCAGCAATCGAGGGCTACTCCCCCATATCTCCAGAACTGTAGCTTCACCGTTTGATGTAGTTTACTGTCAAACCCAGTGCAACCTCTTTTTAGACTTCTGCAGGGGGATTGAGCCAGAATATTATAAACCTCAACGACAACGGTGAATGAAAATTGAAATTTAATTTCAAATTATATATATATATATGGTGAGATAGTTCTCAGTGTATATGTTATATTTATATATATATATAAATCCTTGTATGAATATGTATTTACACCTACTAA
>CM042175.1:12470261-12485261 GCA_023376005.1 Doryteuthis pealeii
AAGAAAGCTGACCATCAAGAGTCAGGCAAATTGAGCGTTTAAGTTTCCTTGATCTGAGTGTGTGCGCGGATGCGGACTATTCACTTAGTTTCAGTGTGTTCGCGTTTTTGTGTTATGGAAAGTTGGGACCTATTAATATGCATTTCAAGTGTTCTAATGTTTGTTACGGTTTATCAAAAGGTTTTTACTATTGGGAATGTATCTATCAATCTCTCTCTCTCTCTTCTCTCTCTCTCTCTCTCTCTCTCTCCTTCTATCTCTCTCTCGTTCTCCCTCCATTATATATATATATATAATATATATATATATATATATATGTGTGTGTGTGTGTGTGTGTGTGTGTGTGTTATTTGGAAAAGGTGACTTATTGGTGAAGATGGTCAAAATGGTTAGTTGATGTAAAATTCAGAAAGGTAAGACGGCGATATAACAAATAAAAAGTGCTCTATACATTAGTAGAGCAAATTCATTGTAAAATAATACAATATATAATATATATATATATATATATATATATATATATATATTGTATTATTTTACAATAAATTTGCTCTCTCTCTCTCTCTTCTCTCTCTCTCTCTATATATATATATATATATAATATATATATAATATATATATATATATATATATATATATATATATATTACTTATTTCTACTGTAGGAATTGTAATAAAAAGCAACAGAAATAAGATTTTAAAAATACTAGAAAAAAAAAAGAATAATAATTGACAATGTTTTATCTAAGAAGAGTCATTAAAATTTAGCCATAGAGCTCTATTCCTTATTTCTACTTCTTACATATGAGAGTTGCATTAAAAAGCAACAGAAATAAGATGAAGGAAATCCTAGTCAAAAATGAATAATAATTGAAAATGCTTCATTTATACTAGATGAAAATTAATAATAATTGGCAATAAACACTAATAATTGTAAATGCTTCATTTAAAAAGGCTGACCAACAAGAGTCAATCAAATGTAACCATAGAGCTATATTCTCTCTTTCTACTTCTTACGCATGGGAGTTACATTAAAAAGTAAGAGAAATAAGATGAAAAAAATACTAGTCAAAAATGAATAATAATTGACAATGTTTTATCTAAGAAGAGTCATTAAAATTTAGCCATAGGGCTCTATTCCTTATTTCTACTTCTTACATATGAGAGTTGCATTAAAAAGCAACAGAAATAAGATGAAGGAAATCCTAGTCAAAAATGAATAATAATTGAAAATGCTTCATTTATACTAGATGAAAATTAATAATAATTGGCAATAAACACTAATAATTGTAAATGCTTCATTTAAAAAGGCTGACCAACAAGAGTCAATCAAATGTAACCATAGAGCTATATTCTCTCTTTCTACTTCTTACGTATGGGAGTTACATTAAAAAGTAAGAGAAATAAGATGGAAAAAAATACTAGTTAAAAATGGATAATAATTGAAAATGCTTTATCTAGAGAAAGCTAACCAGCCAAATATTAATAATAACAGACAATTCTCCAGAGAAGATATGTTAATAATATTCTTCCATCTCCACTCTTGTTCCTTCTTTTTCTTTTTTTCTTTCCTGTTTATATCTGAACGAAATGAAGTAACTAAAGAGACAAAACACATCTAGGTTGGAAAGAAAATGCTTCGAAGAAAAGAATGCCGATGAGCAATAGAGTAGAAAAAGATTATTGTGGTGGTGATCGCTCTAACCTGGACAGATTGTCTGTCGGATGTCGAGTAGGGTTGGGGGGTGGGGGGAGGGACATGGGGGTGGGGTCAGGTGAGGCGGGGGTCAGGTGAGAAGGATACAATCAGCTGTTTATTCTCAACTTGAAATACGAACGAGAGAAAGTGGATGAGGTTGTCATTTTTTCTTTGAATAACTCAGTATTATTCAGATCTTCTGAGGGGGTTGGGGGGGAATAGAACGGGTGAAAGACAATAAAGAGTAACAGGCACGCACTCTCTCTCTCTCTCTCTCTCTCTCCCTCTCTCTCTCGCTCTCTCTCTCACACACATAAAATCCCGCACGGACACACACACACACACACACACACACACACAACAAACGCAAAGACATAACAAACAGACACAACACACAGAGAGATACATAACACACACATACAGACATATACACACACAAAAAATATACTACACACACAAACCACACACATAATACACACACACACACACACACACACACACACCACACACACACACACGTGCGCACACACAATACAAAACAAAAAAAAATATATGATTTATTGATTTTTTATGGTTTGCTTTAGATTGGTTTATTTATTTAACGGCATATCAACTCCTTATGTCTTATTTAATGCCGAAATTTGATTCAATTATAAATCTCTGATTGTAATCATACCTATATTTTCAATGTTCCATGGCAATTTTGTAATTAGACTTATTAGAATTAAAAATTTATCTATAATCCTTTGTTAACATACAATTGTATGGTTTCAAGTATTCCTATATAATACTAATAATTTATACACAGTAATATGGTTTCAAGTAACTGTTCCTATTTGATAATAGTAATCATTTGTTTACACACATTTTTTACAAACATTTTGACTCTATTTGACTCAAAAACTTTCAACCGTTATTTTAAAGCAAACAATATGAAAGATCTGTTGAAAAATGTCAACATATGGAGGATATTCTCTCCTTTTTGAGGGAAATAAATTATACCATAGAATATAGACATGAAACAAATCAATAACATACAACATAATCCCCAATAATGCTAAACACATTGTTAAAACCAATTACTAAATATAAATATAAATACACGATATGTATACTTCCTAACTGTTAGGCATGACATAACCCCAGACGGCGTTGATATGCCTTTTGAGGGAAATAAAATTATACCATAGAATATAGACATGAAACAAATCAATACCATACAACATAATCCCCAATAATGCTAACACATTGTTAAAACCAATTACTAAAAAAAGTATAAAATATAAATACACGATATGTATTACTTTCCTAACTGTTAAGCATGGACATAACCCCAGACGGGTTGATATGCTGTTAAAATCAATAAACAAACAAACAATCTATTCGACTGAATGGTACCACCACTCTGGGTCAGAGTGGACCTGAAGTAATGGCATTAAGGATATTACATGCCCCCCCCCCCAGATCTCGAGAACTGAAGTCTCACCATAAAAAGCAGTTGTGTCATACTCAAGACACCTCTTTTTTTCTATTAAAATTCAAGATAGAATTCATCATCATCATCATTGTGTCGTGCTGCCAGCATGGATTTCCATGACCCTCTCTCACCATCCGTCCCTACTGGTCATCGCACAATGCAAGTCTTGAGCACGACATCCAGAATTCGTGCAGAACTGATTGATGTACATTTTTTGCTGGTCAGTCTACACTGGTTTGCCAATGTGTATGTGTCCATTGGAGAACGTCACTTATGTGTTCGTCCTTACATCACCAGCAGTGACCCGGTCTTGCTCGTCTTAATTGGACTGTATTTCTAACCAGAATAATTTACAATGTGTTACATGGTTTCATGTAGCTAAGACGCTTCGTTAGGTCCAAGTGGTACAGCCATACAGAAGTACCGACACAACCACAGCCTGGAATAATCGTCTCTTTAGCTTGTTGGGGAGATCGGATTTCCATATGACTGATAATTTGTTTGGTGGCCAACCCATGCCTTCCTATTCGAGTGTTAACATCGCTTTCTGTGGATGAGATATTACTCCCTAGGTATGTGAATTTTTCTACTGACTTAAGAGGCTTGCCGTCAAGTGTGGAGATGTCCCCTTGCTTTTGAAGCTCATGAACTCAGTTTTATCAGAGTTCACATAAAGGCCGACGTTCTTTGCTGCCTCCTCCAGGCTGTGTAGTAGTGTCTCAGCCTGTGTCGGCGTATCTGCAAGGAGCGCGAGGTCATCAGCATAGTCTACATCTGTGACTGTTTGTGCGGGTATCGCCTGCTTCTTTGCTTTCCTTAGTGTGAGACCTTTTCTTTTAGGGTATCTAATGATGTTCTGAGTATGTAGTCTAGGCATATTATAAATATATATGGTGCTAATGTATCTCCCTGCAGAACCCCAGCGGCAATGTCAAAGAAATCTGTGTCGCCATCAGGTGAGCGTACCATTGCTTTAGTGTCTTTGTAGAGCATCATTATGGCGGCAACCGTTTCTTTGGGGAGACCATATGCTAGTAGTATTTGTTCCATTTTCCCTCTGTGTATAGAATCAAATGCCTTAGAAAAATCTACGAATAGTAGCGTTGCCTCTAGGTTTTTTGCTCGGACCCCCTCTATGATTCGTCGTATAGATGGGAGCTGTACGAGAATGCTACGGACGGTCCTGGATATGTCGTGGAAACAGCACCCCACAAAAGAGCAACTATATGGCCACCTGCCCCCCATCTCACAAACCATACGAGTAAGACGGACTAGACATGCAGGTCACTGCTGGAGAAGCAAGGACGAAATCGTAAGCGACGTACTACTGTGGAAGCCAGCGCATGGGCACGCTAATGTGGGCCGCCCAGCCAGGACCTTCATTGACCAACTATGTAGGGATACTGGCTGCTGCGCAGAGGAGCTGTCGGAGTCAATGAATGATAGGGAAGGCTGGCGAGAGATCATCATGGATATCCGTGCAAACTGCGCGACATGATGGTGATGATGTAGCTAAGGGAAAGTACTGTTAAAGGGAGATAAATGTGTATACATGAGTAAAAATCTATGGTAGCCCACACGGTAAAATTATACGGTGTATTTTCAGTCTGAATCATCAAGGGAGATAACTTTTTTCTATATGATTGGTGATATTTAAACGAAAATACAGTCGTTCGTAATATCTTTTAAAATATATAAAAAAATCTCGGAAAATATGTTCCATAAAATTGGGCATTTTTAAACTCACATTGGTACTATTCGCAGAGTTCCGTCCCGGCTCCCTGCCTTAAAAAAACGCTAAGCGGTGATTGGTTAAAAAACACACACCTATGAATGAAGTCCCTAGCTGTAGATAAAAAAAATAATTTGTCGATTGAAGGCGTATCTATTGACAATCTTTTTTTTTTTTGTGGTTTGAAGGTGTTAAAATTAAACCATATTTTTAAAAGGTTAAAATATTTACATTTACTTGTCGAAAAAAGACTACAGGTTGTAAAATATCGCATTAACTTTTTGGGAAAAACGACTTGAGCGCTGTTTTTTTGGGGGGGGGGTTAAAAAAATATTTTAAAAAAATATGGCTTACTTTTAACACTTCAAACCACTAAAAACAAAATAATTTGTCGATGAAAACGCCTTCAATCGTCAGATTATTTTTTTCATATACAGCAGGCACCGCTTCAGCTGGGGACTTCATTCATAGGTGGGTTTGTTTTTTGACCTATCACCGCCTAGCCTTTTTTTTAAAGGCAGGAGGCCGGAACGGAACTCTGCGAATAGTACCCTTACATTTTTTTTAGATAGATTGCACAAAAATATGAGCGTACAGTGAATGCAATTCCTTTACTTAAAACAACCCAATCTATCAAAAAAATCAAAATTTTTAAAAATCGCTTATAAATCGTTTAAGGGAAGTAAATCAAATAACAATTTTAAAGAATTACCTCCCTTTACATTAAAACAATTTTTATTTTGTTAGATTTTTGAATTTATACGTATGACGTCGCTATAAAGACATGATTTGACTAGTCGTGAAATAAAAGCTACTAGGTTCGATACCAGCCCTCACGAACTCAGCGTATGAGTAGTCAAAGCTTGGATCTGTGCGGTAAAGTGGGGAGCTGATACTAGGTGTGGCACCCCACCTCAGACGCAAAAACAATCTCCCCGGTCTAACACTAGTGGAAAAGGGGTTATACCCCATCACTGTCCGGCTGATACCGACAATAGGCCACTCCACCTGCTTTAAAGGCTGGTTTATCTCAACCGGTAGAGCATCCGCCTCGGAAAGACAACGTTCCGGGTTCGATTCCGAGCCTTGCCAACTCATGAGTAGCACACCTTGGTTTATGTGCAGTAAAGTGGGGAGCAATTCGTGCGGTAAAGTGGTAGGTGTGGTGCACCGCCCCAAACGTTAAAACAATCTCTTTGGTCTAGCGCTAGTGACAAGGGGATAGACTCCCTCACTGTCTGACTGATATCGATATTTAATTTACTACTTTATGAAAACTAACATGTATTAGAGAAGGAGGGTTCTTATATTTTATATGAATACTACTTTTTGAAAATTGAAATATAGTGGACTTGTAGACTTATCTTAGCTAGTCTCATTCACCGACCGATCCATATCAATACACACAGCCGTTCATCGTCGTTCACTTCTGCTTTCACCAAAAAGTTCACTGGCGCTCTATGCGTGAAGCCCTACTTAAATCCCGATGATGATGAAACTAGATATATACAATTTTTTTTATTTACAATTAAAAAAGATGACTATGATATGTGGTGGGAGTAGAAGGGCCAAAAAAAAAAAATCCCCAACGAAAAACAAGAAACAAAACAAAACTTGGGCCATTTTTGTTGCCCCCTTTCCCTCATCTATTAGTACTGGGATCGCCGATCAGGGCATATCATAGATAGTGGGGTGGGGTGGAGGGGATATACCCCCCGCTAGCACTGACATTGTGTATCACCAACCAAAGAATAAAATACTACAGCGATCATTAGTAGTAAAGAAAAGTAAATCTTGAGAGCTTGTTTTTTAAGTTATGTCCCTTACATTTATAAAAATCATTTGATATCTAAGTAAAGTCGTCGGTGCGGCCTAAAGTCGGTATCAGCCAATCAGCGAGGGAGTCTATCCCCTTTTCACTAGCGCTAGACCAATGAGATTGTTTTTGCGTCTGGGGTGGAGCGCCACACCTACCATCAGCTCCTTACTTTACCGCACAGATCCCTGTGCTACTCATACGCTGAGTTGGCGAGGACCGGTATCGAACTAGGAACCTTGTGGTTTCTAGCCGAACGCTCTACCGACTGAGCTAACCATGTTATTTATTAATTAATAATGGATCTGTAAGACTAGTTGGTTAATCATTACAGCACGATGGGACACCAGCACCAACTTCGTTAAATGTTGTTGCATTTAAATTTAAAAATTTCCTCTTACAATGAAATAATTTTTTAAACGGATTGCTAATTTAGAAAACAAGTAAAAAAAATTAAAAAAGAAAAAGAAAGAAATTAACGTGAATAAGTTTTCTTCATTCTAGTAACAAAAGTGAAAAATTGCTTAAAGCTTGTGGAAAAAAATATTGAGGAGGGCCCTCTACTCACGTGGATGGCGTCGGCTGGAGTGGCGGTGTCCATTACGAAGTACCGAAGGCGAGATCGGCGCATGAGGGAGATTTTATACCTTGCTACCGGATATGAGCGGGTATTCCTTTGTATAAATAAAAGTCAGCCAGAGAGATCGCCAGCTTCGTTTTTTCAAGCCGTACTGTGAGTTTGTTACCTGACCAGTCTACTTGATATCGAATCTTTGTTACTTGGATAGTTAATCGACCCTTGATAGAGCCAAAGGGTCGCGAAACGGGCATTGTTTCGCAAGAACCGGATAACTTACCACGGATTCCATGCCCTTGTCTCTTTTTCTTTTCCTTACCCTTTCATGGTCGAAACATTTTCGACAAGCTATATGTAGGTATCTAACCAACCCGTTATCTGATCTGTGCGGTAAAGTAGGTGTGCCGCTCCACCTTAGATGCAAAATAATCTCCCTGGTCTAGCGCTAGTGAAAAGGGAAAATAGACCCCCTCGCTGTCCGGCTAATACCGACAATAGGCCACTCTGCCTACCAATGAGGCAGATTTGGTTTAGTTAGAGCATCCACTTTGGAACCTGGTTCAATTCCGGCTTTCGCCAATTCAGCACATGAATAGCACACTTTGGGTAACCTGGCCTATTTTGAAATAAGAAGCCACATTCTACAACTAAAAAAAATTGTTACGTGTACTACGTAACCCCTAAAATAGGAAGGATATGACACAAGATCGTAAGTATACATATTCATCAAGCCCTCCACACGAGTAGGATGTGACACAAAGCCAATTTTTGAGCGGGGTTTAACAGGTTTGAATTAAGAGTTTTCCTTCTCCTTGACTGGTTGCCTAACCAATGTTAAAGAGCCCACTCTGCCCTATTGTTTACTCATAGACAGAAGGAGAGTAGGCAGATTCAAGGGTATTAGCGCCATGTGAAATGCAAACAGCCTCGTCCAGGATTTGAACTCGCGTCTACGAGGCTATTTTCTACGACTCTAATCATTGCATCATGTTCTTCTATCGCAAGGCCGCAAGTATAGGGCATCAATTGCAGATTGAACACTCTATTCAGTAGTAATGGATCTGCGAGACTAGTTTGCTAATCATTATACGACGATACTGTATGTAGGGAATATTATTTCCTTCTTTAATCTGTATACTAATGTCGAATTAATTTCATGAAATTAACTCCTAATTGAAAATAAAAAGAAATATCTGTAGTAAGAGTATTTACGGATTTCGAAGAAGCTCTTATTTCTCCGTAGTTGTAGGCAAATTGTCGAACAAAGACAAACACACAATGGAATTTCAATACATGTATTGACAAACAATACAAGAACTTGTTGCAAATTTTATTGGTATTTGCTACGAGACTTATCTGAGTTAAGTAATGTTCTTGGAGTAGTGGTGATAACAGGGGTATTCTGTTGCTTGTTGGAAAGTTGATAGGACGTTTCTTCGGACGTTTCTCGTTCTTCCTCATAACCGGTTCAGTGATATGTAATGGGGGGATGCTATTTTAGACGCTTCTCGCCCGGGTAACAGTTCTTTAAATGACGGTGAATGGGCCCTTTTCAAGTAGACTATTCGGTCTTCAGTCTTCGAAAGTGTGCTGTGAAAAAATTCCTCCGTCCAGGTCAACGGTCCGTAGATAAGTAAGCCCTGTCTTGGGGCTAAGTGATGAGTGAAGTGTAGGGACCGCTATTTACGCAACTACCCTCAGTGGGTGCTCCGTGATAAGTTAGCCCTGTTTTGGGGCTAAGTGATGAGAGCATTTGTTTTTACGTCTCTCGTCCAGTAACTGCTATGCGATAAGTGAAGTTTTTGGTTTTGGCGCCAACATACGATATTGGCGATTCGTCCCCTAGCGGCAGGGGGAGATAATTAACTGTGGAATTTCCAATAGTAGGAATTCCACGGTTGACGACGATGACATAGATTGGCGTATAGAAGAACGATAGCTGGTTGAATATACTGTTTCCTCGTACGATATCTTAATCTACTGGAGATTCACTGTCTGTCTTTAACCGAAATTTCGTCATTGTTCACGTCACAATATCTTCAGGGACTGCCTAAGTTTATCAATGAGTATTTGCAGCAGCTTCCAGGTAATATTTTCCGGTGATACAAATCAAGACACGAAGATCGACTGATTTTGAATGTACAAAGATTTTATTGACTTCCAAACACCGTGAAATACTGAAATAAAATGGCGTATAAAACAATTACTAATTTACAGAAAGGGTTTTTAACAAATATCAGCAACTTCACGGGAAATTGGGAAGAATCTTACCAGTGCGCCGTAACCAGTACCGAGAAATAACTAAAGACTAAATTCTAACTTCAGAACAATATTTTCCACAAAACCTTTTACTGCTACTAACCTAGCGGAAGTCCCTATTTTCAACCTTTAGGATATCTGTTGGACTTCCCACAATGCCCTTTTGGCTTTGTGGGTCCACTTTGATATCAGACCCTACGCAGTTGTTTCCCTTACACTGTCCATATTTAAGGATATATCTAGAGGGTAGAAAATAATTATATCTAGCTATTAGGTGCACTCTAAGGCGACAGCTACAGTATTTAAATTTATAGTCAAAATTATCAATACATAGAAAAAATCTTATATATTAACGATGTCTTCTATTAAAATCTGAGTTAGATTTGCCTCAAAACAGCCCATGTTATTAGTGCGTTTAAAATCCAGCAATGTGTATTATATATCACTAAGAAATAAAAGTTTACATACTATATGGTGTGGTTAATTTGCATACTGGTTTTAACAAAAACGAGTTTAGTAAATAATTACTTGCTGTTATTGATCTATGTTATTATTGGTTTATTCTCCAACGTATTAAAATCAATCCTGATTTTATATAGAAGCCAATTAAATTATAATAAGAATAAGTGTAGTCTTTTTATGTGCGTACTGTTATAACAGAAATAGATATCTCTTATGATTCACAATCCTTATTTCACAATATATCCACTCGCTAACAAAACAAAACAAAACACAAGTCACGGACGCCTACCAACGGAAGTTAACCCAACGGTACCCTAAAACAAAGTGACCAAATTAACACAGTTCTGCGCATAGGCTCGGACTGAGTTCCGCTAGAAAGGAATTCCTAAACAATAAAAAATGACATTATAAACAGAATCCGGATTTTCCGCCAATAAAAACCTTTCCCCCAAAAAATCATGAAAGGCTTTTCTGGAGCCTATCTCGTTACTTTATAAGTCCGGCATTTGAGGACCAAAGAGTTGACCGAGGTCTTCCAAGCCATTAGTATCGCCGACCAGCAGGCAGTATCAAAGAGCCGCTACATCTACCCACTACCACGCACACCCTACCCGCGTCTACCCAACCAACTCAACCTTGCTTCGACTCTACGCCACTGCCGGCCCGATACCCCTACCCTCACCTGATCCGACCACACCGGGCGAACCCTGAAGTGACTACGACTATCATCATACGTATATACTATACGCCTGTCAACTCAAGTCACCATATGAATTTACATCGCACCCTACCGACACGAATCTACAACTACCATCACTGGTCCATCTGCATACGTCACAATCCAATACCACTGACCGGCCACAGAGAGCCTCTTTATTATCTACTACTACTGTACCCACACCCATACAACGCAGAGCCAGAACTGACCTTCAATCACACGCCCCTGCCCCCACTTCACTCACCGGCTTAAAAGGAATTTCCTTTTCAACTTTTCCAGTTTTTGTTTATTCTAAATAAACGATTTAATAATCCAAACCGTCCATTATTTTTTCTTTGCAAACCATACGCTTTTACAGATATCACATTATATTATAGTACTTACTTTCGTTGGCCTTTCTAATTTAATATTACATTTAAACTTACATACCCAGAAATGTCCAATGTAAGCAACTCCGTAAGCATGTGTGCCATATCTAAGCAAATACGTAATTTTTGTTACAGACAAAATTTAATATTACATTTAAACTTACATACCCAGAAATGTCCAATGTAAGCAACTCCGTAAGCATGTGTGCCATATCTAAGCAAATACGTAATTTTTGTTACAGACAAAAACCGGAAGCGAATCTCCATTATTAATAGATTACATGAAACAATATAATTGCATGCAAATTAGTTGTATAAAGAATTGTTACTTGAAGCTATAATTGTTTACAAATATTTATCATTAGATACTTGAAACCATGAATTTGATAGAAAAAATACTGATTTCTACATTAAATATCCCAATGTATCTTTTTCCTAATATTGTATAAAATGGAAATAGTGAAGAAAATAAAGATATTTATTTCCCATAGGAAGTGTTAACATAAAATTCAAAGAATTTGGCAATAAGAAATACTTACACTAATACATAGTTTCCAGTATCTCTTTCGAAGTACAGAGACGTGCAACCAGGCGGATACCCTCCATCAGGAATCTGCCATACTCTGAACGTCTCGCAGCCCTGGGAATGGATTCGCTGAAACTTCGGCGTCTTGCAACTGACCTGGTAAACGCTCATAAGGTCATTAATCATCTTAACAACAGCAACCTTGAGCACCTTTTTGATCTCCCATCTTTCCAACACGCGTGAGCATGCCTACAAAGTCAGAAAACAGCACTGCTCACGTGACTTTTGGAAACATTTTTCACGCTCAGAATTGCGGAGACATGGAATAAACTGCCCGCGTCTGTTGTAGGCTGCCGAAGCACTGAGTCTTTCAAAGCCTCCATGCTTCCTGTAGTCCTCCGACACTATACCTGATGCTGCTCTCCACATACATATGCACACACGCGCACACATACATGCATATTACTACTGTAAACTGTTCATGTTCCCGACACTAATACATTATTCTGTGTACTTGACATGAGACTTTGATGAGTTGTGGAGCACTTAAGCACTGTACACATACATGTATACTATTACTGTATACTGTTCATGTTCCCGACACTAATACATTATTATCTGTACTTGACATGAGACTTTGATGAGTTGTGGTGCACCAGAGCACTGTACACAATAAATTTCATTATTATTAAGTAAAATTTACTGGAAAACAAATACTTTTCTAACATGTTAAGAATAGTTATTAAGGGAGGTAAATCTTGACGGCTTAGTTTTAGAGTTATCTCTCTTAAACAAATGATAATATTGTCAATCCGGCATTTTATTATTTATTAAGCTAAGAATACCCATGAGTTTGTCTGCTTTTCATTTTAAAAACAAATTAAAATTAATTTAATCGATTATTCAATGTCAAATTTTTGTCTAAGTTGAAAAGTAGTAACATAATGAGCATCAACTAATTAATTTTCAAAATTAGGTATGACTTCAATTAAGCACATATCCTCCAAAAATTGTCGGCTAAAAGCCATATCAAATAAACATATTGTTTATTTACTTACTCTCATATATATATAAAAGTAGTAACATAGTGAGCATCAATAAAAGGAAGTAAAATAATATTACACATGTAATTTATTTTTAATACATTTAAAACTATTTCTTTGGTCTATTTTGATCAAATATATCTTAAGATCACCGCCGTGAATTGCCGTAAAATCTGTTTTTACAAAATAAATTTAACCCTCACCATTGAAAAAAAAAGTTACCAAAAATCAGGGAATTATTCCATCTTAATGAAATTTTTAGTCTTGATTTATCAATGAATGAATTTTATAATGCATCCGTTATTTTATTTCCAAACTTTCTGATTTGATTAGGTACTTTTGCTATGAAAAATTAAGATTCATTAAGAATATGAGCAGCATGATGTTAAGTTTAAAATGTCATATTATTAGATTCTAAAATCATTTTCTTAATAACTACTATAGCTCTAATATCAATTACTAATATTTTTTTTCGAAAACTGTATTAGAAATTTAGCGCCCCTTCCTTTAAACGGAACAAATATTGATGTATATTTTTTCTTTTATAAGATTATAGCCAATTAAATAATTATCGAAATGAGTATTTTACTAATAAATCTCAAAAAATTATTCTTTAGTTTTTATTTTCATTTTATTTTCCGATTTTCGGTACTTATTTACTTCCAGAGCAGATTCATTAATTTTTTCTTCTATTCACACCTTCGGTCTTTTATCTTTTTTTTTTTTCTTTTTTGTGCAGAAAGAAGTATCAATCGTATATAACCCCACCGATATTTTGCGCCTCAATAAGGCGGGGGCGGTAAAAGTTAAGTGACCTGAGAAAAAAATCAGAAAGTTTTGAAATAAAATAACTGATGCATTATAAAATTTATCACTCATAAAAAAAGCGACATCAGTGCTTTCAGCGTGACGAAAGTAAAGAGTTTAAAATTTTGATGCGATATGTTTTAAGCTGTAGAATACACCGACTGCACCTCTGCAGAAGGTTAAGACTCACCTATCTAATGGTTCCGCTGGATGGCCGTTGGTGTTGACTTGTGATGCTTAAGGACAGAATCCTGGTGTATGAGCTGTCATGCAACACTCCACTGTGGCGCTTACTTTGAATATATACGCGGTCAGAGAGACACTCTCCGATTAATTGGCTGGCCACATCAACCCTTATTATTAAGAATTCTGGGGTATGGGGTTATCGTCTCTTGTCTGCGAGCCTCTGTTTCAAAACAACCAATCATGAGCCAGCATACTTTGGCGGCAAAATCGAATATGCAGACTCATTCCAGCTCTTCTGAATCAGCAACGAAAGGGAACGGACCGAACAAAAGGTCGCTCCTACTATTCTTCAACAGAACCACAGAACCGGAGTCGGACGCAAGTAGAAGTCCATCATATCCGGACGAACCAGAAGGCCGTAGCAAGGGCTATTATTGATAATACCCTAACCCAGGAAAAACCAGCTAAGTGTCAATTATATACATTAGCAAATATATGCACCCTACGGGTGCAAGTATTTAAGTTTTGATATAATAAAATATCATATTAAATTAGAAAGGCTAATGAAACTGACTAAGAATGCAGATAAAAAAGATCTGCAACAGAGGGGGTATAATCGAAAAACAGAACAACTTTGAAACTAACTATTCCATCATTTTCCATTACTCCCCTGTTTCATTGGTAAATTTTCCTAATTTAACTATTTAGTTAAAATAGGAAGTAAAGGATAATATTACAGTTATTTCTTCTTGTAAATAAATTTCTTTTAAGATTTATCCACGAGATTTTTGTTTATATTTCTTAAGATAAAACCAAACAATTAGAAATCAATAATACCAAGCACATATTTATTAAAATAAAATTTTAAATATCAATATGCAAATTAGCCTTCTCGTTCAAACTGTAAATCGCTATTTTGTTGTATATATAAATACAATTGCATGTTATTAGTACGTAGATATGATCAACGGTATTAATAATGTAAAACAATTTTTTATTAATAACTGAAGGTTTAAAAGAATGAAATCATGGAGAATTTGACGTAAATAATTAAGGGAATTGTGACTTGAGTAGTAATATAGTTTCGGTTACAGACAGAAAAACACACAATCTCCATTATAATAAGGTATTATATACATATTATATATTTGTGCAAACGAAACTAAAGTTTGCAAGTTCTTTATGTAATACAAGTCTTTTATTCCCATTCTGTTGTTCGTTTTACTTCTTTAACTCTTAACCTGTCTGCCACATTCGCTGTTAACTCCATACACAAATCTTGGAGTACTGCCGCTGGTGTTTTTTTCTTTATATTATCCCCTATATAATA
>CM042175.1:12487761-12502761 GCA_023376005.1 Doryteuthis pealeii
CTGTTTACAGAAACGAACGCTGAGTTCAACCGCTGAAGTTTTTTGAAAAATGCATGTTCTGTTTTAAAAAAAAATAAAATAAATTTTATTTTTTATTTTTAAAAATCAGAAGCATTATAGTTTATAGAAAAACTCAAAAGAGTTTGTTGTAAAAGTTTATATAAAAATGTAAAGTGGGTATCAAAATAGTATAGTATATATTTTTCAGCTGTTAAAAAATATACAAGTCCACATGGTAATTTGAAAAAAGATGTTAGATTTCCAAAATTTACTTGTGGCGTTGATAAGTCCGTAGTTATAGATGAAAGTCTTCACGGTGTAAAAGTCCCAGATATAATGTTTTTTCATTTGACAAATATGAAATATAGGTCGAATACTGTATCCAGGTCCTGAAGATGGTCTAATAAGAGACCGAAACGTTGCATCGTCGACAATAAACATCCAGTTTCCATAACATCCCGTGTTTGTCTACCTTTCTCCACATATTGTCGGATTAATCTCCTCACATTTCTCCCATATTCAGTTAACCAATCCTCAACAATACAACTTTCTGGACCAACACCTGTGGTACCACCAGCTACCATTCTGACACTCCCCATCTAGTGAGAAGAAAATCCACTAACCACCCCCAACCACCCCTCTCCCTACTGACGACCTTCCGTTTTCAGCATTTTGAGAATGCCCATCATTGAGACGAATACTGTATCCAGGTCCTGAAGATGGTCTAATTAAGAGACCGAAACGTTGCATCGTCGACAATAAACATCCAGTTTCCATAACATCCCGTGTTTGTCTACCTTTCTCCACATATTGTCGGATTAACCTCCTCACATTTCTCCCATATATATATATATATATATATATATATATATATAATATATATATATAGTTAGTTAGTTAGTTAGTTATCTACTAATCTAAGTTTAGATGTGGCACAACGCCAGAAGTATGGGGCGCCCAATGAGAATCGAACTAATATTGGTCAGTAAATTTAGCTTTCTAACCATTACACCACATATATATATATAATTGATTTGTCGAGTTTCGTGTGTGACGTGGCTGGTGACCTAAGGGTAGAGTCTTGACTCTGCGTTCTGTGGTCACTGGATGAATCCCTGTCGAGAGGAGATCGCGGTAATATAGGTCGAAACAGCTGTCCAGTGTTCCCCACTTTAGATTATTAATATCGCGCATATGCTTTGTTTGCAAGTATTAGACAACAATGAAGCCATCACACCATTAATATCAGATAGGCTTGGTTTGGTTTTCTTTTGTTTTGTTTTACGGCATATCAACCTCGGTGGGTCATTTAATGCCGATAAAGTTTTGAAATAAATCAATTCTTAATGGATAATCATATTGTTTATGAACTCATGTTTTTCTATTTAACCCATAGATGGGACCTTAACAGGTACTACCACTCCGGGTCAGAGTGGACCAGGGAGCAATGCTCCACATTCCCCAAACCTCCAAAACTGGAACCTCACCATCAGATAGAGTTTAACGTCATTCCCAGGACATGAAGACCTGAAGTCACTGCCTTCTAGCACCCATTTATCTATGATAAAAAGGGGTTGGGAAAATCATAGGTGCTAGGGCTTGACCTGACCAGCCGATTGATCGGAGGCGGCCTCTCCGACCGCTCGTCTAGCCCAAGATAAGGCCAAAGTGGAGTTGCAAGTCATGAACTGCTCATCCACCAAGGTTCTGTCCTTAAGCATCACGGGTCGCCACCCACGGCCAACAGGTGGCCCCATTGGGGGAGTCTTACCCCTCTGCAGGTGCAGTCGTTGCATTCTAACGCCCCAGCCGACAGGGCGGTTATCAGATAGGAATACTCGAAACAATATTTATATCAAGAATAGTTTCTTGAAACTAAAATTGTTTAGGAATGGTTTCAAGTATCTAATAAGGTACTCGAAATCAAAAGCTTACATGATAAATAATGAATTCTGCATCAATTAACCCACAAAGGGTTGATTTGCCGTAAAACAATCTAATGTATCTCCCATCTTGATATTGTGTCAGAAAAAGCAATAGACAAATAATAGGAAAATATTTATTTCAATATAGGATTATTTCGAAAAATTCAATGAATTGGGCAAAAAATATACTAATACCCAGTTTTTACCGTCTCATTCAAAGTAAAATGTGCTTGAAAACAAAACTCAAATTTTATTAAACGTTAAAACATTTATTATAAGGGAGGTAAATCCTGAGGGCTTATTTTTGAAATTATCTCCCTTAGTCTAATAAGTTTTGCTTAATTTTGTATTGAGACATAAAGGTCGCTATCTGTATCAAGGAATTAGCGGCATTAGAATCTATCTTCGCGGAGTTCCGTCCCGGCCTCCTGCCACAAAAACCGCTAGCCGGTGGCAGCTGAAAAAAAAAACAGCAGCTACGATTGAAGTCCGTGTTACTTGAAAAAAACAAAACAACCCTAACCCTAAACACCCCTAGTTAAAATTAACAGTTTTCTTACAAAATTTGTAGAGAGCCCAAATTATTATTTATTTTCCCATTAAACTAACCCTAAACCCTAACCCCAACCCCAGCCCCAGCCCTAACACTAACCCTAAACCCTAACCCTAACCCTAGTTTTTTTTTCAAGTGACACCGCTTCGGCTACGGACTTCAATCGTAGCTGATTTGTTTTTCAGCAGCCACCGGATAGCGGTTTTTGAGACAGGAGGCCGGGACGGAACTCTGCGAGTATACCCGGTATTTACAACGTAAATACTTTGTTTAAAATTTGGATGCGAATATGAGTTAAGCTATTTCGTACCAGAGGCATTATCCAAAAACTGTGTATATATATATATATATATATATATATATATATATATATATATATATCATCATCATCATGTCGCGCATTTAGCACGGATATCCATGACAATCTCTCGCTAACCCTCCCTATCATTCATTGTGCCAGAGAGGTCCTCTGCGCAGCATCCAATATCCTTGTATAGTTGGTCAATGTAGGTCCTTGGTGGCCGGTCCACACTAGCATGTCTTCCACAGGAGAACGTCGCTTATGAGCTCGTCCTTGCTTCCCCAGCAGTGTCCAGCATGCCTTGTTCGTCTCACTCGGATGGTTTGTGATATGGGGGGCAGGTGGCCATACAGCTGCTTTCTTGTGGAGTGCTGTTTCCACGACTTATTCAAGACCGCACGCAACATTCTTGTACAGGTGCCATCTTGCTTATTCTCAAGGCGCTTCGCTAGGATCCAGGAGGTGCAGCCATACAGCAGTACCGATATAACCACAGCCTGGAAGAATTCTCGCTTTAACTTGTTAGTGAAATCTGATTTCCATATAACTGATAATTTGTTTGTGTCCACCCATGCCTTTCCTATCCGTGTATTAACATCGCTTTCCGTAGATGAGATATTACTACCTAGGTATGTGAATTGTTCTACTTGCTTAAAAGGCTTACCGTCGAGTGTGGAGATGTCTCCTTTCTTTTTGAAACTCATGAACTCAGTTTTATCAGAGTTCACGTAGAGGCCGATATTCTTTACTACCTTCTCCAGGCTATGCAGTAGTGACTCGGCCTGTGCCGGTGTGCAAGAAGTGCATGGTCATCAGCGTAGTCTGCATCTGTGACAGTCTGCGCGGGATATCGCCTGCTTCTTGTCTTTTTTAGCGTGAAACCTTTTTCTTTTATGGCATCTAATGATGTTCGGAGTACATAGTCTAGGCATATTATAAATTCTAGCAAATATATGCACCTTCCGGGTGCATGTATTCAAGTTTTAATGTAATAAAATATTGTATTAAATCAGAAAGGCTAATGAAACTAAATAAGAATGCAGATAAAAAGATGATTTGAAATAGAGGGAGTATAATAAAAATAGAACAACTGAAACTTACTCTTCCATCACTCTCGTCTTTCATTGTTATTTTTTTCTAATTTAAGTATTTAGTTAAAAGAGGAAGTAAATAATAAAATGACAGTTATTTTATCTTGTTAATGGATTTCATTTAAGATTCATTGAAGAGATTTTTGCTTATATTTATTAAAATAAAACCAAACAGTTAGAAATCAATAATACTAAGCACATATTTATTAAATTTGATTTTTTAATATTAATATGCAAATTAGCCTTCCCGTTCACACTGTAAACCACTATTTTGTTGTATATATAAATATAATTGCATGTTGTCAGTATGTAGACATGGTTAACAGTATTAATAATGTAAAATAATTTTATTAATAATTGCGGTTTAAATAAAAATAAAATCATTGAGAATGTGACATCAATAACTAAACACACAATCTCCATTATAATAAGATATATGGTGCTAATGTATCTCCTTGTAGGACTCCAGTGGCAATGTCAAAGAAATCTGTGTCGCCATCCGGTGAGCGTACCATTGTCTTTAGTGTCTTTGTACTCGGATTGACGAGTCCATTTCTTACAACTCTAACCATTACACTACGCGCCTCCAAATTGAATATATGTGTTTATAATATAAATTAGAATTAACAATTGGTTAAACTACCAATTAAGGTAAATTAAGTATTGGTGTATAATATCAATAGGAGAAATTTCCTGTTCATATATATATATATTTGGGAGAATATGTGCTTAATTGAAGACGAACCTAATTTTATGAAAGTTAATTAATTAATAATTAATTAATTAGGCGGGATTACCTATTAAATTTTAAGGCTAAACAAATCGAGAAATTTAATAGGTAATCCCGCCTAATTAATTAATTATTTATTAATTAACTTTCATAAAATTAGGTTCGACTTCAATTAAGCACATATTCTCCCAAATATTGTCGGCTGAAAATAGCCATATCACAAACATCGTCTGTTTGTTTACTTCTCATATATATATATATATATATATATATATATATATATATATATATATATATATATATATATATATACTAGCAAGTATATGCACCCTTCTGGTGCAAGTATTTAGGTTTTGATGTAATAAAATTTTCTATCAAATTAGAAACTATTTAGAAAATGATAAACTGAGGGGGTGTAATCGAAAAATAGAACAGCTTTAAATCTAACTCTTCCATCATTTTCCATCACTCCCGTCTTTTATTTTTCCGAATTTATCTATTCAGTTAGATTATGAAGTATTTAATAAAATTAAAGTTCTTTCCTCTTGTTTATGGATTTCTTTTAAGATTTATTCCCGAGATTTTTGCTCAGATTCATTAAGATAAAACCAAACAATAAGAAATCAATAATACTAAGCATATATTTATTAAAATCAAATTCTTAATAACAATATGCAAATTAGCCTTTTCGTTTACACAGTAAACCGCTATTTTGTTGTATATATAAATATACTTGCATGTTATTAGTATGTAGAATAATCCAACAATATTAATAAGGTATAACAATTTTATCAATGATTGAGGTTTAAATAAAGATAAATTCATGGTGAATGTGACGTCAATAACTAAGGGAATTGTGACTTGAGTAGTGATTTAGTTTCGGTTACATACAGACGAACACACAATCTCCATTATAATAAGATATATATATATATATATATATATAATCAATAGTAAAGGTATTATGGATGATTTGGACTCATAACTTAAAGTTTCATGGTTATGCAATCCTCAGATGAGTCAAATGGTTGAGATCTTGAAAACCAGTAGTTTTTTAGCGTTTATATAAACATGAAGCGTTTTCACGTGATGTGATGATATAATGCTAAAAATTGTTTTTTAAACTGGCTTGTTTAACGTTTATGTGACGTGGATCGTGTTCACGTGATGTAATGTTATGACGTTAAATCTGTGTTATGTATGGTTGTATGTCTTTTTACATATGTCCAAAAATATGTGGACGCGAGTATATATATATATATATATATATATATATATTAACTTTTATTGTTTATATACATATGTGTGTGTATGCATGTGTACGTATAGGTATACGTCTATGGATGTTTAGGAGTATGTGTGTATGGTTGTATGTCTTTTTACATATGTCTAAAATAAATGTAGACGCGAGTATATATATATATATATATATATATATAAACTATACTACACGTCCATTAGACGTATNACCTATACCCATAGACGTTTAATCCTATACGCACACATACACTACACACAACGTATATATAAACAATAAAGTTAATATATATATATATATAATATATATATATATTATTATATATATGGAATTTGATAATTTGTTCTTGAAGCAATTGTTATGTAAGTTATATTATTATTTATATTTTTGAAGGCAGTTACAATGCATATATCGTATAAAAATTCGATAATTATTGAAAATAAATCATGACAAGCAAACCCAGCGAATAAAGTATGCCACGTCGAACACCATACAGCTGTTTCAACTTTATTAAGTCTCATCAGCGGTATATACCTACGATTTCCCTCCCACAGAAATCGATATATATATATATATATATATATATATATATATATATATATATATATATTCCTTATATGGGAGGGAGAAGTGTCATTCTTCGTGGATGGCACTGTAAGGAGCTTTAAGATATTTTGAAATTGCTCTTGTGTCGGCACATTGCCACAGTTTCGTTTCTCTGATTCAACAGTTTGTATCTTTCTCAATACTTTATAATTTAAATATTCTCCTCCAGGCATAAATTGCACCTGCCATCCAAGCTGCTTTGGTGTTGTGGATCCTTTTATAATCCTCCATTCAAATCTATGGGTTTAAAAAACCAACCACTTTATCTTTTTCCTCATGAAACTGTCAAATTTTCTCCGAACACCCTGAAATATTATATTATTATATATATATATATATATATATATATATATATTGTATATATATGAAATAAAAGGAAATTAATCCGTCAGTGTGAATTTGATATATTTGAAAAAAAAACAAAAACAAATGATGTTTACAAAAAGTTGGGATCATCAGGAGAGAATGTACACCGTTTCGGGGCCTTCCTCTCAACGCGTTTTAACTGCACTGATGTGAGGTCCCTCGGAATATCTGTATCGACCGTATGTAATAGATCGGTCTTCAACAAAAGTAAAAACGGGATGAAATGACCGTTAGAAGTAAGAATGCACGAAAACGCTGTAGTCAAAGTATATATAATATAATAATTAATTATTTTATATAATATATATATATATATATATATAATATAATTGTGTGTGTGTGTGTGTGTTTGTGTGCGTGTTACTTGTTCAGTTAAGCATGAGAGAAAATTGTTTATGAACAAGTGAATGTAATTTCGGATCGATGAATACAGAAATTGTCCAAAGGATTGAGAGTCTCAAGCTATTTTTCAAGAATGCTAAAGATTATTTTTAATGAATTTAGACAAGAATTAATTTTCATTTATTTAAGGATCGTGGAAATTGTTTCTTTTCCTATTTGGTTTTAATAAAGTTAGCTTTGGCATTTAAATAAATATCGCCAAGTCTTTCAGGAAACATAGCCACCGTCCGCATTAAAATCAGATTCCCATGAGCTACAAATGATCCAAAAGTTCTCCCCCAAAATTCCGAACAAGCTGTTTGGTTTCTCAGAGATTGTTTGGAAAAGGAATGTCTGTGGTTGTAGAACCTCTGCTTTTCAAATTCCCCGCGGAATTCCGATGTATTACCTTTTTTGTTCCATTACCCTTTCTTTCGAAAAGATGGTTGCCGTGGTACTAACGTAACAGAAATAAAAGAAACAAATAGTAACATTTTACAAATTTGACATGTAGCAATTATGAAGGAAAAGGTACAAGGCAATTATAAGAGTTTATAATTGGGTTAACAGTTTATTGTGGGTTAGTTAATAATGTGTTTAGAGTATACATTTCTGTAACATGTCTTTAAGAGTTGTGTAAATGTCTTTGAGAGTTCGCCAGAAGAATTTCTCTGGCGGGGATATATTTTTAGGTAATACAAGGAGTTACAAATATGACTGTAGTTATGACGGAAAGGTACAAGGTAATTATAAGAGTTTATATATGGGTTAACAGTTTTATTTGGTTATTAATAATGTGTTAGAGTATACATTTCTGTTAATGTCTTTAAGAGTTGTGTAAATGTCTTTGAGAGTTGCCAGAGGATTTCTCCTGGCGGGGATATTATTTTTATCTCTCTTGGAACCAGGTCCCAAAAACTTGAAAAAGACTGGAGGATCTGGAAATCAGAGAAGAATTGAGACCATCCAGACTACTGCACAGTTGCAATCGTTTAGAATACTCAGAAGAGTCTTGGTTGATCTGAGGAAACTTGTTGTCACTCAGCCTCCAGTGAAATACATCAGCTAACGCTAATGTGAAAAACTCAAAAGGAGTGATAATAATAATAATAATAATAATAGAGAAGAAGAAGAAGAAGAACAAGAACAAGAACAAGAACAGAACAAGAAAGTATTGTAAAAAAAGAGTCGATAAATGGCATAAAGAACGATGAAAAAAATGAATGAAACTGGAAAATGAAGATGCAGCTGATGTTGATGATGATGATGAAGAAGGTAAAGAAGAGAGAGAGACAGAGAGAACAGAGAGAGAGAGAGAGACAGAGAGGAGAGAGAGAGAGAGGAATACAGTGACAGAGACAGAGAAAGACAAAGACAGATAGACAGACAGACAGACAGGGGAAGATCCAGGCGTGTTTTAAGATTCAAGCAGACGATGTCTTGAAAACTAGCCAGATTTTTTTCTTTCTTTTTTTCTTTCTTTCGTTCGTTCGTTTATTTATTTTATTTATCTTCTTTTTTTTTAACTTGTTTTTTTTCTTCTTCTAGGTCATATGTTCCATTTTTTCCACCCGTTCCATACCTCCAACAATCCAGACTCCATCAGTGCTTTACTTACATTTTATTAGCCAATATTCGACCACCCAGCTTCGGTTTTTTGAGGCTCACGTGGTGGCGGCTCTCGCGATTCCCGGTCTTTCAAATATTTTGTCTACTTAACTTGCGTGTGCATTCTAAATACTTTCTAAACAGATATGGAACGACAACACACAGGTTTCTAGGAAATTAGAAAAGGAAGATTATGTAGCTTCTTTGTGGTCGAGAACTTGTTACGTTGTAATACTCACGGTACTAAAACGATACAAGCACCGTAGTCCTCTTTTCTTTCTTGGTACTAAAACTCCGATAAAAAATCATAACACGAGAAACATGTCGTCACAACTCCCAGCCTTTATTAACGTGCTCGTCTAGTGCTTCTACCAGGGAGGAGGGGAGGCAGAGAGAACGAGAGAGAGAGAACACTACTAGATTCCTGGGCTCTAATCAGGTCTGTACACTAGGACCTCCACCGGCAAAAAGAGGACGAAGCCTTTCTTCCTTCCCCCACGTCACCACGTGACTTCCGGTCAACACCCGACTTCCGGTCAACACCCGACTTCCGCTTGCCCCTCAATTCTTCGTTCGGGGTCACGCTACGGTCAAAACCATCGCTCTCCTCTTTTGGGTCATCACTATTTTTTAAGCCTTTGTTATTTATTCCTCCTCCTTCCATTAGCAGTTCTAGCTCACACAAGTCATATTGCAACAAACTGCTTCTTTACATTGAGCCTAAGTATTTGGAGTATCGATGTCAGAATATTTGATTTGGTTTCGTTTGGTTCATTTAACGGCATATAACCCGTATAGGTTATTTAATGCCAAAATTTGACCCATTTGAAAATTGTGGATTATTGTTGCATACCCTTCTCATTACTTACTCCTTTCTTACTTTATTCTTCTGGCCGTCTTTGGAATCTTATAACATTTTGTCTTGGTCTGGAATCTTCTAAGGTCTGGACTTTCTTGGGGACTTCGGGTTTGGTCTTCTATTGGGGATTTCTCTTTATCAGAAGCCCTGTGTCATTGTTAGTTTTTAGAGGTAATAACACAAGACTCCGATTTGCTTTGATCTTATTTTATTTTTAAATCCCCAACCAGACATCTGCGCAGATTAAGACGGGAGCGCGTGTAACGCGATATACCCTTCCGTCGAGCTCGGCTGCTAGTCTCTAACTCACTGAAACTTACTTACTATCTAAACCGGAAGAGAGGGTCCCTCTACCGGTTCTCACGGCTATCCCGGAAGGAAGGATCAGACAGGTCAAGCCTTGTCAAGCCTTGTCATTCAAATCCTTCAAGGCCATGGGCTGCAGCTTATAACGGTCATTTTGATTTCTACACTATTGCACATAAATATAGGTATCTAATAATTATGTAACATTATAATCATAGCTATCATTTGTTTGATTTAGTATTTTGTTTAACGGCATATAAACTAAAAAAATAAGTGTCGACATCTTCGTCGTCATGAAACCAAATGCAGATGGGAATTTCCCTTGCAATGTGTGTGACCACATCTACAAGTCCAGAATTTGACTAACTGGCACCAGAGGCCCACAACTGTTGAAGACATAGAGTGACGTCATCGTCGTCTGCGATGGACTTCTAAAAGGAAAAGTTACGATTGTAAAATGATGAGACGCGGAAGTCAGCAGTGAGTTGACGTGGGACGAATGTGGAAAAATTGAAATGTGTAATTAAGGAAATTAACCAGAATAGGTAATTATTTAAAGATGACGTGTGAATAACTAACTTTGGTAACTGATTGTATTGATCAGGGCGAGAACGAGAGGAGAGTAAAGAGAGATAATGAGAAAGGAGAGTCTGGCCGCAATTTTTAGAGACGGACGGCGATAGTTTGGGCTGAGTTTTTGAAGGGAACAGACGGAAGGTGCAGTCTGTCCTCCGAGGCCATTTACTTGGGTTAAAGAAAAATAAATGAGCACTGAAAAAGTTAAGTCTTGTATTCGTTAATTAAAAATTAACGGACAGAAAAAAATCCACGTTCTGAGAGAATGCCAGCGCAACAACAGACCCAGCTATCCAGAAAGTCTAGTGGCATCAGAGACAAGAAGATCATAAAATAAGTATGCCAATGTAGCTTACAGCTAATTTGGTGCTGTGACTTAATACCAGAACTTGTTTTTAAAATGAAATAACTGTAATAAACAGGATTAATAGCAAATGTATGGTGGCAAGGAAAAACAAACACAGATTTTAAGTTTCAAAATGTATTGGAAAAAATAACACGAGAACGACGAAAAGCTGAATTGAATTTAAGAGAGTCTGATTTTGGTGATAGTATAAAATGAATAATAAAGTCAGTAAAATGTCAGGATTACCGTGGTAATGTGTAGTGGGGAAGATGTAGGCAGAATTTTGTGTATGATAGTTGGCGTATTTTTCTTGGTATCGCTGAACGATGTGGAATTGTTCGCTTGCTGACTGTCGGTCAGATTTGGGTAGAGGTCAGGATGTGATGTGGTCTGCGTGTGTCGCTGGTTTTGTCTGCTGTCGGCTTTTCAAAGCCGATTTTATATAGGCCTGTGTGATCTGAATCGGATCACAGAAACCTTTTTTCTTTTTGGACATTCTTGTTTTCCAACCGGAACTTCAATTGGAGCCTATACGCAAAAACGTGTTAAATTGGTCACTTCTTTTTAGGCTACCATGGAGTAAACTTCCGGTTGGCGTCACAACTTATGTTTTGTTTTGTTGGCGAGTGTGTGTGTATCTTTTTATTGCGGTGTGTGTACGAATTGAATTGCTAATTAGTGAATCGAGAGATATCTATTTTTGTTTATGTAACATAACGAACCTCTCACGTGTTTTCAGAAGGTAAGAGCTTGTATTCCACTACACATCCTCCACAGAGAGTTAGAAAGACACAAGGAAACGAATCCATCAACAAGATCAACAGCATCGATATCGTACTAATAAATGTATATAGTCCTTCATTGATCCAACTCCAAGAGTAATAATGACTGATCCTTATCATCAAGAAGGCGTGCTGACAGCACGTATTCCCTTGACTCTCTCTCTCCCTCTCACTTGCCCCCCCCTCTCTCTCTCTCCCTCTCTCTTGTTATCGGTCCCTAGGTTACTAAATGAGAAATAAATTGGAAAGGAAATGGAATCTTTATAACATTAATAAAATACAATACTCGCCAACGGCGTAAAGACGGTAAACCACTGCTAGTGGTATAAGACTACTCAGTCAGCATAATACTCCCGTTTTTACGAGGATTGGTACATACTCATTAATGTTCATAGGTAGGATATATAACAAAGGTTACTAAATGAGAAATAACCAAACCGAGGTTGGAAATTAAATGAATCTTTTATAACATTAACAAAATATAACACTCGCCATCGGTGTGCAGAAGGTAAACCACTGCTAGCGGTATAAGACTACTCAGTCAGAATAATACTCCCGTTTTATGAAGATTGGGACATACTCATCAATGTTCATAGGTAGGGTAATATAAGAATTGGACATACTCATTAATGTTCATAGGCAGGGTATATAACAAAGGTTACTAAATGAGAAATAACCAAAACGGAGGTTGGAAATGAAATGGATTCTTTATGACATTACAAAATACAATACTCGTCAGCGGCGTGAAGAAGGTAAACCACTGCTAGTGGTATAAGACTAATCAGTCAGCATAATAGTCCGTTTTAATGAGGATTGGTTTGGTTTGTTTGTTTTGTTTTACGGCATATCAACCTCAGTTAAATTTAATGCCGATAAAGTTTTGAAATAAATCAATTCTTAATGCATAATGCAATTTTTTATAAATACATTTTTCTATTTAACCCATAGATGGGACCCTAACAGGTACTACCACTCCGGGTCAGAGTGGACCAGGGAGCAATGGTGATGAAGGAGTGCTCCACACCTCCAAAACTGGAACCTCACCATCAGATAGAGTTTAACGTCATTCCAGGACATGTAGGCCCTCAGTCACCGCCTTCTAGCACCCATATGATAAAAAGGGGTTGGGGCTTGTCATAAGGGCAATAGGGTTGGGGATATCATATAGGTGCTAGGGCTTGACGTGACCAGCCGATTGATCGGAGGGGGCTCTCCGACCGCCCGTCTAGCCCAAGATAGGGCCACCGTTTTTATGAAGATTGGGTCATGCCCATTAATGTTTATAGGTAGGGTATATAACACTATTGGTGATCGTTCATGTGAAGTCTTTCGACGGCATCAAGTGTCCGCAACTTCGATATTTCGAAGACGCCCAATCAACCCAGTTTGACTTGACAAAGTGGGTCACAGGTTGACATTGTTAAACCAGGTTTTGTCGTAAACATCATCTGCCGGCCTCTGCGCATGCGTGCACGCCGGACTGTCGCTCTGTCGATTAAACAATGGCTTCTCTAAGCGCCATTGACGAACTGAAGATCTCACAGAAGAAATCGTTTAGGCACTCCGGTTGATTAACTCTTTTAATCCTGGAAAGTTATTCATCATTGTCTGAACAATAGGAGTTTAGCGAAGCGCACGACTTATGACGTTAACGATGACGTCATTTAAGGTAATTAAATTGACCAATCGCTGCCATTGAACGCATGTCGTCTGCTCAGCTCTTTGCTCGCTATTTCTTCTTTAATTTTTTTTTTTGTTGTTGTCATTGTTTTGTTTTTACTTCTGCTCTTGCAACTAAATAGATGACAAACTTGATTGAATAAGTTTAATTTAAGATCCAGTGAAAGAATACGATGACGCGCATAAATATTTAAACAAACATTTTAGAATATTTCTTAAAACTTACTTGTTTTTTTTTTTCTAACGATTTGTAAGTAAGTCAAGTAAAGTCGACGGGAAGGCCTAATGTCGGTATCAGCCAGTCAGCGAGGGAGTCTATCCCCTTTACAATAGCGCTAGACCAAGGAGATTGTTTTAGCATCTGAGGTGGAGCGCCACACCTACCACCAGCTCCTTACTTTACCGCACAGATCCCTGTGCTACTCATACGCTGAGTTGGCGAGGACCGGTATCGAACTAGGAACTTGTGATTTCTAACGACGCTCTGACTGAGCTAACCCGGCCAATTGTAACGATGGGCTATTTTATGGTTAGGGAATTACGTTCATTGTAATTTCACTTTTACATTTTTTGCAGTCATATTTCTTTAGTGTTTATTGTTTGTTCTCACAATTTTACAGCTTACTAGCTTTTCATATCAATTAATTCACGGATTACTTGATTGATTGATCGATTGATTTTTACGGTTCTTGGTTATTTTATGCTAGAGGTTAGGGAATGGTGTTCATTGTACTTTTATATTTACATTTTGCATTTTTGTTTCTTTAGAGCTTTTTCTTTTTGGGGGGAAGGGTTCACAATCTTACAACTTAATAGTTTTTCATATCAATGAATAAAGAAGGATTGATTGATTGATTAATTTTTAAAGGTTTTAAGGGTTATTTTATGCCTAAGGTTAGGGGAATCACGTTCATTATATTATGTTCACGTTTATATTTTTGCATTGATTTTTTAAATATAATTTTTTTGTGTTTTTTTTTTGTGGGTCACAATTTTACAACTTAATAGTTTTCATATCAATGAATAAAAAACTGATTAATTTATTGATTGATTGATTCTTAACGGTTTCTTGGGTTTTTTATGCATAGAGGTTAGGAACCACGTTCATAGTACTTTCATATTTCATTTTTGCATTGTTACTTTAGAATCTTTTTGTGTTTTTGGTTTTTTTTACAACCTACTAGTTTTTCATATCAATGAATAAAAGAATGATTGATTTATTGATTAATTGATTTTTAACGGTTTTAAGGGTTATTTTATGCATAGAGGTTAGGGAATCACGTTCATTATACGTTCACGTTTATATTTTTTGCATTGTTGTTTCTTTAGATTTTTTGTGTTTTTTTCTCACAATTTTACAACTTCATACCAATGAATAAAAACTTATTGATTTATTAATTTTTAACGGTTTTAAGGGTTATTTTATGCCTAAAGGTTAGGGAATCACGTTCATTGTACGTTCACGTTTTGAGACTGATGTTTCTTTAGTGTTTTTTTTTTCTTTTCCTTTTTGCACAATTTTACAGGTTTTCATATCAATGAATAAAACTGATTGATTGATTAATTTTTAACGTTTTAAGGGTTATTTTATGCATAGAGGTTAGGGAATCACGTTCATTGTACATTCTCATT